>ML776583.1:1636291-1648530 GCA_009831015.1 Picea engelmannii
ATCATTTATTAAAAAGTATGCAACTTTCCTTTGGGAAACCTGTGTATATGCATGTTGTATAATTTCATGACACGTATAAGTTCCAAAAAATTGTGTTTTCTAAAATATTTGAAGAAGGTATTGGGAAGCGTTGTCTACAAATTGGATCTGGAATAGGACAATAAGAGCATCAATTCTTCAATGGTGGAAATTGACACTATAACAAACCCTCCCACCCTTCCTCCCTCCACCCCTCCCTCTCTCTCTATTGATGCTATTCTGAACTTTTCTGAAGAAAAATAATAATATATCTCTCTCTCATTGGGTTTCCCCACATTGGGGTTTTCCCTGGTAGTTGCCTAAATTTCTGTGAGTTATGGGTTGTTGTCCATTGTGCATTTCCGCTACATATTTTTCTTAATAATGTGTATTTCTACTTATAGAAATTTCTGAATGTGGGTATGCATTTTTGAAATTTAAGAAGACAATTATCTCTAGGTTGCTAAGTGTTTGACGAAATGTGTAAATGAAATATTTCTGATTTTGTCATTAAAATTCAACAAAGTGTTCCTCCAGTCATAAAATTTGGCCCAAGTTGTCTGTCACATTTTCCTTTCTCCAATCCAATTGGTTCAGAGTTGTTCCTTGATACATCTATTCAAAACATTTGCGCACATTTTTCACCTTGGTCGTGTCATGGCGTCTTCTTAGTGATCCGAAATCGGATCCAGAAGCCTGACAGAGCTTGAAAAATGCTCAAAAATGAAAGTGCTCGGAATGCGATGAAACTAGCACCATTGCATCCGTCTCATTTTCTTGATTTCGGTGGTATATTTACTTTTTCAAATGGGCTCCGTATGTGAAAGTTATCGCGTTCTGATCGGAAGCCCAAACAGGTAAAAAGTCAAAGGCCAACTGGTCAAAAAGTCAATGCTGATGTCAGCATGACATCAGTATGCTGACTATGCAGGAGATGACGTGACATCAGTATGCTGACTATGTAGGAGATTATGTGGCATCGTACGCTGATGACTTTGCAAAGTACAAGTGGCAGTGGTTGTATTGGACAAATGGCAGTTTATGATTGGTTTGGGAGGTGCCACGTGGCACCCTCTTAGTGGTTAGAATGGTCAAAATTGTATGAGGGTCCGTGGGGTTTGAAACCATGACCCACCACTGAACTCCAAGTTTCAACACCGAGCAATTCCATTGGGCCAAGATATCACATTGTTATGTGGCTTGAGTTAAATATATATATAGTAAAGTTTTGAAACGTTGGAAAAGGGTGGGGTTCGGGGCCAAGCCCCGACCCACAACCATATGTAGTACCATGTAACCATCAGTGCCAAGGTATAAGCCTATGGTTGTGGGCCCAACCCCATATGACCCAAACCTTTACCACCGGTTTAGGGGCACGGTTACAACTGTAAGCCCACGGTTCTATTTACATGCCACGCGACCAGGAGTTAGCGCGAAAGGGCAGGGCCAGCGCATAGGCCAAGGGCTAGCGCTCGGCCACATGGCCCATACGACCATGGAAAGGGGGGCGTGCGTAGGGAATTAGGGGCTTATGACCAATTTTAATTATAAAGTGGGTTTTATGCCTATGTTTTGGGTTTTTAGTTGTCATTCAACCTATTTTTAGTTGATTCTCTCCATTTTTGGGGGATATTGGGCATTTTTTGAGCCCAAATTTTGGGAGGAAGTTGGAGATGAGCAACCAACTTCAAAGTTATATAAACCAGGCCTATTTGAGGCCATGGGAGAGCAGTCAGAGTATAGTTATGCTGAAGGGAATCCAAGCCAAAGCCATTTTGATGCAGAGAAGCTTTTGAGGAGGAGACGTTGTCGGACCATTTCTGGGAGCTCCGGATGTCCATTTTGCGTGCCCTTTTCTTTGCAGGGTTCTTGAGATTTGGACAAACATGACCAGATTATTCCTGTAGCCATTTGGTATTGCAGTGATGTACTTTTGATCTTTTGAACAAAAATAAAGAAGCCTCCCCCACATAGACAAAGGCCCGGAGACGTAGGCAAAGTTGTGCCGAACTTCGTTATCAATCTGTGTGTTATGGTTTGCTATCTATTATTTCATTTCAGATCTGCACATATGTACATGGCTGTCATAATTCCTCTTCTTTCCTCATTCTTTCACTAAGTTTCTCCAATGGTTAATTAACGCATGCAAAATTAAAACTCAACCATAGTCATTTAAAAGATCCTACGGATCAAGTGGTATCAGAGCTAGTTGACATTTGGATTTGAGTTTTGCATGTTAACCAGGGAAAAGATACAGCGTGGTGAAGGTGAGCTTGTTGCAGAGAATCCATTAATTGGATTGAGAAAGAGAGCTTCTCACAGCGAGAAGATGGCATCGGAAGAAGGGATTTCTCAATATGAGAAAGAGTTCCGGAAAACATTCCATGCTATGTCGAAGATGGTGAAAGTTTTGTACGAAGATTACTTGGAACGGAAGCAACCAGTTTTGGGTGAATCTTCAAAGGGAAAAAGTGAAGAGGAAGAGGACCATCCTCAGATTCCTCCTTCACCTCCATCACCACCTCCTTCTTCTCCTTCTTCTTCAAGTTCAAGTTCTAAATCTAATGGGAAGAAAAATGTTCATAAGAATAAACATGAAATGCCATTGTTAAAACTTGATGTAAAATTTGAGTTGCCCATATATCATGGTGAAGTAAATGCATAAAAACTTGATAATTGGATCAGGCAGATGGAGGTATACTGCAGTGTGCAACAGATCAAAGATGAGGCCACACAAATCAAGTTGGCATCTTTGAGGCTTGTAGGTACAGCTCTTATCTGGTGGCAAAGCAAGCTGCAAAAAGGAACACAAAATGTGGGTAATGTATTTCCATCATGGAAGAGTTTCATTTCTGCACTTAGTAAACAATTCTATCCTTTGGGTTATAAAGAAAAAGCAATAATTGAATGGCAATATTTAAAACTAAGAAAAGGACAAACAGTGCAAGAATACACCGATGGATTTAGAAAAAAGGCATTAATGTTAGACATTCCTTTGCAAACACAGGAAACTCTTATGAAGTATATAGGAGGTTTGCTTGTGCATATTAGAAACATTGTTTTCATGTTTTGACCCACTAACCTTGATGAGGTTTCTATTCAAGCTCCGTATATTGAAGCAGGGAAAGCAGGTGTGTCAGGGGAATCATCGTCTTCAAAGAAAGAAGACAAGAGGAAAAGGCATGGCAAGAATGCAAATGCAGTGACAAAGAAGGAAGGAAAACCCTCTTGCAAGCATTGGAAGAAAGAGGGACATGATGAGGACAGATGTTGGCAGTTGCATCCCGAGAAGAGGCCAAAGTGGTTCAAATAAAAGAAGGGAACGCAAACAGTGGCAAAGACATCAAAACCCACAGACTTGGGATCAGATTTAGGTGATGAGTCAAAGATTTAATTGGTTGGTATGACAGGTAAATTTGGTGAAGATATTGATTGTAGAAGCAAGTTGTTTCATATAAGGGTAATCATGCGACACACTAAGATAGACACATTAATCGATAGTGGATCTCAATCTAATCTAATCTCAGAAGAACTGGTTAAGCAATTGGGATTAAAAACACAAACTCATCATAATCCTTACACACTTAAATGGATAAGCAATCATCATCAGATGCACATAACAAAGAAGTGCACAATCAAATTTGCAATTTCATCTAAGTATGTGGATGAAGTAACATGTGATGTAGTGTCGTTAAGAGAATGTGGAATGGTCTTAGGTAGTCCATACTTATATGATCGTAAGGCAATCTTCTACAGGACAAAGAATCAATATCAATTCACTAAAGCAGGTCAGGATTATGTGGTTCATGCTCATCGTGTTAAAGAAAATAAAACACTTCAAACAATGGAACAATTAACAAAGGAAGTGCAAGCAAGCAACAAACCACTAATTGTTTCAAAAGAAGTAATTGATCTTAAGCAAGAACAAGACATGGTTGTTGAATGGAAAATCAATCATAAGTTTCTTCAAGATAAGATTATTTCGTGCAGATATTTAAAGTATATTAGTTCATTTGAAGTCATCTTTTTGATACTGTCATTAGCAATGTTCTCTACATGGATGATAGTGGCTTCAGTAAGATGTAACAAGATTCAAATGGCTAACAATATACTGTCAGTTGTCATGTTTGTGTTACAGTTGATCTTGATGAGACAGGTGCACAGGACAGAGTTCAGAGACAGAGAGCAAGCCAGGTGGCCTATCCTGAGCTTGTTGACTGGTCAGTAACCTTTTGGGGACCAAAAGGTCTTTTTGTGGGGAGGTGTGATCCGAAATAGGATCCAAAAGCCTGACGGGTCTTGAAAAATGCTCAAAAATGAAAGTGCTCGGAATGCGATGAAACTAGCGCCATTGTGTCTATCTCGTTTTCTTGATTCTGGTGGTATATTTACTTTTTCAAACAGGCTCTGTATGCGAAATTTATCGCGTTCTGATCGGAAGCCCAAACAGGTAAAAAGTCAAAAGTCAACTGGTCAAAAAGTCAATGCTGATGTCAGCATGACATTAGTATGCTAACTGTGTAGGAGATGACGTGACATTAGTATGCTGACTGTGGAGGAGATGATGTGGCATCGTATGCTGATGTATGTGCAGAGTACACATGGCAGTGGTTGTATTGGACAAATGGCAGTTTATGATTGGTTTTGGAGGTGCCACGTGGCACCCTCTTAGTGGTTAGAATGGTCAAAATTGTATGAGGGTCCGTGGAGTTTGAAACCACGACCCACCACTCAACTCCAAGTTTCAACACCGAGCAATTCCATTGGGCCACGATATCACATTGTTATGTGGCTTGAGTTAAATATATATATAGTAAAGTTTTGAAACGTTGGAAAAGGGTGGGGGGCGGGGCCAAGACCTGACCCACGACCATATGTAATACCACATAACCATCAGTGCCAAGGTATAATCCTATGGTTCCGGGCCCAACCCCATATGACCCAAACCTTTACCATTGTTTTAGGGGCACGGTTACAACTGTAAGCCCATGGTTCTATTTACATGCCACGCGACCAGGAGTTAGCGCAAAAGGGCAGGGCCAATGCATAGCCCAAGGGCTAGCACTTGGCCACATGGCCCATATGACCATGCAAAGGGAGGCGCACGTAGGGAACTAGGGGATTATGCCCAATTTTGATTATAAAGTGGGTTTTATGCCTATGGTTTCATTTTTTAGTTGTCATTCAACCTATTTTTAGTTGATTCTCTCCATTTTTGGGGGATATTGTGTATTTTTTGAGCCCAAATTTTGGGAGGAAGTTGAAGATGAGAAACCAACTTCAAAGCTATATAAACTAGGCCTGTTTGAGGCCATGGGAGAGTAGTCAGAGTAGAGTTATGCTAAAGGGAAGCCAAGCCAAAGCCATTTTGATGCAGAGAAGCTTTTGAGGAGGAGACGTTGTCGAACCACTTCTGGGAGCTCCGGACGTCCATTTTGCGTGTCGTTTTCTTTGCAGGGTTCTTGAGATCTGGACGAGCATGATCAGATTAGTCTTGTATCCATTTGTCATTGCAGCGATGTACTTTTGAGATTTTGAACATAAATAAACAAGCCTCCCCCACATAGACAAAGGCCCGGAGATGTAGGCAAAGTTGTGCTGAACTCCGTTATCAATCTGCGTGTTATGGTTTGCTGTCTATTATTTCATTTCAGATCTGCACATATGTACATGGCTGTCATAATTCCTCTTCTTTTCTCATTCTTTCACTAAGTTTCTCAAATGGTTAATTAACGCATGCAAAATTAAAACTCAACCATAGTCATTTAAAAGATCCTACAGATCACTCAGAGTACAGGAAAGGGCATGCAGAGCGACATAATTATGAGGTCGAAGCCTCAGAGAGATTGTATTTCTTTCATTCTTGTAGAAACCATTCCCAGAATCTTAGAAGGATCCATCTTTTCACCTATAGAAGAGACCATTTTAAGACGAGAGACGACCGAGATAGAGAAAATCATACAAAAGGGGAAGGCGGCAAGAGCATTTTCCTCCGGGCAATAGCTGCCTCAGAGAAGAGGAAGGCTGAGAAAGAATGAGGAGGTCATGAGAATGAAATCCATGAGGAAAAATGAGGAAATGCCATCTCAGCAGCTGAAGTAGGCAAAGCTAGATATTGCCAAGCTTTATCATGAAAACAGGGAATTAAAATGACATCTAGCAACAAAGACCACGGAGGCATCAGTTGTGCAAAGTCACAGAGGGAATTTGACATGGTTGAAAAGGAAGCTTAAGGAGGCTCAAAACATTATTGTCTAGCTGCGGGAAGCACAAAGGCTAGTAGGAGAAGGGCACATAAAGTATCTTGGGGAAGGCAGGGAATCTGAACAAGAATTCTACGTGGCTCTCACCTTCGCACAAGAAAAGAAAGATTAACGAGTGGTTTTTTCCTTCACAACAATTTTTGACTGATACACATCCTCTGAAAACATCTCACCATTTTGGTAATGGTCATGGGAATCACACATCCATTTGCTATGCATGACTCTCGGGGAATAGGCATGTAATGGGAGGTGAAACCAACGTTGCATACAACCTGTTTTGGGTGGACACCTGTTCGTAGGGATAGTTGATTGAGAGACATAGCGACACATTTTTTCCTATGTCTGATCCTGACCCAAGATCTGATCTTGTGGCGAAACTTGAAGACGATTACTAGTATACATGCATGATTATTGCCTATTTTTGGATAGTTCCATGCACAAAGTTTCTAGCACATGTGGCGCAGTTTTTTCCAGTCTAGAGTTAGCAGTTAGAATAGAGGGCATCCGAGGAAGTGCCCTCATTTATATATTTCATCTTTTCGATGTAACTAGGGTTGGTTGGCAATTTTAAGAAACAAATGCTATTGTAAGAAGTCTGAGTGGTTTTTGACTGAAACTTAATGCAAAGGTGTTGCGTTTTGATGTAAAGATTCTAGTTGCAATAGTTGGATGTATTGTGTTTCTTTCTCTACGTATGTTATTTCCTGTTATCTTTAATTTCATATCTCATATCATCTATTTTGGAACAAATTTTTGAACCTGCAGATTTGCTATACTACACCCCTTGTTCATGCCACTTAGACAAAGCATTTTCTTCTCGAGCCAACTCTGAATTCATCCATAATGGTGCTCTGAGTTCCCTCTCTCTGTTTTTCTCTCGCCACACTTTACGGTTAACACTGAAGGTTGTCGCTTGCCCATCCTTTTCCTCTCAAATCCAGTCACTGAGTTACTTATTCTGTCTCTTCCTCAGACCAACCCCATAGCTCTGTTTTTAATTTTCTGTGCCAATATAACCAGAAGAATTTATCATCGGTTTTAAATCTATCCATCATTCACAAAGCCATATCCTACGTGGATACTGCTCCATTTATGAGAGAGACATCCCCAGACCCAGAAGGCTATTTTTGGGTCTCAAAGTTGGTTGAAAAAGTTACCTTCATCGTCTGTTAATCAGCCAAATAGATTTACAGAGTGCTAACATTCTGGTGTCATTTTCAGGGACGAAGTTGAAAAAATTTTCCCCGGGAGAATGACAAATCTACAGTGTGAACCCTGAGGGTAACAGAGGGAAAAAAACCCATATCAGTTGAAATATTTACCCTGGCGACTCCAATCCAAACAAAGCAGTGGCCCCCCAAGTAGAACTATTCAGGAAACCTGGCTCCAAAGACTTTTTACACCAGAGAAAATCCTGACCCTGACCCCTCTAAGCCTGTATATGACCCAGAGAGGATTCTACGCAAGGCTAGAGAGTAGGCATCAGACACATTCTATTTCTTGGACATAATTCTATCCTTGCCCAAAGATGGCGTGCAGAGCATTGACGACCTAGAATTTGACTCTATTTTCAGACAAACTCTGTTTAGGTCCAAGTCAGAGACTAGTTTGGATGAGAATGTGTTTGACCCCAAAAAAATTCCATCCCTAGTGACAAATAACACCTCCCAGGATATGAATCCTCCTAGGGATATGGCTTCTAGATTCACCCTCCTTGTCCTACCATACCAGTTGCACGACTTACCTCATAATTATAGCCAAAGAATCAAAATCTATGATGTTGAGGGAGATGTTTCCACTGAGAAACACCTGGACTGGTTTAATGAATTTGTCGACTTGGAGGAGGTAGATTACATGGATGCAAAGATGAGGATTTTCACGAAAATCCTTTTAGGAGACGTAAGAAAGTGGTTCAAGGCCCTCCCACCCACTAGCATTCGAGACTTCGAGACATTCGAAAAGTCTTTCCTAAGTAAATGGGGGGACAAGAAGAACCCTTTACAGTTGTTGATGCAATACAATAACATGAAGAAATCACCAGAGGAAACAATGAAAGAGTTCTTGGCTCATTTTCTGAAAGTATATAACTCCATACCTACCGAAGTAAAACCCTCGCCTGGTGTTGTGCAACTGTAGTATGCAGATTCGTTCGACAGTGACTTTTCTCTACTGCCGAGAGAAAGAAGGTCAAAAAACTTGGATGCCATCATGAGTAATGTTGTTGAGGTCGAAGTGAACATGATGGCATCGAGAAAAATCAAATAGAAGTTCAATTGGAGTGACAAAATACATCAGGTAGATGCACAGTCATCGACGTTGCGGTCCTCAAATGAAAGGTTCGATATGATGATGAAAACCATGGAAAATTTTATGGAACGAATGTCCATGGGAAACAGGCTTGCTACGCAAGACCAAAACGACCCACAACCCAGAAATCAAAATCTTCGGAGGGGTCAGATTCGTCAAATCAAGCAAAAAGACCTAGGTGACCAGCAGACGAGCCCCCTTTTCCAGAAAAACTATGTTGAGAAGGATTTCGACCAGTCTTTCAATGACCAAATGCACTGTTGTGATGATAAAAACCTGCATGTGTTCTTGATAACAAGTGAACATGATCGATGTATGAGCCAAAATGAAGACTTTTCACTAGAAACCGATGATGGCATGATACTCAAAACTGATGGTGCACCATCTTGGGAGATGGAGGAATTTAAGAAAGGTTATTAGAATTCTATCATGCAGTTTCAGAAGGAGTACAACCTCCAGAGAAAAGATGCACCTACCAAACCAAAGCAAACAGACTTCATGAAGGGGCCTATAGCAGATGTGCCCTCCATGATCTGATCAAGACTAGACAACATAGCCAAGGATGCATCTAAGAAGATGAAGTCAAAGCAGGAAATCCCCAAAAGGCCCAGGAGACAGGTCGAGAGACAAGTAGAAAAGAGGTAGAGAAGGCCTGGTCGCCTTTCAATTTTGAACACGAGATGGAAAAAATCAAAATCTTTGGCCCATTCAATGAGTTGATTAGAAAGGGTGAGTATCGGGAACAAATCATAAATATGTTGAAAACGGGAGGGGCTCATGATAATCTAAATGCTCAAGATGACGACCCCGCCATTTTGTTTGGCCCGCGAGTCGAAGAGACGAGCGATGAGGAAGACATTTCCCCTCTTTATGTAAGTCTTAAAATACATGACCTAAACTTACATAATTCCATGCTTGATTTAGGCACATCAAATAATCTCATGTCAAAGGTGGTCATGGATGAGCTGGGAGTAGAGGTCACCAGGCCGTACAGAGACCTTTTCTCTTTCGATTCAAGGAAAGTCAAATGTTTGGGCCTAATCAAAGACATGGTCATCGTAGACATACCCACGAATTTTTGCATGCTACTCTCGAGGTTGTGGGCCACGAAGCTGAAAGGCACATTGCAGATGGATATGACCTACGCCACTATTCTTGTGTTTGGCCATGAAAAAAGACTGTACATGGAAGTCCTGTTGAAATATATGGTGAGTAGAAAAATGCAGCGCCACAACCATTCTATATATGTCGTCGACACCGAAGTGGGTTCATCTATTTTCTACAATGATCTTAGCTTCTGGGAGGAAGGATTGACGACCACCACGACAGTCGATGATGAGACCATGTAGGAAATCATAGAGTGCGTCGACCCAGAAGATTGCATGGAAGACGGGGTGTGGAACATGAGTTTTGACGATGCAGTCAACTGAGAGGGAGTTGGGGTTGGCATATGGGTAATTCCCCCCAAGACAGGCACAAAGTTGTGTTCGTACAAGTTCGCGTTTGAATGCACTAACAATGTGGTGGAGTATGAAGTGATAATTTTGGGCCTTCAAGTTTTGAAAGAACTAGGTGTGCAGAGGATAACAGTGCACGAATATTCTGAGCTGATCATAAATCAAGTGAAGGGCATGTATCATACCAAACATCCCAGACTGTGTGCTTACATAAATCTATCTCTAGATCTCCTCAAAGGTTTTTCAGAGTATGACCTGACCACTATCCCCAGGGAACAAAATCAGGTCACTGACGCATTGGCCACCTCGGCTTCGGTTTTCAAGATCTCCTCTCTTACAGAAAAAATATATGAAATTGAGGTCAGGCACATGCTAGTAGTACCCAATAACATCAAACAATGGTTGGTGTTATAGGATGATAAATAGATGGAAATGTTCCTCCTGATGAGTGACAAGTTCCTCCTCAAGAAATAAAAAAGCATGAACACTGTTTCAAACCTTGAAATGCAATCTTTTATATTTCTAATGCAAAATGCACAATCCAACCTTTTGAGAAAAACAAAAGAAGAAAAAAAAAGATTTTATTTTCTCTTTTTCTTTTGAAATGATTTTCAACATGAAAAGAAAACAAAATCCTATGCTACTATCTTTTTCTTTTTCAAGTATGAAACAAAAGAGAGAAATGGAAAGAAATAGATGTAACTAGCAACAAACTAGGTTGTTTTTGTTTTCTTCTTATTTCTACCGAAGAGAAACCAAATAAAATATGCTAAAAGAAAGAATTTTTTTTCAATTAAAATCCCAAGGAAAGAACAAAATAAAAGTATCAAACTAAAATACAGACTGAAGTTTCAAAAATGATCACAACAATGACCAAGAAACCAAGATCCTAAGAACAAGACTAGCCTTATAGTGATGCAATCAAAGTGATCAAAAGAATCCAAAGAAGGAAACTAAATTATTTTCCATTTGAATTTAAGGCCTTACAAAAGTTCTATAGTGAATAAAAAGTTTTAAGACCAAAATCCCCATATAGGACACCCCCAAAAGCCAAAACAAGGCTTAAAAAACGCTGAAAAACAAGGAAAAAAGTCACTTTTCTATAGGTATACATGACTTTAATCACTCTAGGGAAAATCACCTATAGGAGTGGGATTATTGTATCAAATCGATAACCATAAAGAAAGAAAATTCCAAAGATGAAAAACAACAAAGATTTTATAACCGATTAAATTGAAATAACTAATTATCTTGAGGAGAAGAAAAATAAACTCACCAATGGTCCTACATTCGATGATGATACCAAATTTTGGAATCTTCTCACTCTTTCTCGGTAGTTTTCTCTACAACCTGCAAAAAATGAACCATGCAAATCTACAAAGGGAGGAATTTATACTAATAGATACCCATTAGTCCAATCAAATATAATTAAATAATAAATTCTACTAGTGTTCTACACATAATATATGAAATAGATACAAATTGAACATTACAAACATAATTATTTTTGAAGGAATGCATTTCTTATAAATTCTCAATAATATATACCTTCCTTGTGTGGTGCTACTCTGCCAAAAAAGACTTTGGGTTCCTCCACCCAATCTCCTTTTGTAAAGGTTGGTCTTGACCTTCTATTCACCAACAACTCAGAGAGGATATAAGGAAAGTCTTAGTCAAATAGAAAGGTGCTCAAAGAAAACTAGAAACAAGTGTTTTTAGGTCAAGAACCAGTAAAAAATGGGAGGTTTATGGGCTTACATACATGGTAGGTATATCCAATCTATTTCTTACTTTGGTGTGAAGTGAATCATTACCTTTATCCTTGGATCAAATTATCTATTTAAGCCATCTCTAGTTGGTTAGAGATGGTTGAGTTTGAGTAAACAAAATTAGGTAACTAAACAAACCCATAAATCAACATTAATTAGGATATATATATATATATATATATATATATATATAATCATTTATTAAAAAGTATGCAACTTTGCTTTGGGAAACCTGTGTATATGCATGTTGTATAATTTCATGAAACGTATAAGTTCCAAAAAATTGTGTTTTCTAAAATATTTGAAGAGGGTATTGGGAAGCGTTGTCTACAAATTGGATCTTCACTAGGACAATAAGAGCATCAATTCTTCAATGGTGGAAATTGACACTATAACAAACCCTCCCACCCTTCCTCCCTCCACCC
>ML776583.1:1650176-1677094 GCA_009831015.1 Picea engelmannii
TCCTTTGATCTCTCTCTACCTTTCTCTTTGTATTTCCCTATATCTCCCTCTGTCCTACTGCAATATATCTCCCCACTCTCCATTTCCCTCTCCCTCCCTCCCTCTCTATATCTCTCTGACCACCTCCCCTTGTAATGCCTCTCAGTTTATAGATTAAACAATTATTTTCATTATAGTTGTGTCAAGTTGATATTGTTATAATTATTGGAAAAGACTTATGTTGAACTATGTCATCATAAACATTGATGAGAAATATCTTTTGCAACTTTTAGTTTTAATTTATTTAATTAACAAGAAACATACTGATTAGAGTATCTATCTACGAAGAGTAAATCATTATTCCATGGGTGAGTGAAAACGATAAAATGATCTGGATTATTCTGAGAACGAAACAAGACAAAAAAATGTATATAGAAGAGAAAACAAAAATACAGTGAAACCCAACTTCTATTAATGAATAAGAGAAAAAAACATTGTACAATAGAAATTGACAGAATTGGGTAGCATATCTTTGAAGAAAAAAAGATGTTGGCTACGCTTCATTCACAACCAGATTTAAATCACACTCCATTGCATGCTGAAAGGGCCCGCTTCACCTCAATTATATATGAGCGAGTGAGAGGAGAACAATTTCCATGATGCATGTGGGATAAATCAATCTAAGTTTATAAAATGTCATAGGAATGTAAAACACTAGGAATTCCTGGGAGATAACCCATCACAATACTACTCGAGCCTAAGCATGCTTAACTGTGGAGTTCTAATGGGATCTAGTGCATTAACACTATGAATATGGAATTGCATTCCAAATGAATATGGTATTGCATTCCATTCCTCATCAAAAGGGTGAATATCATGGTTTATCAAAACCATAGAATCAAAATGTTGATTCAGTGGAAAAGGTGGTTGGCTATCAACATCCACCTGGATCATTCCACCCCCCTTTCGAATAAATGGTCCCCATTATGGAAATTTCCCTTGGGATATGGGGAAACGTCTATAGAATTTGAAACTTGGTGAGTAACTTGACTTGTTGAGGTAGATGTCATGCTTGAACTTTTCCTATGGAAGGATGTCATGAACCTATTGGAGGTGTTGGATCCATTGATTATATTTGGTTGAATGAACTTCCTTGGTCTAAGTATGGGAGGACTCTATTGGTGAATAGGAAACAAGAATATATATATAAATTGGGGCTAATGGTTCCAACCCCAAGCACACCTGAAATGGGTCATGGCTAATAGAGCTATGTTGAACATGTGTAAGACTCTCATTCTCTTTGTTCTCCTCTACAATATCATCGATCTTCTTCTGCTAGATAGAAACATCTTGGTTTGAGGTTGTAGTGACCACAATGACCTCCTATTCACCATTTGACAGGATCATGAAGAGGGAAACATTTGTTCGTCCGATCCACAAGATAGATTCTATGTGAAACAGTCTTACTCTATCAATGTGTTTCTCTGGGGAAAAATAGCATGAAAAAGATGAAGTTTGATCTGATTCGAATTACGAATCTAATTGATATGGTCAATCCCATCTCCATTCAATGCCATGCATAATGAGTATAATATAGGGACCTCAAAATAGATTATTTTCTCTCTATGAACTTTTAGGTGTATGAAGTGTCATATTTTATTTTTGAAGCGATAGAGGAGACTCTATTTGAGTCAATCTATGCCCGAGAAAGGCAAACCTATGTCAAGGAAACCTTTTGAATCACTTTCAAATTGCTTACGAAGGGTAAGAATTTGGAGCACACAGAGCCATATTAGTATCTTTCCTGGAAAGAGGAGAATGATAGAATAACCGATATTTTCATCAGTTAATGAAAGAGCCCAATGCAGAGATTATTTTGTGACATTTTTTTTTTCTGAAATCAATGAAATCAAAGTAGTCAAAGCTACCTCTGGTACCCTGTAGAGATTACCTCCCAAAGTAACAATGACACTACAGGGATGAGACTCATAGATAGTGTGATGTTTCCACATATATGGCTGTCCAAAAAGAACATCATAGACTTCAAGTGGTGAAACATCACATACTACCTCATCCTTGAAGGGATTGACACCATAGGACATGCAACATCGTTAGATGACATGGATGTCTCTTTCTCGAATCAACCATTCAATGGTATATGGTTGGGGGTGTCACATCATTTGAATCTTCAATATCTTGACAACCTCGGCTACGATCAGGTTCTTATTACTCCCACAGTAAAAAATGAAATGCAATGGGTTCCTCTTTACCCACATGTGCAAGTGGTATATGTGCTCCTCATCCTCAAGATCCTCTAGTTCTTCTCATTGTATTGTTGTGGCTACAATGATAGCAGTGGGTTCTTCATCAAACATATATTTATTTTTATTATTCTTTAAATCAAAGGTCCGAGTTAAGTTCTAATTCTTTTTCTTTGAGCTCAATCACCAATGATTGTTTCTAAGGACACTCATCGATGTTTTTCCATGGGAATTTTTGGAACTCACACCAATTTCTAGTGTCTTTCTTAAACTTCTCGTTACCCTTATTTGCTTGCGTCTTGGAATGGATCTCTTGAGGTTGGCCTTCCTTACTATTTTTTCCTTCATTTTGTCAGTTAGGGTTTCCTTTTTCATGCTTCTATTGTGGAATATTTTCAAACTTGAACTCCTACTTACTTTGCTGCTTAAATTTATGCTCCATTTGACTACATATTTATAAGAACCTCCCCGTGAGGATATGAGAAAGAAATCCATCTTTGTTTGGATGTACCTATGCAGACCACTGGGATAATTCAAAACCATATTCTGCTCGGAGTCTTTAATACCCACTTTTGATGCAAGGTATGAAAAATATTAGTGTACTATGACATTGTTTGACCTATTTTCTAACGCAAAGTCATCCATCTCATGTACTCATCATCATAGTTTCTGATAGGGTATAAATCCTTGTTTAGGAAATCTGAAAAGTTCACCGAAGTGGATTCTCTCCCAAATGGTGTAGATTAATCCATGTTGTACCTCTCCCAGTAGTCTTCCCACCAAGATCTAACATGGGAAAGGGATTTAGGGAGCATGAAGGTAATATTTTCAATGTCAGAAAATTTTTGTACAGAGTGATAACCTTCTAGCAGATTCAACCATTTTTCTAGCAAATTTGCATTTATCTCGCCTTCAAATAAGGGGATATAAAAATTTACTTGTACCGTAAAGATTACAGAACCTCTGAAATGGCTACTTGTCGAAGATACCTCAACTACCACCATCGGTAGTCTTCGAAGGATATAAGAAAATTTATGCATCATCTCGTTCCTCTATCGCACGAGGGCTTCCTCAAGAAATTTCTTGAAAGGATATCTTAATATTTCATCTCTTTTTTCTTCCACCATTTGAGGTTTCTTGGTCTTGAGAGAGAGGTTTTCCTAAATCATAACTACTGAGACCCAACTCTCTATACCCTAGTATCATTGGGGACCTTCTATGAGAAATGACAAGGAGAATACTGCTTTGATACCACTAATATGGATTATGCTGAGATCAAAATGAGACAAAAACAAAATATATAGCAGAGAACACAAGAATATTGTGAAACCTAAATAATATTAAGGAATAATATAGAAAAACACTATGGAACACAAACTGGGAGAATAGGATATATTATCTCTCAAAATAAAGAGATGTTGGCTACACTTGATTTGCAACAAGCTTTGTATCACACTCCATTGCATGCTTAAAGGGTCTCCTTCACCTCAATTATATATAAAAGAGTTAGAGGAGAACAATTTCCATGATGCATGTGGGATAAATTAATCTAAGTTTATAAAATGTCATAGGCATGTAAAACACTAGGACTTCCTAGGAAATCACCCATCCCAGTACTACTCTATCCCGAGTGTTCTTAACTAGGGATTTCTACTAGGATCCACTTCATTAACACTATGTTGTAGGAATGTACATAAGAACACTCAAAAAAATTTACAAGATGTTTGTAATTAACAAATTAATATGGAATTACATTCCATTACCCATTAAAAGGATGAATATCATGGTTTATCAAAACCATAGGCCCAAAATGTTGATTCAGTGGAAAATGTGGTTGGCCACTAAGATCAACCTGGATCAAAAAACCACTAGAATGAATTATTGTCCATGGGATAGGTGGAACCCTACTCCCAAAGGTGTGGGATGTGAGGGAACAATATAGAACAAAAGGTAGGCAAAGAAGATTCCCTAAGGTTAGGGATGAGTCCAACTTGAAAGGACCTAGGAAAGCTATTAAAGGAAATTATTTTATGAGACAGAACATTATTGAGTACTTGTGAAGAAATAGGCTTGCTGGTTCTATGAAAAACAAAACTCAAGGAATATAGGAATGGTGATACAATTTTCAATCCCAATGGAATAATGATTTAGGATTGAGGGTGACAAGGACAAGTAACTTTATGTGTTCATGTCAATGGTTGGGTGCCACAGACCCCACCACCTTCTGGGCTTCTCAACCTCCCGATCTAGGATCGTTCTCAACACCTGAGTTGGATTGACTCTTTGGCTCCCTGCTGGAACCCGAAAAACTCTACCACAAGTCCTTCTTTCCCCAAAATGTGGGTCCTCTCAACCTCACGGCTCTCTTCTTGGCCCTTTGAAGAAATTTGGTGGTGGCACTCGTTCTCTGTGTCAAGCCCTCTCTATGACGTGACCTCAGGATGTATCCCAAGGCTTGATCACGCAAAGAGATTTACGCTTCAGGATTTGACAATTTCCACAACAACCAACTATTACATTCTTGAACTTCGAATCGAAAAACTCAAACGTGCGAGGATCAATGTTCCTCGTTCCTCCTTTTGACCGACGACTACAATATATTCGAACTTCAACCTTTGGGAGTCTCTCGATATTCTCCTTTGATACATTCTGAAGTATTACTTCTCAGACTCATGCAGATTTCTTCCATGCATCCCTTCCAGATCCAACAGTCTGTATTCAAACCGCTCTTTGCAACTTCACGAAGATCTTTGTTTTCTCTTGGAAAACCTCTCGAGGTTCCAACTCCCAGATCTCCCAATATCCTGCCACTTGTCTCCTTTCAATGATGGATGATTTCTCGGTCTTCAGGAATTTCACAAGTCGTTGAACTTCTTTCACACTTAGTGCAATTTATTCTCGATACTTATATTGTTCTCGAACTTCTTCTGCACTCCTTGCAGAATCCTACGCAAATTCTTTTGTGAATTTTTTCATCTTGAAACCTTCGAGGTTCTTTGTTCCTCTACGTCCTTCAGTGGAATTTTTGGTGCCCTCCTGGAAACTTAGCGGTCTTCCTCCTGATCTTGTAAGATCAACTTATTGTATCCTTGGCACACTCCTTGTGCTCGGTTAATCCTTTCGACGAATTCTCCCTTATCCCTTCCAAAAGTAATAAGGCATATCATTTCCTTTATTGATGCACTCTTTCAAAGCCTTCCTTCCTCAAAGTGTTCAACAACCCTGGGGTTCTCTTAGGGATTCCAACACTTCAAAATGTGTTCCTCTTGTGGTGTCTAATCACAATAAAACACATTTTGAAGTGTTCAGCTAGTGGTGTCTAATCACCTTCAAAACACATGTATAATGGATAGATTACAATTATGGAAATCTAATCCCAATCAAATGCATATCCCTCCTGCCATCAACCACTTAATGGAAACCTCATCGACAGCTTGTGCGAAGGCACAACTTGGCTCTTCCCAACCTATCAACATTAATTTCCTTGATCACGCTTTATATTCTCGAAGGAAGAGTGAGATGGTGACGCCTCTCCCTTCCTTGAATGCACACCACTCATGCTAATCAGCTGACGTGTGATGAGGTAGATTGATTCTCCTGCATCATTCTCCATGACTATGAAATTTCATGAGCTCCTGCTCATGAGCTTCCCAACTTTGTTGAAATCCTCTTGGATCCAAAAATGTTTCCTAGAGATGTTCTCCTGCTCCTCTGCTTTACTTCTATTATTGTTGCATCTTCATATTCCCTGCTGCTTGTGCAAGTTCCTTTCTGTCCAGCTTTTCCTTGACGATCTCTTCTTCTGCTGACCTCACCATCAACCTCTGTATCTCCTCTACAGCTTCTTCCAGCTACTTCATCAACAGGTTCGACTTGTGTAGTCTGCTCGGTGGAAACTCTTCATGCCACTCTGTGGGTAGATAATACTGATTTCCCATTATTCTTTCATCCCTTCTGATGCCTACTGGCCACTCTGTTATATACTCCAATTCCGTAATATTTCCATTGAATTGTTGTTCAGCTAACTCCTCTGACAGACTAACTCCTGTCATTTCTTCAACTGGTTCTATTCCAGCTTCCTCCAGCTGCAACTTGTGCTGGTAAGTCTCCTTTGGTATGGATATCTCATGGAATCCACCTTTTGGTTCTAGACTGTCCAAACAATCCTCCAGTTCCTTTAAATCTATTTCCCACTGAGTGAGTAACTCAACTAGGTGCTCCTCTCTCATTGGGATAGACTTTAGTATATGCTCCTCCTCCTCCTTGACAGTCTCAACTTGCTTTCCTTTCTTTTCTACCTCTGGAACAAATATGCTAGCCTCTCCTCGGCTACTTGGAAGAAATATTTCGACTCCTCCAATGACCAGAACGCACCTTTGATCCTTCTCCTTTGTGATGAAAGTTTCCAACTTGTCATCATCTTCATTCACACGACTTGTAGCTCTACATGAATCTTCATATGGATGAGGCCTTTCTTCCTCCTCTCCATCTTATGAATGAATATGATGACAAGTTGGAAAATTTCATCCATCATCTTCCTCCTCTCCATCTATCAACACCTTATGCTGACATGAACTCTCAGCTGAGCTCATTTATTCCCCCTTTCACACTTGGCAATTCAAGATGTCTCCTCTACCCTCGTAGCAGTTTACAATATCAACTGACCCCTTCACATTTCTCACCTTGCAACCTATGATACCTCTGCCATATCTATTTCCCTCACGATTGAGGTTTTCAACATATCTCAACCACCTCTTTAGAACCTATTGTTTCCTTCGGGCCAACAACTTCTGAACATGCCACTTAGATATCCTTTTAAAAGGCCAAACATACCTCCAACACACCTTTGCTTTCTATTGCATATTGAATTCTAGTGTCTCCATCTTGGCTTGGATTTCACTGAGCTAATTTTCCATCTCCTCTTTACTTTTATGTGGGAAGACTTCTCCTCGAACATGCTCAGGACCTCCAATGACCATCTTGTTTCACTTACATCCCACCTGGTTGTTTAGCATCTACTACACACCTTGCAAAAATATCCATAGAGTATCGCACTCTTTCTCCCTTCACCTACTTCCTACAGGATAATTTGACCTGTGACTCTGCATGATGTATCTAGACTGTCTCCTTCTATTGAAAACAAATTTAGGCTCTAATACCACTTTTCGCAGATCCCACCCCCTTCAGGGTTGCTCGACCTCCCAGTCTAGGATCGTTCTCAACACCTGATTCGGATTGACTCTTTGGCTCTCTGCTGGAACCTGAAAAACTCTACCACAGGTCCTTCTTTCCCCAAAATGTGAGTCCTCTTGACCTCACGACTCTCTTCTTGTCCCTTTGAAGAAAGTTGGCGGTGACACTCACTCTCCATGCCAGGCCCTTTCTATCACGTGACCTCGAGTTGTATCCTAGGGATCAATCATGCAAAGAACTTTGGGCTTTGGGCTTCATCTCTTTCCCCGATAACCAACTCTTATGTTCCTGAAATCCAAATCAGCGAACTCAAACACACGAGGATCAACAGTCCTCATTCCTCCTTTCGATCGACGGCTACAATCTCTTTGGACTCTAGCCTTCTAGAGTCTCTCGATATTCTCCTATGATATCTCCCAGAGTATACTTCTCCAACTCATCTGGATTGCTTCCACGTGTCCCTTCCATATCCAATAGTCTGAATTCAAACTGCTCTTCAGAACTTCGCAAAGATATTTGTTTTCTCTTGGAAAACCTCACGGGGTTCAAACTTCCAGATCTCTCGATCTCCTTCCACTTTTCTCCTCTCAAATATGGATGATTTCCCGGTCTTTGGGACTTCGGAAAGTCCTCAACCTTCTTCCACACTTAGGACAATTTCTTCTTGATACTTAGACTGTTCTTGAACTTATTTTACACTCCTTGCATACTACTGTGCAAATTATTCTGCGGCTTTGATCGGCTTGAAACCTTCAAGTTTCTCAGTTCCTTTGCGTCCTTTAGTGGAATTTTTGGTGCCATCCTGGAAACTTATCACTCTTCCTCCTAAGCTCATAAGATGAACTTACTGTATCCTTAGCACACTCCTTATGCTTGGCTAAGCCTTTTGACGGTTTCTCCCTTATCCCTTCCAGAAGTCTTAAGTCATATCCTTTCCTTTGTCAATGTACTCTTGCAAAGCCTTCCTTCCTCAGAGTGTTCAACAACCCTAGGGTTCTCTTAGGGATTCCAACACTTCAGAATGTGTTTCTCTTGTATACTCTCATACTTTATCTATGCCCTCCTGGAAGAGTATTACAAAGTATTTAGTAACGTTGCGTTGTGTTTCCTCCTACATAATCTTTGTTTCCAAGGTACCCAACGACCTTGAAATTTCCTCCTGATTCTGTGAATTATCCTGGTGTGTCATCCTGGAAACTTCTCTTCTGACTCGACCGAGTTCAAACACACACTCCTTGCATTGGCTTATAGAGTTTCTACCCTCTGTTGTGCACTCCTTACACTTAGCCTTGAGAACCAGACTTAATCCAACACACTCACATATATAAGGTTATACATCTTTCCCTGCAGATGATTTCTAGCATACCTCTACAGTTTAAAATGCATATGAATGACATTCATAAGAAAACATCCATTACACAGAAATAGGAAAACATAAACTGTTACTTTCTATTAATGGTGGAATTACCATTCCAATACATGTGTCCAAACCACAACTGAGTCTTGGCTCTCAATTCTCCTATCTCTATCTGCAATGACTTCTCTACTGGCAACAATAAAAGAGTTTATACAAGAGAGGATCAACGAACCTCCCTCCAAGATAAGATAGTGGTTTCCAATCACCATTCAAAATTCTTGTTTAATGGGCATATTACAATGATGGAAATTTGATATGAATCGGATGTAGATCCCTCCTAACATCAACCACTTAAGGGTGACCTAATCTATAGCTTTTGCAAAGGCACAACTTGTCTCTTCCCAACTTGTCAGCATTAATTTCCTTGATCACGCTTTATATTATCAAAGGCAAAGTGAGAGGGCAGTGCCTCTCCCTTCCTTGAATATGCACCACTCGTGCTAATCAACTGGTGTGTGCTGAGGTAGAGCGATGCTCCTGCATCATTCGAAGGAACTGGTTCTCTACTCAATTGGTTTCCAATTATTAAAGCAAGCTCATATATGTTTTATTCTTTTATTTTCTTTGCTAATGAATGAAAATTATTACAATAGAAATTGTTTGCAATAGTTACAATAATGGTTAAAAAAAACATATTCTTGTCTTCTATTTATTTAAATATGGGAAACAAGAAAATAATATGCATGCATGTATCTATGTTCTATTTATTTAAATGTTGGTAATGAGACATTAACAAGCATGCTTGTGGAATGAAATCTTTCAAAATTTTAATCATTTACTAAAGAAGTAGGATTTTTTTTTATATTTGAGCTAGAAAGAGAAGAAAATCCATCTATTTGCCATTTATTTACAACTAAGATTATTTCTCTTATTTACCTTTTGTTTACAGACAACATTATTTGTGAGAAAAAGAGATATGATTTTGAAAGATATTTGTTTTCATAATAGATAATATATACTACTCCGAGCAAAAAGAATGTAGAATTTAGTCCCAAGACTAAACCAGAATTAAAATGATGGCCGCAACCTCATAATCATAAAGCATTTCTATATAGAACATGGTGTAGAGTCACATAGAAAATAGGGTAAACGATTAAAGAAAAGATATGCTTTTAAATAATGAAATGTGATCATATAACGTAAGCGTCATTTCAAGAAATAACATGGTAATCGTTCAATCGAAACCATGAAGCCATAGACCATGTCATCTTGGCATAAGGTAAAAACAATGAAGTAAATATAAAGAGACATATATAATATATAATGCTAGTAAATTAAAAGAGACATATATATTTGAGTTGGTCATTACAACAGCCAATTCATAATATTAACTAGTTTATATTATTTAAAAAAAAATGAAAATAAAATATGTATCTTGGCTATTTTTATCAGTGATGAGCTCATATATGTTTCAATAGGGAAATATACATCGCTACCTAATCTTTGTATCATGACATTCAAACTCATCATTACCACTTTACTCATGTTGATTCTCTCAACAACAACATCGATTTTAACCTACATGGGTAAGCACAGAATCCAAGTCATGATACCTGGTAACGACGACCGCTTGGAACCAAATTCGCACCAAGGGTTTCAATAGACCCTATATACGAATCGTAACCAAAATTTGTTAATAATATATGAACATTATGTAAGAACAAAAATTTAAATACATATTATAAAAAATTATGTTCTCAACTCCATGAGTTAGTAAAAATTACATCATTTCATCTATTAGCATAATCATTTCCCATTAATATCATATAAACGGGAATTCAAAACAATTCATTTCACAAATGCATTTAAGGATAACAATTTTATGATGCATAAGTGTAACTCTACCACTTACACACTATGCATGAGTGCAACTCTTCATGCATATCTAATCAATGCATATTTGTATTTATTTCATGATTTTATTTATCTAATTCATGTATCCCACCATGGTTAATTGGAAGGTATAGAAAATTCCCCGACACATCATCCATACACTTACTATTGATTTTTCAACTATTTGGATCCCTTCCTTTTCAGCCTGAATACTACACCAACAATAGAATTCTATGGTGCTCTTTAGTGTTAGTAAAAAGGTTGCATTCCAAACCTTAGCTAAAGTAGGAAGTTTTCCCTGGATACTTGTATGGAACTAAATCCTTTCCATATCCATCCATGTCATGCCTCATACATGACTACCTTTATTGGCATTCATTCCTATAACAGTGCCATACCCTTTATTGCTTTGGTTATTAGCTCATAAAAAAAAATCCATAATATTCTATTACATCACATGTGTTGTTCCCGAGTTTATACTTTAAGGCTCTAAAGTATACCGTCAAGGCATCTGAAAAACCATAGGGAGCTAAGAATAGAATAAAGACTGATAAAAAGGTAAAGACTATTGTCAGTTTCTCAACTGTCTCTGTTGAAACTCGCAGTTTTCCTGGATACTGATGTCTCTCTCAATTGTTGCCCATGAACGTTCTAAGTCAACCCGGTTATTTTTTGTTTGTAAAATAGTGTTAAATAAATTTAGAGCAATGTTGGTTTGATCCAAGAGACCAGGCTCATTGTTAGGCTGCCTTGCAGCTGGTACTTTCATGAAGATGGAAAGTAAAGGAGGATAAGATTATGTGCTTTCTTTTTAGGTTGATTATCTCTATTCCACAAAGTAACGAGAATGATGTTAAAACATAAATAAATAGTCAGATCAAATCGTAGGCCTTTTCTTGTATCTGAGTTAAATTTTAAAGAAAAGAAATATGCATGATATGGAGAAAAACATAAAGCTATTAGCAAAATGAGGCATCAATTTCAGAGGAATCTCACATTGTAACAGAAGATTAGGAAATGATAAAAATATTAATGAAGCATATGATGTTGAAATCTAAGTATCTACAGGTCTTGTATCTATTGATAACAGATACAGAGGAAAAACTATAAATGATTTGAAATAACAAAAATAATAATTTTCACAGTAGAGGTTGTACTAAATTGTGGTCAAGAATTCATCAATTAAACATGTGTAAGAAAGATGAGATGATAGGGAAACACATAACTCAGAGGTGACAAGATCTGGAATATTCAATATGCATTTCTATTAATTTAGAGTTTCTTAAAAATTACTTTGTCAACAGTCTTTTTCAGAGAGATCAAAAAGCCCTCTTTTAGTCTTTGTTCCCTGTATTTATACAAGGTCATCCATACTTGATGGTCAACAATCTCCTACTTCCTAGGAGAAAAGTAGTTACAAAACTGCAATCTTAACCGTTGCATGATTAACTTTTGTTTATCTATCATTTCAACAATATGAGTTTCCAAACAATCTTCATTGTTTAATCAAAGTCTCTCCCTCCTTTGATGCTGCACATTCAATACATTTCTCCAAAAAATGGACAAAGTTTCTAGGAGGTTTTGGAAGATCTTTAGTCTCAAACAGATAGAACTTACTTTGTACCTTTGGGAATCGGACTTCAAGACCTTGGTCGGAAAACTTGATCGCCTGCAATTTTACACTGGGCTATACCAACCATCTGTTTATTAGGTTGACATCAATTTTTTTCAATTGTAAAATTTCAGTCTGAATCTTCTTCAAACCTTCTTTGCAGTCCAACTGCTGCTTTTCAATGTTTATTTAACCCCAGTGACTCGAAGAAGTCATCTTTTTCAATCCCTAATGCTTGTTTATCCAAAGAATTGAAGATTCCTTCACAATCATCTTTGATTTCTTTGACTATCTTCTTTGTCTCCAACATATTTGTTTCCCATACCTTGAGCATGATGTCTCCTTTTATTTGTTCTGTGACAAACAACTTTATATTTTTTCTCACCTCTTTATTCCCTAAACATGCAACCACTTTCTAGAAAGTATTCTTTGTTGTTTTAGCTTCTTTTTCTAGTAGAAAAATATTATCAAGAGATTCACTTACCTCTTAAAGGTAATTCTAGACGATCCCTATTTTGGAGATCAGTCCCTACTTCTCGACTTCTATCTTTGTATGCGTTTCTAGCAAGAGGGTCTGGAAATCCTTTAAATCTATGACCCGACATTCCATCAAATTTACTGTAGCCTGTAACTGTTCTGCATGCTCCTTTTGCTGAGAAACCTGCACATGACCTGCTTGTATCTTCTGGTTCATTTCGTCCAGTCTTGATTTGAGTAATTGAATTTCTAGCCTTTCAGCAGCCCTGGTCTGCTCCAAACTTTTACTCACCTCTTCTCTGATGTTTTTCTCAACATTCTTTAACTGATCTTGTAATTGAGCTATCGTGTTATTACTCTTCTTTATCCTCGTTCTCATGTTTCCCACGGTAAAAAAGTTTATTGTTTCCATGGCTCCCATGGAACCTGCTATCTCTGTAGCGAAATCCTCCTAGTCCAGATTTTGTCCATCTATTAAGACTTTATGCTTTTTTACCATACTCCCCTCCTTCATATACATCTCTTGTTTCAGGACAACCTTCATTTTTCTGCTAAAAAAATAATCAGAAGGAGGAATCTCATGTATGGAGATAGAGGTCAGGTCATCCACAAATATGGATCCTATCTGTGGGAATCCAAAAGAAGACTGTAAGGGGGTTAAGGAAGCTATGGGACTTCCTATCTCTATAGATCATTTCCCTCCTATTGCCTTAGGCGTATTGACATCAACAACAAGTGATGAAGGGGAAGTAAGCTTACTGGACTTGGGAGGTCTCTCGGACCTCTTCTCTACTTCTGTCTCTGATTTTTTTGTCTGTAAGGCCTCTTTGTTTTGTGGGGGCCTTTCCCTATCACGTGGGACTTTTTCTGGATTGACCTTCTTCTGTGCTTCCTGTTCGAAGCATGGGGGAACATTTTCTTGCTCCTGGGGGAGGGTGATTGCTTCTCCTTGCAGTACTTTGGGCAGACCACTCCATCTATGCTTCTGAAAGGTCTGAAAGCTAGCTTGTAGGCTAGACGACAGTGTTTGTACTCGTTCTAACACCTATTTATAAGTCTTAGTCCCTTTGAACATGTCATCCCAAGGGGACTCCTCATGTTCATATGATTTCATATTGCAATGTATCAATTGTTTTTTCACTAGTTGATAAGGGTCGTGCCTTTTGTACTCAATATTTAACAATTTGACTTCTTCGAGTGTTTCTGCTTCCATCTTGGAATGCCCCAAGTTTTGTAATGGAAATTTCCCTATGTGCATAGGGAAGATTGGCTAGGACTTCTTTTGAGTCACCTTTACTTCTATTATGATACTACCTTTCACTATTTGGTGTGCTACTTCCCTACACACCAATCTATCTGGGAGAAATTTTGGAAGCACATGACGGGGGATTGAGCACCCATAAACCCTGATGTAGGAGAAGCTTTCTTCAATGAACCAGTCGGCTATTTCCTTGAGGTTTTTTGAAATTGTTTCAGAAATGAGAGGAGGTTCATAGCCAAAAAACATTTTATGCATTGGTATTACCACGAAATGACAAATTTCGTAAAACAATTTTTTTGTGTTTTCTTCCCACAGCTTGGAGTGATACTCATGAATGGGTTCGAGGTAGGTTATGTTCCAAATCCAATCCATTAGGGGGAATGGAGTGATAAAACAGATTGCATCGATGATGTATGTCGACATGTAAAAGGCCACTCGTTGACCTTGGGATCTTCCAGCTTTGTAACCTGAAACCTCTTTGGCTATGTTATCGGATAAAATCTTACTCTAGTTGAAACTATATCCTTCTGATGCTTCCTCTAAAGAGGGAACCCATTCTGCGGGGAAATGACAGGGACTCTTTTTTCCGAAGAATCTGGATATGTTTAGGTCTGAATGAGTCGATAATGACCGCTTGATCATTTAAAATCCTTCTCGTTGGAATATCAATCGTCTCTAAATCCCAACTGATCATGTTGTTGTACACCATGAGCCATGGGCATGCTGCAATCTTGTGAAGATTTGATTCTGCTATGTCCCGAAGGTGATTCTCAGAATCATTAGGGGAATTTTTGATCTCGTAGTCCAGAATTTCATAGATTTGTCTCCAGGATTTGATCGAGTTGATATAATGTGGCGTGGTGTCGGATATGACATCTCCCTCTGGGCTGAAAATCTTAGCTATATCTTCACTCTTCTTGGGTCCCTTCTTTCATGCCATAACTTTCGTATTGGAACAAAAACCTATCACAGAAGAGAGGTGTATAGAATTGGCTAGATGTGACTTACTCCTGATTGAAAGAACAAGAATAAGGTTCAAAACACAGACCTTTAATTTTTCTTTAGCTCATTTTATGCTGAAATTACTGACGCAGCTGCCAAGAATTTAATACCTTTAATGCAGAGAATATTTCTGAGATACACATTTGCGTCACAGAAATCACCAACTATCTGTTATTAATATGGTCGGATTTCAACGATTCTAAATTCAAAATTCGAAAGATCTCGTTCAACGAAACCCAAAAAATGAAAATACCTAAGAAGTTTAATGACCATTAATTATGTTTTTAAAACAAAGTTAGTTCATTTTATACATTGATTTTGAGTCAAGATTTCGCATTTTGGGGTTTCGGGGATCTTTCTTACACGAGTTATGTCACCACTTAACCCTGAATCCTGAAATTGCGATGAGATTAGTTTAGGCCTTATCTTTGGTATTGAGTCGGGACTTCTCATTTCAGGGTTTTGGGGATCTTGCTTACACAAGATATGTCACCACTAAACCCTGAATCTCGAAATCACGATGAGATTAGTTTAGGCCTTAAATTTGGTATTAGTAATTTAATTAATTAGGATCAATAACTAACTTCCATTTTTTTCGGGAAACCAGGGATCAAGATTTCGCAATTTGAAATGTATTGAAAACGTATTGTTTTGAGTGAACCCGAATCCTGAAAGGTTAAAAGATTGTTAATTAACTCCTTTAGGATTTTACTTTATCGTGATTAAAAGTACTTTATAGAACGTGCGTCAAGACTTTAAAAACACTTGAGTTTTCTTCCTTTTATTATTAAAAAATAAATCCATTTCGGGATTTCGGTACCAGGCTTTTGGGACTGATAGTGAGGATTTCCTTATGAAAAGTTGAATCCCAGAAAAGAAAAGTTTTAGTCCTAGAGATAAAAACTTTAAGACCTAGTTTCAACATAGGCTCCAATTGGGGACCTCGTCTCCTTGTGGAATGAGGAGAACAAGTAGACTTAGTCCCTTTATTGGGTAAATGAGGTCAGTTATTCAAGTCTGTGAGACATAGTTGTAAAAACCCAACTGGGAGGATAAATATTTGAACCTTAACTTCGGAAAATTTTCGAGATTAAAACATTCGACAATCTTGAGATAGGCTCACACAGATTTCCCTTTCTAAAACCAACCTCAGATTTGTGCAAGATAATCAAAACACGATTAGCCATTCTACCAGTTTTTATTTGATCGTATTCACATCAACGGACTCTTAGAGTGTAATATAGAATCCCATAATCTTAAAGTGTAATCTAGCCGAAAGAAGAAAATTACCAGAGCATCTTGCAATTCGTGTATAACAACCTTGTTCAGTATGTAGACATTGCTTCACTGCCAGCGAGCCTGTTTAGTACCCTAGTGAAGTTATCAGATTTTCCACATTGAATTTCCTTTTACGACTTCATTATTTTTAGCATTTAAATGTCGATATGAGGGCAATCATATAATGAATTTCCTTTCATCATCTCTTTAGAATAGATGGGGGCAATCAATAATGAATTTTGTTTCACCATCTCTTTAGATTAGATGGGGGCAATCAATAATGAATTTCCTTTCACCATATCTTTATATACACTTTTGTTATGAAGTGGGGGCAATCAATAAGTATGTAACATACTCAGGGAAAATATACTTCTTAAGATTTTTTACAGCAAAGGTCTGTCAACTTATTTAGATAGCTCTAGATTAATCTTCTTTTGGCCCTCAGGCACTTTAACTTTATGGAGAATCTTGGGGAAAACTTATTAATATTTCTTAGGGACTTCCCTTGAGCGAAAACAATCATTTTATTTCCGCTAGAATGACTAAAAAGGTTAGGATTATCCCAAACACACTTCCGGTTCAGCCAAAGTTTAGGAGAAACATAGAATTTTACCTATCTTTGATTTGGAAGTTAGTCTAAACGTTTCTGAAACTAAGATGGGACCTTTTCCTTTTTTGTTTCTCTCTTTTTTTTTTTTTTTAGAGACTAATGGGAAAATAGTCAAGGTTGGATGAAGAGTAAGCTTGATAGTGATTGAAGGGAAAAGGTGAGAGAGCCTCGAAAACTTAGGAGTGCTAACGATTATTATTATTATTTACCTTAACTGTCTTGAAATTTAGTGTCTCATTCATTGGTACCTCTTAGGACATTTTTAACTCAGGTTCCCAGGTCAAAGTTCATACCTTAGTAGTTCATTGTATTTATAGCCAGAAGACTATTTACTTATTACCTTTTTGGTATGTATTTATCATGATTATTCATGCAGATTACCCTTATAGTATAGTTGATCTCTTAATTCCTTGACAATTTTCCTGCAAATAAAATGACTTGATAACTGTCAGACACTCGTACAAATTTTGTGAACTGTAAGATTTGAACTATTTTGTATTTGCATTTTCTGAAAAATTTTAAGTTTTTTTTTTAACAGAATTAAACTTACCAAAAGTAATGTAACTATAAAGAAAACATGAAAACAAACTGGTATGTATACTAAAAGTTTGAAAACATATTACTGTATGTAGTGTTTAAGGTATCGCGCATTTACAGGGGTGCTCAGAATGTCTCCATTGAGATTTTCTAATGAAAAAACATTTTTTCCTTTTGAGGCCGAGACTCTATAGGGGCTAGACTAGATCGAATCAAACTTGCCATGTTTGCCAGTGTCTTCTCTTCTGGCTTCCCATCTTAGTACCAGATCTCCAGAGAGGAAATATCTATCCTTAACCTTTTGATCGAATAAAGCCTTCATCTTATCCTGATATCTCTGCAACTTTTCGTTTACTTCTTCTTTATTTTGTTGAACTTCAACCAGTTGTTTTTCTCTCCTGGTAATGTCGTTAGGTTCTTCATTTGAATCTTTCCAAAGTTTCGTTACTGGCAGAGAAAGATTGATTGGTAAAATAACATCAGTGCCACATACCATCTGAAAAGGGGACATCCCAATTGCCCTTTTGATACTTATCATGTTGGCCCATAGAGCATATTTCAAATGGATATGCCACATTTTCTTGTTCTCATTCAATAGTTTTTTTATCACGGTTGTCAGAATTTTGTTAGATGACTCAGCTAAACCATTGCCCTGCAGATAATAAGTTGTGGAGTGTCCTAATATGATGTTAAATTTTTGACAAAAGCTTATCATAGTCATTGATTTAAATTCTTGTACATTATCGGTGACTATCTTTCAGGGACAACTGAATCTGGATAAAATATTTTCTTCTAGAAAATTGATTACAACTACGTCAACTACGTTTCTCATGGGAATAGCTTCCACCCACTTACTAAAATAGTCCATTGTAGTTATAATCCACTTATGTTGAGCACTAGAATGTGGGTGAATCTATCCAATGAAATCAAGACCCTATTGCTGAAAAGGGGATTCAATTTTAACTAGAATTACAGGTAAAGCTGGGACTTTCTGTTTACCTGTAAACAACTGACAGGGACTACAAGTTTAGACTTTGGTGTTTACATCTGTGAATAGTTTGGGCCAGTAATATCCATCTCCTAAGATTTTATAAGATGTGGATCACAAAGCGTGGTTTCCTCCACACACTCCCTCATGGAACTCATTTATAACCTTTTCAGTTTTGGTCTCGACTAAACAACTCAACAAGAAACCCAGGGGATCCTTCCAATATAACTTTCCGTCTATAATACAATATTTTATAGCATGTATCTTCAGTGTCCTAGATTTAGATGGGGTTAGTTCACTAGGACATTGAAGAGTCAATAGGTAAGAAACAATTTCACTGTACCAGACTGAAGAAAAAAATATGTCTTCTATCTCAACCGTAGGTGTAGCGAAATCAAGTTCATTTATCTCTAGGAAATCCTCGTCTTCTTGCAGCTGATTTATTCTGAGTGCCTGCAAGTTTGATTCAAATAGAAATTTAGCTAGACCTTGGCCTTTAATGAGTTATGTTGGTTTGACTTCCAGATCAAACTCCTGAATCTTAGCTAGCCATCTACCTCTGTTTCAACACTATCCGGCTGAACCAGTATGTCTTTGACAGAGCTTGTAGGAACATAGGCTATGATCTTCAAATGTAATACGTACATTCTAAAGGCCTTGAGAGCCTTTACCATTGCGGAATCTTGTTTTTCTAGTATATTATATTTCAAATCAGCATCTCTCAGAGTTTTACTGAAAAAATAAATGGGTTGTTCAAAGCCTTCTTCGTTTTTCTGTAACAATACAACTGCGATAGTGTGTTCGGAAGCGAAGGAAAAAATCATAAATTCTTTTGTGTAATCAGGACTTTCCATGACTGGCATTTTGTTGATAAATTTCTTGATTCATTAAAAAGATTCTTTGGCTTCACTTGTCCACTTCGTCTCACTGTTCTTTTTCAACATATTTATGATCAACTTCACAATTTCGGCGAAGTTAGGGATGAATCTTCTCAAGAAAATTATTTTTCCTAAGAAATATTGAATTTCTTTTACATTTCTAGGGATGTTTATAGTATCTATTGCTTCAATTATTTTGGGATCAATTTTGATTCCGTATTTAGACACTATATGACCTAATAGCTTACCTTCTTGCATAGCGAAATGAGATTTTTTGGGATTGAGGGACAAACCAAATTTACGACATTTCTCAAAAGTTTGCTTCAGGTGCACTAGATGTTCTACATCAGATTTTGAAAAAACAATCAGATCATCGAGATAAATAACAACAAATTAATCTCTCTCACCCATGAAGGCGATGTCCATGGCTCGTTGGAAGGTTGCCCCTATCGTACATGAAGGTACGATAGGCATTTTATCGTACATGAAAGGCATTTTATCATACATGAAGGTACCCCAAGGGGTAGTGAAAGGCATTTTTTCCTTATCATCTTGGTGTATTGTGATCTGATTGTAACCTGAAAAACCATCAATCATCGACATTCTGTTAGCTCCAACTAATTTCTCTAAAACGTGGTCCATATTAGAAAATGGGTAATTGTTTTTGAGGGATGATCAGTTTAGGTTTCTAAAATCAACACATAGTCTGATTTTGCCATTTTTATTTCTTACTAGGACTAAATTAGCCACCCACTCGAAATATCTTAGTGGGACGATGATTTTGGCATCCAAGAGTTTTTTGACTTCTTTTTCTATTACTGGTAGCAACATAGGGTTTATCTGTCTAAGTTTCTATTTAAAAGTCTTGACACCAGGTTTCAAAGAAATTTTATGTTCGATTATAGAAGTATCATAAGTTCTCAGTTCGTCGTAAGACCAAGCGAAAACGTCTTAATATTTTCTAAGAAAATCAGTGTATTTACTTTTGGTTTCTGGGGACAGGTATTTGGATAGTTTCACCAACCAGGGGTTTTCTTTGGTACGTATGTCACAGTCCTCAACCTCTTCAGGTTGAGGTTATAAAGTAGATCTTAAAGGGATATCATCCTGATTAAATAACCTTTCCAAGGGAATCAGGCCCTTGGGGATCTGGTTATTTTTTAGAACAAGCATTCGATGATTGGCGATTTTATCGTGGAATTATTGGGGGTCCTCCCCTTCCTGCATGATCCAAACAAGATCATTTTGGTTTTCTTGGTCGGCATGCATTTCAACAAACTCGTCTATTGATTCTAAAAATTTGCGCAGTTGTTCATCATCCTCAAAAACTTGCCAGTTCTGTATGTTATTGGGTATGGAAGGTCGGTGTCTCATTTGTATATGGTACTTTAGTTTGAAAGCTGTGGGAGGTGTGAATGTTGAGGATGCTTTGGCTAACGCATCAACCTGTTGGTTTTTAGTTCTTGGAATGTAGTGAACTTTGACAGAGGAGAAGAAATTTTCAATCAGATCCTAGACGCAATTCCCGTAAGACCTCAACCTAGGGTGTTTGGCCTGGTATTGTTGGTTTACCTGTTTTACGATTAGCTCGGTGTCACCAAAGACTTCGGGGTTTTTTATTTTCATTCTCTTAGAGGCTTCTAACCCTAACACTAAGGCTTCATACTCGCATAAATTATTAGTGTGGTCCACATTCCACTGTATTCTGTAGGAAAAGGGGATTACGAATTGATTATCAGGGGCCACAAGGAGTACCCCAACCCCAGCTCCAAAGTAGGATGAAGCATCATAAAAAAACATCTTCCACACACCAGTGCTATATACATTTTTTAAAATTTTTTTCTTTTTCTAATTTTTCTTTTGTACAACTTCATCTATACCTAAATCAATATCATCATCAATGGATAAAATACAATTACCTAAATCTTGATCTACAATATATACAGGGTGGTTATTTGGGTTGCGCAGATCACTTACCGTGAATGCTAACCTGGTTTTTCTGTGTAGGCTCATGAACTGTCCTCCAAAAACTGGAATCATAGCATATGTCATGTCAAGCTGGAGAGATCCTCCAAGCTTGATGCCCCAGGATATGGATAACAACATACCATATTTCAGAGGGATATCGACGAACACTACGTCCATGAGAATGCTTTTCACAGGTATTTGTGCCAGATTTACCACCAAGTCTTTAATCACGCCTATACATTTAACTTTTTTTGAATCGAATGAATATAAATCTAAATAAGGCCTAGTGATTTCGAGACCCAATTTATCCATAATGGATTTAGGCATTACATTGTGGGATTCTCCAGAATTGAGCATACAGTTATGGATTAGTTGGTTGAACAATGTTAGCGTGATATAGAAGGGGGCAACAATGTCTTTGGTGCCTTCAAAATGTGGACCAAAAACTATGTTCAGCTTGTCATCTTCTAATTTAATGACATCGGCTTGGCTTTTGTCTTCTGAAAAACTAATCATCTTGGCAATTTGTTTTCTGTACATGGGGTTTTTTGCCAGTTTGACAAGAGGTATAGGAATCTTGATTTTGTTTATTTCATTTTGCAGACTAAAATTTCCCAAGGCCATTTCACTCTCTGTGTTTTGGGCCTCCGTTCCTTTCTTTTAGGCTTTCTTTTGTGGTGTAGATTTGGTTTCACTCACAGGGACCTATGTTTTCATAGAGGGTGTTCCTAATGACTTTGGCTTGACAGGTTGCGTGTCAATGGTGTTGGTTTTTGTAGTCTTCTTCTCTACAGCCTTTGGATCCGCTTCATCAATTTCTCCCCTCGGGAGGATCTTTTTCATTAGGGCGGTTGGAAGGCTCTTGTTTCTAGGTCTTAAATTGTATTTCTGGTGCAGTTCATCCATTATATCATCTGCAATACCCTGATAGATCAAATAATCAGAAGTATTGTTGCTTACATTGTCTTTTGATCTATTTTATTCATTTAAAGATTTTTCATAATCTTGTCTCCATAAATAGGGTGATTTACTATCGTCACCAAGATTATTTATATCCTCATCTAAATCTTCAAAATCTTCTAAGTCTTCCTCTCCAATGAAGTTTTCACTCTTGAAGGGGGTTGGGATTTTTTGATCCTCATTCTTAATCTGTCTTTGTGGGGCTTGAGGATCAGGATTCCTTCTAAAATCTTTCCTTGGAAAATGATGTTTTTTTGGTTTATTAAGTTCCATTTTTGAGATCTTATTTGACAGCTCTCTAATTACCCTAGTCATCTCGTCTATTTTATCTCTCGAGGATTTCCCCGGTCTAGAGGATCCGCCTTGTTCTTTGAATTTTCTATTATCTTTCTTCGCGGTTTCTACTTTGGCTTTTAGTTTTCCTGATGCCATCATGTTTGATTCAATTTATAGGGCATCATATTTCATCTTAGTGAGATCTACTGATCTCCTTTCTCTTAATAATAGATCAAAATCAAGTTCAAAGGCTCCAGCGAAAGTTACTTTCGCTGCAGGTTGAGAAGGTTTGACCTCGACCGAGATTTTATTATACAACTTGTTAAATCTTTGAGTGAACTCAAGAACTGATTCTGAGCTTTTCTTCCTGAGAGCCACAAATTTAGTTAGGTAATAGAAGTGGTCTCTCCTTTCTCCCTATTGTAGATAAAAGAATTTTCAAGTTCTTCGTAAGACCTTACATATCCCGCTACCAAAGCCCGGAACCAGGTCCTCACCTATCCTTCGAAAGTTTGAATGAGGAGTCTAGAATAGACATATTCGTGCTCGATTCCAAGGATGTCAGCAAATTGGTCAAATAAATTGATGTGTTCTTGTGTGGTTAAATCTTCTTCCCCTGTGAATTTGGGAAGACTTTTCATGTAATTTTCGGGAAGGTCATGTAAGGGGACAAGGAGGACAAGGGGGGAATATCTGGTAGCCACCTTAGCAAATATTCCAGGGAGTGGTGCTTTTCCACCTGTTGCTCCTCCTCCAACACCACCTACGACATCGCCTCCAGCTCCCATGCCTCCATGTGCAGCCATTGATGGATTTGAGGCTGAAAATCAGAGTGTATGAGGAGAAGGCTCATGGAAGTTTGGTAGATTTTGAGTTGTTCTTGAATGTGACAGAAAGGATGTGGGGAATTGATTATGAAGGCATAGGGAATTAGAGAAAGAAGGTCCCAGAAGAAAAGATCTTATTTGTCTAGACTCATAAGATGAATATATCGGAGAATCAACGAGGATTGAATCAGGATATATAAGGCATTTGTCAAAGTATTGGGTAGTAGGGGTATATACTTCGGGAAAAGAGAACGTATTGGTTGAAAGGGGAAGAGAGAGGGATCTCTCAAGTATTTTCTTAATGTTCGACTGCGTAGAATCAGGTTGACAAATAGTATGTATAGGCGAAACGATTTGCCTAAGGGACTTTCATGATTTTAAAATATTTTCCAAATCAGAAACTGTCGAGGTTTGCTTGTTGTCCGGGTTCTTTCTGGTGTTATTTCAGCTAAAATCCAGTTTACTTATCGTGGAGTCACCAAGTGAAAGATAAAATTATCCTTAGAATGTTTTTTGATCTTTGTTCACTATCAAAGAAAGAAAGTGTTAATGTCGCTCTTCCCATGGAAAAAAATTGTTTCTTCGTCCCCGACAACGGCGCCAAAAAGATGTTTTTCCTGAGTTTATACTTTAAGGCTCTAAAGTATATTGTCAAGGCATCTGAAAAAACAGATGGAGCTAAGAATAGAATAAAGACAAATAAAAAGGTAAAGGCTATTGTCATTTTCTCAACTGTCTCTGTTGAAACTCCCAGTTTTCCTGGACACTGATGTCTCTCTTAATTGCTGCCCATGAATGTTCTAAGTCAACTTGGTTATTTGTTGTTTGTAAAATAGTGTTAAATAAATTTAGAGAAATGCTGGCTTGATCCAAGAGACCATGCTCATTGTTAGGCTGCCTTGTAGCTGGTACTGTCATGAAGATGGAAAGTAAAGGAGGATAACGTTTTGTGCTTTCTTTTTAGGCTGATTATCTCTATTTCACAAAGTAACAAGAATGATGTTAAAACATAAAGAAATAGTCAGATCAAATTGTAGGCCTTTTCTTGTATCTGAGTTAAATTTCAAAGAAAAGAAATATGCATGATATGGAGAAAAACATAAATCTATTAGAAAAATGAGGAATCAATTTCAGAGGAATCTCACATTGTAACAAAAGACTAGGAAATGATAAAAATATTAATGAAGCATATGATGTTGAAATCTAAGTATCTACAGGTATTGTATCTGTTGATAACGGATACAGAGGAAAAATTGTAAATGATTTGAAATAACAAAAATAATAATTTTCATAGTAGAGGTTGTACTAAACTGTGGTCAAGCATTCATCAATTAAACATGTGTAAGAAATATGAGATGACAGGGAAACACATAACTCAGAGGTGACAAGATATGGAATCTTCAATTTGCATTTCTATTAATTTAGAGTTTCTTTAAAATTACTTCGTCAAAAGTCTTTTTCAAAGAGATCAAAAAGACCTGCTTTAGTCTCCGTTCCCTATATTTATACAAGGTCATCCATACTTGATGGTTAACAATCTCCTACTTCCTAGGAGAAAAGTAGTTACAAAACTGCAACCTTAACCATTGCACGATTAACTTTTTTTTATCCATCATTTCAACAGTATGAGTTTCCTAACGATCTTCATTGCTTAGTCGAAGTCTCTCCCTCCTTTGATGCTATACATTCAATACATTTCTCCAAAAAATGGGCAAAGTTTCTAGGAGGTGTTGGAATATCTTTAGTCTCAAACAGATAAAACTTTCTTTCTACCTTTGGGAACCGGTCTTCAAAACCTTGGTCGGAAAACTTGATCTTCTGCAATTTTACACTGGGCTGTAACAACCATCTGTTTATTAGGTTGACAATAACACCCTACCAAGCTGTTAAACAATTAATCTTTCATTTTATACATATACAATAACAACTTTTCTTTAACATAATTTCATTTCATTTACACAATTCTTCTACATTTGCTCAACGATAAATCTAAATAGCATGATGAAATAAGTAATAGGTTAACTCTAAGATTTTCAACTTAAAACAAAAGTATATACAAGATATCGACAACAAATACCACTAAAAAATACCTCTTCCTTAGTTTGTCGAAGCTCATCCATTGTAATGTAGTCCTAGGCGCTTCCAAGCATTCTTTTCTCGCTTTCCCAGAGTGAAACACCAGAATCCTCCCTACCAACTAGGAGCCTAGATGGCTTCCTATCTCCATGAAACCTTTCAATTTCTTGGCCCTCTGTGCCAGTGACTCCAAGAACAGCAAAGCACAAATGCTCAAAGAAAACTATCACAAGAATTATATCTTCCAAGAATTTCACAACCTCTCATCATGCTCAAACCTCTCCATCTTCCCCCTCCTCTCTACTTCTTCTCCCCATTTATCAACTTTCCATACAAACTTCCCCAAGTCTCCTCAACCACCCTCATTATTATCCATCAACTTCCCTTATCTAGATATTTTGGGAAAATATTAAAATAAAACTAGATATAAATGACTTGCATTAAACAATAATAAGTAAAATAAAAAGTCTCTATTCTCATGCTAGCTAATAAATGTTATTTGATAATTTTCCCCAAAATGTACATAACACCCCACCATTCTCATTTAATTCATCACACCCACCATCTATCAAAGTCAAGAAGGTATTTAATGTTTTTATATATCTGTATGCAATATAATATACAATTCATTAAACATTCAATTAAATAGTTAATAATTTACTTTAATAATTAATACATTAATTACTTATACTAGTGTACATGGGTAGGGTATGTGTGCGTAGCTAGCAGACACATATCTCATGCATGTACTAATGATAAACAGTCATTTCCTCTAGTGAATAGTTCCTATATGATCACCAAGACATGTAGGACAACAGATCAAGTGATGCATCATTTAATAATCTTAACGAACTAAATTATACTAATTCGTCAATAACTCATTGTCACACTTAAAATATCATTAGGAAATCAAAGAGGGTTTTAAACATGGTAGGAACAAAGTGAGTAAATAATAGTGGCATCTCTAATCCCCAATCAGTATTCTCAACTAACATCGAAGCATCCTTCCTTCCTAACCTACTTCCATCTTCCATCCTATCCTTTCCTCTGTTGGACTAAGATGGAGCATCAACTATATTGACCTAACTATAGATAGAACCAGTAAGCGAAAGTGTCATACATCTCAACCAAGCTTCCCCAATAGGCAACTAGTAGTCGTCTTCACATGTCTAGGGGAGCGTGACTTCACACAGCCCTCCCAAGACTCTAGGTTTTGGAGGATAAACAGTGGGAAATACCTCCACCCCTCCTCATAGAACTAGGGTCAACACCCTACATCATGCCATACTTTGCAAGTACTATTCTTAGAGTCACGTCATCAAACATACACTCTAGGTAAGTCATGCATCCTGTCAAAACCACACTTACCATAGATCATAGTAATATTTCGAATCATAAATTAAATAGTAAGTACAACTTATAGCATACAATATCTTCTTGATGTCTACGACATCCCAGTTACCTCAATACTATAGTCATTTGGCT
>ML776583.1:1680059-1691928 GCA_009831015.1 Picea engelmannii
ATATATATAAACATAAGCCATACGGGGTCTTTCCAGTAAAAGCATGTAGCCATCCTTTCTGATCAAAACACCATGCAGACTGTCTATTACTGAAACCATTCATAATTGCACAAACTATGAGCATACATGTTAGCATATAAATTTCAAGATACAAGACATAAAACACTTATCAGAAAAACACCAGGTTTGATGCAACTACTGAGAGGTGTGCTCATTTCCACCGAACCGTAGGCTCAACGACTCCCAACAGATTTACCACTAGCCACCCCTGATCTAGACCACGATGTTGGAGACTCTATGTCTTTGTTCTTCAGCAATCGAGAATGAAGGTTACTTTCGTTCTTCTCTGTTGTCACTCACTCTGTATTTTTTTTTAGAGTTCTTTCGATCTCTTTCTGCTATGCCCCCCACGTTCATCCCCTTCCACACCTTTTACCTGCCCTTTCTTCTCTGGCGAGGTTGCATGTGGCACGAATTTCCCTGCGGTGGTCAGGTCTGAGGCCTCCATGGATAGGCGGTTCATCGCCATCCCTCATTAACTCATGATGAGCCTCTTCACCTACCATCCTGGCGAGTAATTCATTTTGGGGCCAACGAGCCACTCTTGGTTCTCCGGGCCAGTGAATACCAAATACGGTTTGGTTCGGTGGAAGTTAATGCCAGCATTCTAGGTGCCTTCCACCACCTTTCCTCGGCCATCGTGGTCTCTTTTTCAGCACATCCCCCTCCCAGCAGTTCTGCAATATATATATATATATATATATAATGTTAATTTACATTCGTCAACCTCGTATACTAAGGTCCATTCAAAATCACATATTCACATCTTTGAGTTTGCCACAGTTCTTGGCCAGCATAATTATTTTTACAGACTGGGGGAAACATGGTGTTACAATTCCCTCCCCCTTAAAGGAACATCGTCCTTGATGTTCTATCTATCATCATGACATGTATGTATAGAGGTAAACAAAATTGGATATGCATGTTCAATGGCATCCTCCATTTCCCATGTAGCCTCATCTAAGCCAAAATGTCTCCACTACACCTTGACCTGTGCAATGGTTTGGTTCCGGAGCGAGTTTTCCTTTCTGTCCAGTATGCATTGTGGTTCTAGTAGAAATTCTCCCTCCGGTTCCACCTGGATCACAGACCAGCCAATTATATGATTAGAATCATGTACATATTTCTTCAATAATGAAACATGGAAAACATTATGTGCTTTTACTATGGGAAGAAGTGCTAGCCTATTGGCTACAGGTCCCACTCTATCTAGAACTTCAAAGGGTCCACAATACCGAGGTGCCAACTTGTCACAGGCTCCCATTTTTAGAGAACTCTTTTTGGGTCTAACTCTAAGATATACATGGTCTCCTGTCTTGAACTCTCTTGGGGTTCTCTTTTGGTCGACGTAGCTTTTTTGTCGGTCCTAAGCGACTTTCAGATTTTATTTTATCTGGGTCACTTGTTGTTCCATTTCTTTCAACATGTTGGGCCCAAAAGAAATTATGTTTATGGGATTACTCCAACTAACGGGAGGGTTGCATCATCTACCATAAAGTACTTGAAACAGACTCGTCCTTAAGGATTCTTGGTAGCCGTTGTTGTAAGCGAATTCCATCAGTGGCAGGTAGTCTTCCCACTTCTTGGGTTGATGCATTACATGCATTCTTAACATGTCTTCTAGTATTTGGTTCACTCTTTTTGTCTGTTCATTGGTTTGAGGGTGGTAGGCGACGCTAAACAACAACTTGGTCTCTAAACCCGCCATTAGTGATTTCCAAAAGTTGGAAGTGAATTTCATGGCTCTGTCAGACACGATCTCTTTCGGCATACCATGTAGTTTAAAGATCTCCTTCAGGAATACTTTGGCGATGTCTATTGCCTTACAAGTTGACCTGACAGGGATAAAGTGAGTGGACTTGCTCAATTTATCCACCACTACCATGATGGCATCATTCTGTTTGGTCAAAGTTGGTAATCCAGTGATGAAATCCATGGAGATGGTTTCCCGTTTCCATTCTGGGATTGGTAGAGGTTGCAATAATCCTGCTAGGTGTCGGTGTTCTACTTTTACCTATTGGCATTCTATGCATTTGGATAGGTACTCAGCTATGTCTTTCTTCAATCCAGGCCAATAGAATTGTTTTGTAGTGGTCGTCATCATTTTCTGGTATTCTGGATGACTAGAATAGGGTCTCTTATGTAGTTCATCCAGTATGAACCTCTTCAAGTTGTCACAATCTGCTTCGGTAAGTGAGAAGACCTCCTTCCATCATCTGGTAGCCTCCAAACTTTATCCCTGTGGGTTCTTGCTGCAGGTATGAGGTCACGGTCTAGAAGAATGTGTCTATCTCTTGTTCATTTTTGAATCTTTCCTTGACATCCGTCTTATAGGTCCTCACCACTGCTAGGTGAATTATTTTCATACTTCTGATAAGGGCATCAACCACCCTATTTTCCTTTCCTTTAATGTGTTTGATTTCGAAATCAAACTCACTAAGGAGGGCCATCCACCTATCTTGTCTAGCATTGAGCTTTGGTTGGTCAAACAGACATCACAATCCACAATGATCTGCCATAATTACAAATTTTCTTCCCAGGAGGTAATGCCTCCACATTTTCAAGGCATGTACTATGGTAGCTAGCTCTAGATCATGGGTCACATAGTTGACTTCGTGCTCATTCAATTTTTGGGATTCATAGTAGACCACACTTCCTCCTTGCATAAGGACTCCTTCGAGCTTTTCCTTACAAGCATCTTTGCACACGAGGAAGTTAGTTTCGAGATCGACAATCTTCAACACGGGTGCATGGGTCAGTAGATGTTTCAGGGTTTGAAATATTTCTTCACATTTCTGTGTCCACACGAATTTTATCCCCTTCCTCTGGAGGGAAGTGATTGGACAACCAATCTTGGAGAATCCTTTTATAAATATCCTATAGTATCCTGCTAATCCCATAAAGGATCTGATATCTGAATACATCCTTTGGAGTAGGCCATTCCATGATAGACCTGATTTTGTTAGGGTCTACTACTCCTCCTTCGGATAGAACATGTCCTAAGTAATGTATTTGCTTCTGGAAGAATTCACATTTGCTAAATTTGGCATAGAGTTGTTGTTCTCTTAGCACTTGTAGCACAAGCCTAAGATGCTCTTCATGCTCTTCTCTATTCTTGGAGTAAATTAATATATCGTTAATAAAAACCAACACAAATTTGTCTAGGAATTTTCCAAGTACATTGTTCATCAAGCACATGAAAGTGGCAAGGGCATTGGTTAACCCAAATGGAACTACCACAAACTCATAGTGACCACACCTCATCCGGAAAGCAGTTTTATGGATGTCTTAACCCTTAATTCGTACTTGATGGTATCCCAACCTCAAGTCAATCTTTGAGAAAATAGACACACCCCCCAATTGATCAAACATGTCATCGATCCTGGGCAAGGGGTACTTGTTCTTTATGGTTACCTTATTAAGTTGTCTATAATCTATACATAGTCTAAGGGTACCGTCCTTGTTTTCCACAAATAGGACTGGTGCTCCCCATGGAGACACATTGGGCCGGATATAGCCCTTATCCATCATTTCTCTTAATTACAATTTGAGTTCAACTAACTCAGGTGTGCTCATCCGGTAGGGTGTCCTAGAGACTGGCACTGCTCCTGATGAAAGTTCTATCAAGAATTCTATGTCTCTTCTCGAGGGTAGACCCAGTACCTCTTCCAGAAACACATCTCTTTATTCTCTCAGGGTAGGGTGGTCTTCGAGGCTTGGTTTGTGATCTTGGATAGTTTTCAACACTTTTATTGCATATAGGGGACATCCTTTTCGGCAATACTTTCTCATTTGCAAAGATGATATTTGCCTCACCGAGACAGGTTTTCAGATCCCTTGAAGGGTTATCCTTTTCCCTTCTTTACTTACACATTCTGAGGTTTTATGGTAACAGTACAATACATCTTTATGGGTAGTTATCCAATCCATACCAATCAATAGATCATATTATCCTAGGGGTAATATGTTAAGGGTTGCTTGGGTGGGAAATTCACCCAACATTAATTGGCAGGTTGGTATGACCTCTGCTACCCTTCTTTTGGTGCCAGTGGCTAATTGTACCAACCATGGCTTGGTAAGTTTTTGTGGCTGTAGTTTACACTTATCAACAACCTTAGGGGCTATATAACTCAAACTTGAACAAGGGTCAATCAAAATAGACACTAGATGGTTGGAAATCATACCTTCTATTTCCACCACTGAAGCTTGGTGGTCAACTTGGTTATCATCCAAATGTGCATAAATTTGTGGCACACTCCTGGCCACATCATTGACAGTGGTAGCTTCCTAGATGTTGTAAATTCTTCGACTATTCTATTGTCGGTGTGGACATTCTCTCAGTAGATGTTCTTCTCCACAACCCCAACATTTCAAAGGTTCTCTCTTTGGGTTATCGGTCTTTATTGGGGCAGATCCAGAAAGTTTATTTCCACTCAAGGAGGGAAAGTTCTGCTAGTGTACACTTCGGACTGGGAAGCTCATCCTTGAGTTCTTTTTATAGTCCTTAAATCTTGAGGATTTAAACCCCTTTTTCTGGAATCCCAAACTATTCTTCTGCTTCCAACCTTTGCAAGGTTCTATTCGATGTGCAAGATGTTCATAACAATATCATGCTTTTCAGATAGCATCTTCTAGGGTCTTTGGTTCGTCAAATTCAATCATGTTCTGATAGTCCTTAGGTAGCCCACTGATGAATCGTTGCATCTTTACCTTTTCTTCTTTTATGTAGGGTACATACCTTAGCAACTCGAGGAATCTGCTAACATATTCCTCTATGGTGAGCTGCCCCAGCTTAAGTTCATAGAATTCTTTAGTCTTTTCGTCGAAATATTTTTCCGACAGATACTTCTTCCTGAAGTATTTCTCAAACCGTTCCCAAGACAGGTCTTCTTCGTGAATCCCTTTTACATTCTTAAGGTCTTCCTACCAAATGGAAGCCTTTCTATTCAAGTTGAAGGTGGCCACTCAGGCCTTCAAATTTTCTGAGAAGTCATGGACTCTGAAATACTTCTTTAGTCCAAGAAGCCAGGCCTCTGCTTCCTCTCCTTTATTTATTTAACCGTCGAAGGAGGGTGGTTTTTCCTTCCTAAATTCTTTGAAGTTATGAACCTTGAAAATCTTTCTCTACTTCTATTTTCTTTAGGAATAAGAACTAGTTCTGCTGCTAGAAGAGCCTTCCAAACCACCAACTTCCTTCCCAGAGGAATCGTCTGCCGCTGGGCCTTTACCTCTGGGATGGACCTTTTTTGAGGTGCTCCTCTCGGTGTGGCCACTTATATGACCATATTTTTGTATGTCAGGTTCGTGCTACATTTTTCTTTCTAGGTTGGATAAGCTCTGTAGTAACACTGCATTAATTTTTGTTTTCTTCTCTTGTTCTTTCATCATCCTCTCATTGTCATCCTTGCAGCTTTGTAATTCGGCCATGAGACTCCTCACAGTCTTGGCTAGATCTGGAGGGGTCCCTACTACCCTCCTTTCGTCAGACTCTTTGTCTCTGTTGTGGGAGCCTTCCCCCACATCTTGGTGAGTCACCATTCCATGCGTCTATAATTTTCCCATGGTTGATCATCCACTTGGGTGCAAAAGACAAACGTTGGTTATTAGTCAATATTTATATTTATTTATAACTAGTACATAATTCATATTTTTCAAATGTACACACACACAATAGGAGTTTTCATTCTTAACTTCATCTTTTGATTAGGAAGGTTAAGACAGGGGGTTACTCCTTTTAGGAGTGTTTCGAATGGAGCTTCTACGCAACTCGTTCATGAGCCCAAGTAGGCCAAGTGTTGTAACCATGCTATGATACCAATTTGTAACACACCCACTATGGAATTCAAAAAAAAATTCGGCCTTTTTCATCTTTTCTCCGATGAACAGAATTCCTGAATCCCTTCGGGACCTGATACAAACCCTGTTATCCCTTAACCGCACTCATATGATCGACGTCTATGACCACCAGTCTTATTGGGAAGGTTCTCATCAGCTTTCGCGATTCGGAAAAACCGCGATACATATATTTCCCTTTATCTCTTGTCTTTCGAAGGGCTAAAACCCAAAATGGGTCTAACCGCTTAACAACGTTAACAGCAAGCCAAAACAAGTTTTGGGAGTTCTACCCTTCAAGGTTTTGCATATCAGAATTTCAGGATATGCAATGTTAGGGGAACTTACCGTTGGGTATCCCGAGTGCCGAAACATCGGAACACCACCTCTCGTCCACACTATTATAATTTTAGGGTTTCACACTTTGGGCTTTTGGGACTAGTGAGTACAAGAGAACTTACCAATAGGTATCTCAGGTATCGAAATACCGAAACACCCAATATTATTTGTCCTAAGCCATTTCCGTGTTTCTCCTTTCGAGACTTCGCATTATGTGAGAACAAGAAGTCTCGCTCCTAGGTTTCCCGGAGGCCGAAAACTCTGGGTCATCAAAACTCTAAACCTGCTCCACTATTTTTGGGGTTTCCGCCATCGAAATTTCGCTAATCGATATTTCAAGATTGGCGAATACATGGGGCCCACACTTAGGTACCCTGGGTGCCGAAATACTGAAGTATGATAACTTCTCTACACCCTATCTTTTCAGGATGTCACAAGTTGGGATTTCGGGACTTGCAAGCACAAGGGAAACTTACCCTTGGGTCTTCCGAGTGCCGAAACGCTGAAATGCCGAACCAAGTTATATTATGTCAATTTGGGATCTCATGATTCAGGTTTTCATATATCAAAACCTCGCTATGAAAGAGGTCAAAGATTCACACTCCTCGACTACCTGAACGCCGAAAATCCGATACACCCGCTCTTCATACACTCGACCAAATTCAGGGTTTCACGAATTGGAGTTTTGCGGTGTGCGCAAACGGGAGTCCTCACACCTAGATCTTCTGGGAGATGAAACTCTGAAGTACCAACTCTTAACCCACCCATCTATTTCTATATTTCACCCATCAAAATTTTGGGACTGGTTTGAATCAAGGACTTGCCTCAAGGTATTCTGGGTGCCAAAATACCGAATCACTTTAACTTGTCCACGCCCTGTTATTTTGGGGTTTCATATGTCATGATTTCATGAGTCGTGAGGAAAAGGGTTCTTACCCTCTAGTTCCCCATGTGTTGAAACGTCGAAATGCTTACTGGCTGCCATGTGTAATATACAGCTGGATGGTCCATGCACTCCCAAGGGTCTTAGGATTGACGGTCCTAATTTTCTTTGTTACTTGTGAAGGTTAAAAAGGGGTCGAGTCATTATCGCTTGTGTTTCTTCATTCGATTTTACGGTCATAAATGACCTCATATCCTCCGAAAGGATCTCATTCATGCATTTATCTAGAGGGAGGGTATCGTGGGTACCAAACCACCAAAAGGTCTTAACTCATCCACATGCTATCATTTCGAGATTTCGCAAGTCGGGATTTCGGGACTTGAAAGTGCAAGGGAACTTGCCCTTGGGTATTTTGGGTATCGAAATGCCGAAATGTTGGATTCTACGAGGACCATTCTCCCTCGTGCAAGATTTTAAGACTTAAACTATAACATCCTCTTTTGGGTCCTCAGGCAATTTACACCAGGTTTGGAAGACCAGACTGGAAGGTCTTCTAGAAGGGAAGGGAGTGGTTTCAAACAGGTGCCTTTGTGGGGAAATCTCTAGAGAGAAGACTTGAAAAATTTGTATTACTTCTATATATATATATAAACATAAGCCATACAGGGTTTTTCCAGTAAAAGCATGCAGTCATCCTTTCTAATCAAAACACCATGCAGACTGTCTATTACTAAAACCATTTAGAATTGCACAGACTATGAGCATACATGTCAACATATAAATTTCAAGATACAAGACATAAAACACTTATCAGAAAAACACCGAGTTTGATGCAACTGCTGAGAGGGATGCTCGTTTCCACCCAACCATAGGTTTAGCGACTCCTAATGGATTTACCACTATCCAACCCCGATCTAGACCATGATGCTGGAGACTCTCTGTCTCTGTTCTTCAGCGATCGAGAATGAAGGTTACTCTCCTTCTTCTCAGCTATCGCTCACTCTGTATTTTTTTCCAGATTTCTTCTGATCTCTTTCTGCTATCCCCCCCACATTTGTCCCCTCCCACACCTTTTACCTGTCCTTTCTTCTCCGATGAGGTTGCATGTGGAATGAATTTCACCGTGGTGGTCAGGTCTAAGGCCTCCACGGATGGGCATTTCAACCCCATCCCTCATTAACTCATGAGGAGCCTCTTCACTTACCATCCTGGCGAGTAATTCATTTCGGGGCCAGCGAGCCTCTCTTGGCTCTCCGGGCCAGTGAAGACCAAATACGGTTTGGTTCGGTGGAAGTTAATGCCACCATTCTAGTTTCCTTTCACCACCTTTCTTCAGCCATCGTGGTCTCGTTTTTAGCACATCCCCCTCCCAGCAGTCCTGCAACATATATAAATATATATACATATAATGTTAATTTACATTTGTCAACCTCGTATACTAAGGTCCATTCAAAATCACACATTCACATCTTTGAGTTTGCCACAGTTCTTGGCCAGCATAATTATTTTTACAGACTAGGGGAAACAGGGTGTTACACTAGCTCTTTTCTTGTCCATTTATAACACTTTCAAGTTCTTTCCCCTACCATGAAAGACCTCTTTTTTTTTTTAACAATGGGAAGCATGCGTTCATCATTCCTCATATAGATTTACTTATTTACTTATTTATTTTCAAACAAAGTTTCTTCATATGGAAAAATCCTTGTTAGTGAAGAAGTAGTTGCTAGACCAATTAATGCATTTCAAGGTGTTTCCTCCCATTTAGATAACTCATCCCTCTTACAACGATATCATGCATAGTGACTAATAGAACTCGGTTGATATACCATGCCATGCCTTATGATATAATAAAACACATTGTCATGATACTTCACTTATCATTCTAAACTCAAGTTTTAAATTCACAACGTAGGCTCACTTACAACATCCATTTGAATGTTCATTAGAATGTGGAACTAAACATAAGTACCTACTACAGTCTTATGTTGTGAATATCGCCATACTAACCTACATAATGATTAAGTACAATGCACAGCTTCCTCCTTTGCACTACACTCTCTCTAGGCTCAAGACTCTTTCCCACTCAATCCTAAGTATGGAAGCAACCCAAGTGCATAAGCTATGCTCTTAATATAGTAAAATTTTACACCACACCAAATTCTCCATTAACTATGTGATATTTTTCTAGCCAATGATAAGTTTACAAGTTGTTGACCTTCTCATGAAAATAACCTCTCGCAAGTGGTCAATGTCTTTCTTGTAAGAATGGCGTATCATTTACTCTTAGCATTACTAAGGTTAGATCATCCTTAAGTGGTACTCTTCAAGCCATACATAGGATTGATAAGGTTAGATTATTCCTTATATAGATTGTGTTGTAGTCTTATTTCCTTCCTTTACAATATCCTGTCCTATCAAAAAAACAAAACCTGTTTCAATGGTTTAAATTAATATAAAATCCACTAAATTAGTATATCAAGTAGGAGTAGCATATAAAGTAATAGCCTACTAGGAGCAGTAGCATATAAAGTAATAGTTGTAGCAGATGATGTTGGTTGGGCTTAAGAAGTTGCATTGTAAGGGGGAAAAAGTAAGATAGCAACAAACAAGGGTTTGTCTAGGGAAGAGTATGGCAACAAGCAAGAGGTCACTACTGCATGGAGATGAGAGAAGTTGAAATGGTTAGTTTCAGTTATAAGAGAGGTACATGAAATGTAAGGTAGCTTGGAATGTGAATGGCTATCCATGACCTTCCAATCCAGAGTTAAGTGCTATTAGGGATCTACCCCTGTTCATAAAGTGCAAAGTGGATCCATGCTAGATCAAACGTGTAATCATTTGTTGTGGTTCTTACTTTCACATAGTTTGATATCAGGCCCTCTTCAACTTCCACTACACAAATGATGATATGCAGGTAATAAAGAGAACTTCTCATTGGAATGACTCCCATGAGGTGATGCCAATGGAAAACATCATGTTGTTAACCACAGTGGGACCCTACACTCTAGTGATCTAGTTCTTTATTATAGATAAGCCATTGTCTTAGAATATGTTATTGCATCACCTATGGATATATTACATGCATGTGATTCTATCCATGTTGTATCAGTGTATAGAAATTGATTTAGAGAGGCATGTTTACATTATCCTAGAGACCCGATGCCCTTAGAGCATTGTGTTATTCACCGCCCTAATAATGGAAATCAAGTATTATCATGTATCTAGTGGCTCCTACTTCAGATGACACTCCACCTATCACCTATATAGGTGTTTGGGATGAATTTCTTCCCTTGGTAGCAAAGGCTAAATTTGTTTAATGAAGCATATTTTCATACTATGTTCTGAAGCATTTGGATGTTCTGAAGCATTTGTTCTATCATTTCTTATCTTCACCTGGACCTGCTACGATTGGTAGTCATTCGATGCATTCGAAAACTAATTTGAATTATCAAAATCATGTCTTTGTTCGGATCCCTTAAGGTGGGAGTACCTTTTTGGATATTCGCATAGTCTTTAGTCTCTATCTATAGTTGATTAGTGGTTTCTGAGATCTTTTACTTCTCGTTGTCTTTTTCTTTTTGTAGGTTTTCACTGACCTATTCTTTTAGATAATTGGTGCTTTTAGGGCGGTGGTTTAGGTCTGGAATTACTTTGTTTTAGGATACGAGTCGTTCCCTATAGCTATGAGATGTAGACAGTTTCTTCAGACTAGTGGAGAACCAAAAGTGTTTCTCTTATAAACATAAGTTCCCTCGCAAGCACGATATCTCTCCATATTTTCTCGCCCCTACTTTCCCCGGTTCACTACTGACCTTTAGGGATGAGCTATACGCTTTGACCAAAAATTCATACGCTGAAGTGGGAATTCACTGAGAAGTGAAACTAACTACAAATTACACTTACGAGCCGTAGCCCATAGAGTGCCAATAGCTTGGTTAGATATCGTGGATTATGGGGCCTCATCCGATGATAAGGAGAGATATCATTATGAAAGATGCACACTCTAAGATTGTTAGTGGATATTAAAGAATCTCCACTACTTTGGTACGATTAAGTCAACACAACATTTAAACATGAGTTGACTCAACATCATATTAGTCAATAGAAATTTGTCAATATACCCCTTTACACGGTTTTGAGTGTTTTAAATTTATTTATTTATTTTATTTATTTATTTATTTATTTTTTTTAACTAATAACACATTTTTGTTATTTTATCATACGTAAAAATCGGTAAATACTTTTTAACCATTCTCTAAAATCAACTTAATTTAATTAGAAAATATAAATATCATTTAAATTATGAAAATAATATGAAAACTAAATAACCGTTTATCTTAATTAAACCACATAATAAAATATTACAAATAAATAATAATAAAAATATAAAAGTAAATAAAAATAAAAATAAAATAAAACAAGATAAAATAAATGATATATACATATTATTTTAATATGCTATATATACAAACCTTGTAAAGAAATATGAGAAGTTACCATATACAATTAACTTTACGATCTCATCAAATTTAAGAAGACTCAATACTCAACATTCAACGCTCATTTAAAATGGTCAGAATAAAAATACATCTTAAGATGTGACGTCAAATTGCTCTTATCGAATAGATGCATGTTATCGACAATCTAACCGGAATTAAAATCTAATATAAAACCCATGAAATACTTATTAATGATGGGAGGATATCTACGTTCAACTACAACACATAATAAAAACATATATACAGATAATACAAT
>ML776583.1:1692114-1705312 GCA_009831015.1 Picea engelmannii
TAAAATTAATTAAAATCATTTTTTTTATATTATAATTTCTAATTATTCATTTATAAAATTATCTACACGAAATAAAATTGAATAAATAGCATCTACAATGATTAATAGAGATTCAGATCTCAACTACCCATATCTTTATACAATCCCAAGGTTTGAATCTATTTATATCTACTTTCTGGCTACTAGTCAACATCTTAAATGCAATTCAACCAACTATGAGTTGTAACAGTGGAATCTTTATTTATTTACAGTGGAACAGGGTATGTTTCTGGCAATGGAGTGTAGTCAGTAAAGAGAACATTTATTTGTGTACTTGATTAGGTGAAATTGGGTGGAGAAATGACATCATGATAGGTAGGTTAGTCATTAAAGAGGATAGGGATGAGTCGACGGCGTTTACGAGGAGGTTATTTGTGTGGCCAAGATTTTGCCTCTTTCAATGACTGGTGTGTTGTTGGTGGAATTGTCAGATGGCTCACTCTAGACTCCAAACTACAATCCATTTCAGATTGGAAAGCGACATAATTGGTGTCAAAGGATATGCTGAGTGGTTTTGTTGGTTGATTGACTATGAATTATTTAACAATTATTACATGTCTACAACTACAACGGTATCCCATAGCATGGTCACAGCTAGACTAATCTCATACCTCGATGTATGGCAGGCCGCTTAGTCGTTGATCTTTTGAAATATATATATATATATATATTTAATGCCACGACTTCCACGGTCGGGAACTCAAATTCTCTTACGGTTACAGCAGGCGGAGCAACTGATAAATTCTCACAGATTTCTATCTACATTGGGGAAGAATAGGAATTTAAAGCTTCAAATATGGAACAATGAAAGCACAGTAAAGCCTATCAAGGTTGTGGGCTTGATCCCTTCCAAGAAATCCCTAAGGATTTATAGAATCGTTACTTCTGGGTTTTACAGAATAGCATCTGCATTGGCTTATAATAATACTATAGAAAATATGGATATAAGTGGAAATCGTATCAATTCTGAATGTGATGAAAAATTCGGAAAAGTCCTTGGGAAAAACACGACTAATTTTTATTTTGAGTGGAGTGGTGATAATTGAAAACATTCTTCAGGATCAAAATGATATTACAGATCAAGCTTGGGGATTTCTTATTCTTCTCTATGTGCTTGTACAAGTATCCAGAGTTATAGTTGTAGTTGTAATATATCCAGGACTACGATATTTTGGCTATGGTTTAAGCTGGAGAGAGGTAATTATTCTTATATGGTCGGGATTGTGGGGCGTTGTCTCTTTGGATTTATCGATAATACTAAATCATGAGAGCGAGACCTTAGGCATTCCTCAACTCACACAAAAAACTGGAGCTTTGTTCATTTTCTTCATTGGTGGAGTAGTTTTCCTCACTCTTTTTGTGAACAGATCGACAACTCAATTTTTGTTACACTCCCTAGGCATGGATGAAACATCTGACTCAAAAATTCCGATCATTGTGATAGGTGGTGGAGTAAACATATGACTATCCTCTGTAGTAGACACGTATAACATTCATGTATAGGAGGAGCATTCATGCAGTCCTCTGATATTCCTCCAAATATGACCATTTATATCAAAAATCTCAATGAGAAAACCAATTTAGATGAGCTCAAAAAGTCTATGTATGCAATTTTCTCTCAATTTGGAAAAAGTGTACATGTTATTTCCCTCAAAACTTTGAAGCATCGAGGTCAGGCATGGTTTTTTTTTTTTTTTTTTTATGAAGTCTCTGCTATTACTAATGCATTCCGACAAATGCAAGGATTTCCCTTCTATGATAAACCAACTAAGACAAGGTCAAATTCCATTGAAAAGGCTGATGGCACTTATGTCCCTAGGCAAAAATGAAGGAGACAAGATGTGAGAGATGAAAGAAAGAACAGGGAACAACATCATGAAACTCGACAACCTGGGGTGATTCCCAATGCAGCATATGCATCTGGCTATGGTGCACCACGACACAGAAAGATCAAAAGAAAAATATATGTATTTACTATTCTGTGATTTGAAGAGTAATTATTAGAGTCTGTGTTTGAAGCCAGCTCAAGGATTAGAAGAGCAACCTATCATAAGCAATAGAGAATCAACAGAACCTTAATTTGAACATGGAAAAAAATATTAAATTGCAATTGGACTTCTTGAACCTAATTTAAACCAGAAAAGAAAAGAAAAACTCCAAACCCTATCCATAAAAAATCCATCAAAATACGTAAACAACGTTAAGATACCTTGTCATTTTTCTCTTCACCCTCATTGTCGTTCTCAGATTGGATGTCATTAGCAACCTTGTTTTTCTTTTTCTGCTTCCTTCTTCTTCAGCGCCTTTCAATCCCTTTGGCCTTCCTACTATTCATAGATCCATTTTTAGAACCGTGGCTCTCCTCACTCCGACCATTTAAAATGCCATGCGGGCCCTTCAAAGATCCATTTCCCTCGGCGGTTCCATTGGACAAAGTACTAGCCATTTTATTTATCCTCTTGAGATGAAAAAGGAAAAAAATTATATATGACCCTTTAAAGATAATTGAAGAAGGAAAACAATTTTGCGCAGTGATTGATGGGATTCTGTGTTCGAAAATGGGAACCTGTAGTGAATGATTCTATTAAGCTTCCAAATGGTGAATGGATTTCACGTAAAGTTGGTTCCATGCGATGTAGTGCATAACAAACTAGCTATATAGATTGTTCATTGGAATTTGACAAGTTTTGTGTGGCTTCACTAAACTCTCATAGTTAAAAGTTTGTGCAGACAACATGATGTCTCAACATGGGTGCTAGACTTTGATTTTATCAATAACAACTGAAGAAGCAACAAAATGTTTTGTAGACAATACGTGATGTGTTTAAATGGATGCCAAATTTGGATTTTATCAATAACCACTGCAGTAGCAACATACCCAGTATAGATAGACTTCAAAAAATATTCATTCCCATCGGGAAGTTGCAGTTTTGTGAACCAGCGACTGTTTTGGTGATTGAGTTATGTTGTGGATCTATTTGACAAAGAGATTTCCACTATCTGGTCATTGTCTCTTGTTTTATTCCATTTTTTTTTTATTTTTTATTTTATCAAACAAGAACTCTCATTGATCAATCATTAAGAGAAATCAAGAGAAGCTATGATAAGTGATGAATTCTGAGTTAATCTTTACTTTCTGAGTTAATTTGTACTCTTCTTCATGGAGTTGAGGTATAGAGGTGGCATGCCATGTAACAACCCAAACTGGGTTGCATATTTAAAAAGATAAAATCTCAGTGTTGTGGGTGGTCAAGCCCAGGTTTCAGTTTTGAAACCGGGCTCTGATACCATATGTAACACCCTACAAATATGTTAAACAATTAATCTTTCATTTTATACATATACAATAACAACTTTGCTATAACATAATTTCATTTCATTTACACAATTCTTCTACATTTGCTGAATGATAAATATAAATAGGATCATGAAATAAGTAATAGGTTAACTCTAAGATTTGCAACTTAAAACAAAAGTATATACAAGATATCGACAACAAATACCACTAAAAAATACCTCTTCCTTAGTTTGTCGAAGCTCATCCATTGTAATGTAGTCCTAGGCGCTTCCAAGCATTCTTTTCCCACTTTCCCAGAGTGAAACAACGGAATCCTCCTTGCCAACTAGGAGCCTAGCCGGCTTCCTAGCTCCAAGAAACCTTTCGGTTTCTTGGCCCTCTGTGCCCATGACTCCAAGAACAACAAAACACAAATGATCAAAGAAAACTATCACAAGAATTATATCTTCCAAGAATTTCACAACCTCTCATCATGCTCAAACCTCTCCATCCTCCCCCTCCTCTCGACTTCTTCTCCTCATTTATCAAGTTTCCATACACACTTCCACCAGTCTCCTCAACCACCCTCATTATTATCCATCAACCTCCCTTATCTAGATATTTTGGGAAAATATTAAAATAAAACTAGATATAAATGACTTGCATTCAACAATAATAAATAAAATAAAAAGTCTCTATTCACATGCTAGCTAATAAATGTTATTTGATAATTTCCCCCAAAATGTACATAACACCCCACCATGCTCATTTAATTCATCACACCCATCATCTATCAAAGTCAAGAAGGTATTTAATGCTTTTAGATATTTGTATGAAATATAATTTACATATTCAATAAACATTCAATTAAATAGTTAATAATTTACTTTAATAATTAATACATTAGTTACTTATACTAGTGTACATGCGTAGGGTATGTGTGCGTAGCTAGCAGACACATATCCCATGCATGTACTAATGACAAACAATCATTTCCTCTAGTGCATAGTTCCTATATGATCATCAAGACATGTCGGACAACAGATCAAGTAATGCATCATTTAATAATCTTAACGAACTAAATTATACTAATTCATCAATAACTCATTGTCACACTTAAAATATCATTAGGAAATCAAAGAGGGTTTTAAACATGGTAGGAACCTAGTGAGTAAACAATAGTGGCATCTCTAATCCCTAATCAGTATTCTCAACTAACATCGAAGCATCCTTCCTTCCTAACCTACTTCCATCTCCCATCCTATCCTTTCCTCTGTTGGACTAAGATGGAGCGTCAACTATATTGACCGAACTCCATATAGAACCAGTAAGTGGAAGTGTCATACATCTCGACCAAGCTTCCCCGACAGACAACTAGCAGTCGTCATCACACGTCTAGGGGAGCGTGACTTCACATAGCCCTCCCATGTCTCTAGGTTTTGGAGGATAAACGGTGTGAAATACCTCCACCCCTCCTCATAGAACTAGGGTCAACACCCTACATCAAGCCATACTGTGCAACTATTGTTCTTAGAGTCACGTCATCAAATAGCCACTCTGGGTAAGTCGTGCATCCTGTCAAAACCACACTTACCATAGATCATAGTAATATTTCGAATCATAAATTGAATAGTAAGTACGACTTATAGCAAACAATATCTTCTTGATGTCTACGACATCCCAGTTACCTCAATACTATAGTCATTTGGCTATCACATAACTCATCATCCTATAGGTTAGTTCACCAATAACACATATTGATGCAGATACATCACAAATTTATATAAGAATCCATATTTTCATTGACTCTCAATTAAGAAATGTATTCCTATTCACATCATGCATTGCATCTATTATACATTCATAACATAACTTGAATTGGTATACATGTACCGAACTTATCCATTTTAATTTTTATGTTTAAATAATCAAATAACTATCTTTGTCATGAGCATATATCATGTAACATACAAATAGGTCTAGAGGTACACATCTCAATGTCTAACAAAGTCTAACTGACTCCAAACAAATGCTAAACTTTGAATTATTAAGATTAGTAAACAACAATGTTCTAACTACCTAAGGTCAAAATATGGGGCGTTACATTGACATCGATTTCTTTCAATTGTAAAATTTCAGTCTGAATCTCTTCAAACCTTCTTTGCAGTCCAACTGCTTATTTTCAATGTTTATCTTCCCTAGTGACTCAGAGTAGTCATCTTTTTCAATCCCTAATGCTTGCTTATCCAAAGAATCGAGGATTCCTTCACAATCATCTTTTATTTCTTTGACTATCTTCTTGCTCTCAGACATATTTGTTTCCCATACCTTGAGCATGATGTCTCCTTTTATTTGTTCTGTGACAGAGAGCTTTATATTTTTTGTCGCCACTTTATTCCATGAACATGCAACCGCTTTCTGGAAATTATTCTTTGCTTCTTTAGCTTCCTTTTCTAGTAGAATAATATTATCAATAGATTCTCTTACCTCTTGAAGGTAATTATGGACGATCCCTATTTTGGAGACCAGTCGCTTCTTCTCGACTTATATATTTGTATGTGTTTCTAGTGAGAGGGTCTGGAAATCCTTTAAATCTATAACCCGACCTTCCATCAAATTTAACCTAGCCTGTAACTGTTTTGCATGCTCCTTTTGCTGCGCAACCTGCACTTGACTTGGTTGTATCTTCTGGTTCATTTCATCTAGGATTGATTTGAGTAATTGAATTTCTAGCCTTTTGCTAGCCCTGGTCTGCTCCAAGATTTTACTCATCTCTTCTCTGATGTTCTTCTCAACATTCTTTAACTGATCTTGTAATTGAGCTATTATGTTATTACTCTTATTTGTCCTCATTCTCATGTTTCCCACAGTAAAAAAGTTTGTTGTTTCCATGGCTCCCATGGAACCTGCTATCTCTGTAGAGAAATCCTTCTCCTCCAATTTCTGTTCATCCATCAAGACTTTATGCTTTTTTACCATACTCCCCTCCTTCATGTACATCTCTTGTTTCAGGACAACCTTCCTTTTTCTGCTAAAAGAATAATCAGAAGGAGGAATCTTGTCTATGGAGATAGAGGTGAGGTCATCAACAAATAGGGCTCCTATATGTGGGAATCCAAAAGCGGACAGTAAGGGGGTTAAGGAAGTTATGGGACTTCCTAGCTCTGCAGATCCTTTCTCTCCTATCGCCTTAGGGATATTGACATCAACACCAAGTGATGAAGGGAGAGTAAGCTTACTAGACTCAGGAGGTCTCTCGGACCTCCTCTCTGCTTCTGTCTCTGATTTTTTTGTCTGTAAGGCCTCTTTGTTTTTTTGGGGGCATTTCCCTATCTTGTGGGAATTTTTTGTGATTGTCATTCCTTTGTGCTTCCTATTCGAAGCCTGGGGGAGGGTGATTTCTTCTCCTTGCAGTACTTTGGGCAGACTACTCTGTCTATGCTTCTGAAAGGTCCGAAAGCTAGCTTGCAGGTCGGATGATAGTGTTTGTACTCATTCTAACACCTCCTTATAAGTCTTAGTCCCTTTGAACATGTCATCCCAAGGGGACTCCTCATGTTCATATGATTTCATATTGCAGTGTATCAAGTGTTTGTTCACTAGTTGATAAGGGTTGTGCCTTTTGTACTCAATATATAACAATTTTACTTCTTCGATTGTTTCTACTTCCACCTTGGAATGGCCCAAGTTTTGTAATGAAAATTTCCTAATGTGCACAGGGAATATTGGCCAAGACTTCTTTTGATCCACCTTTATCTCTATTCTGATACAACCTTTCACTATTTAGTGTGCTACTTCCCTACACACCAGTCTATCTGGGAGGAATTTTGGAAGCACATGAGGGGGGATTGAGCACCCATAAACCCTGATGTAGGAGAAGCTTTCTTCAATGAATCATTCATCTATTGCCTTGAGGTTTTTTGAAACTCTTTTAGAAATGTGAGGAGGGTCACAACTGAAAAACATTTTATGCATTGGTATTACCACGAAATGAAAAATTTTGTAAAACGAATTTTTTGTGTTTTCTTCCCATAGCTCAGAGTGATACTCTTGAATGGGTTCGAGGCGGGTTATGTTCCAACTCCAATTCATCAGAGGGAATGTAGTCATAAAACAATTTGTGTCCATGATGTATGCTGACATGTAAAAGGCCATTGGTTGACCTCGAGATCTTGCAAATTTGTAATCTGAAACCTTTTTGGCTATGTTATCGAATAAAATCTTGCTCCAGTTGAAACTATATCCTATTGATGCTTCCTCTAAAAAGGGCACCCGTTCTATGGGGAAATGATAGGGACTCTTTTTGCCGAAGAGTCTGGATATGTTCAGGTCTAAATGAGTAGATAATGACTGCTTGATCATTTAAAATGCTTCTCATTGGAATATCAATCTTCTCTAAAGCCTAACTGATCATGTCGTTGTATGCCATGAGCCATGGGCATGCTGCAATCTTGTGAAGTTCTGATTCTGCTATATCTCGAAGGTGATTCTCAGAATCATTAGGGGAATTTTTTATCTCGTAGTCCAGAATTTCATAGATTTGTCTCCAAGATTTGATCGATTTGATAGCATGTGGCATGGTGTTGGATATGACATCTCCCTCTAGGATGAAAATCTCAGTTGTATCTTCACTCTTCTTGGGTCCCTTCTTTGGTGCCATAACTTTCGTATTGGAACAAAAGCCTATCATAGAATAGAGGTGTATAAGCTTGGCTGAATGTGACTTAATCCTGATAGAAAGAACAAGAATAAAGTTCAAAACACAGACCTTTAATTTTCCTTTAACTCATTTTATGGTGAAAGTACTGGCGCAGCTGCCAAGAATTTAATACCTTTAATGTAGAGAATATTTCTGAGATACGCATTTGCATCACATAAATCACTAGCTATCCGTTATTAATATCGCCATAGTTCAGCGATTCTAAATTCAAAATTCAAAAGATCTCATTCAACGGAACCTGAAAAATGAAAATACCTAAGAAGTTTAATTACCATTAATTATGTTTTTTAAAATGAAGTTAGTTCATTTTAAACATTGATTTTGAGTCGATATTTTGTGTTTCGGGGTTTCATGGATCTTGCTTATATGAGGTATGTCACCACTAAACCCCGAATCCCGAAATTACGATGAGATTAGTTTATGCCTTAGCTTTAGTATTGAGTCGGGACTTCACGTTTCAGGGTTTCGGGGATCTTGCTTACACAAGATATGTAATACCCTACATATTTAGGTTTACAAAAAACTGCAAGGGACCTTGGTTGAGATCTCGAGCAAGACTCTGATGGAATTTCCCCAAATAAAGGTTACCCTCCTAGAAAATTTCATATGAAACCAAACTATATATCGAGGCTAACATATAAAAAATGCATGGGTCTATGAAGGAAGCACAAGGAAAAGGGTTTGATGTAATGCACAGGTATGAAATAAGGTCTAGAAAAAGAAAAATTCTAGATGATTATAATATATCTTCCATGGATGATGAGCAGGGGTTAAAAGAGAGAGGTAGGAAGAAGTTTTTAATTAAACCAAAGGTGTAGGTTGCTGAAGGTATAAATTATAGCCACCGGGTGAATGAATTAAAACAACAAATTCGGTCTTTGTAACAACATAATCAAGAGTTGGAGAAGTAACATTGTCAGCTGCAGAAAAAGACAAGGAGATAAAGCATGAAGGAAAGGTACAGGTCTTAATCAAACCATATATATGAAACAAAAAAAAAATGGATCTTGAAATTAAGAACACTTATTACAAAGGAATTACTAAAAGATGTAGAAGAAAAATCAAAAGGCGTTGCCCAAATTTTCTGAAAATGCTCTGTATTTTCTTATTTTTGTCATTGTCTTTCTATGTGCCTTCTGAAAAAATGGAGGTGAATTTGTGAAAAATGAAAGAAGTTGTTGTTGAGAACAGTCCCATGCACAAAAAAATCTCTTAGATTTTAAATAGGTATCATGGTTTGGGAGAATTGAAGAGACATTTCAGGCCATTTTCCAGAAATTCACCAAATGTTGTTTTCCTTGTTTCTGTCATTTTCTTTGGGCGCTCCTTAAGAACATATGGAGATTCATTTTTGAAAAATGAAAGAGGGATTTTTTCGGAATGGGCCCATGAACAAAAATCTCTCACATTGTAGACATGTATCATGGTATCAGAGAATCCATGAGGTATTTGAGGTCGTTTTTCCCTGAAATTCACCAAATTCTAGGTGAGTTTTATCTATCTATGTTCCAATTCAATTTCCATCTGGAGTGCACATGGGTATCCATGTGAAGTCGAAAGCCAAAAAAAACTTGGGAAGAATGCTTGCTACGAGTTTTTTTTACTCCAGCTATCAATGTGAGCTCTTGTTGCACCAATAGAAATTTTGTTTAAGTCTAGTTAGGGGCGTTGTTGCCACTTTTAATAAGTTGTTGTATTTTGATAAAAACAGTTCTTTTGAGGTCGAATTAAGGAGAATATTATGAATTGATGCTTCAAATCAGATTCATTCAATTCAAAACAATGTTTAGAAATTGTGATTAAGGAGTGATATTTGAGTTGATTGATAGGGTCTACTTGTAATTTGAAGTTTAAATTTTGAGTTAGATCCTAGAAAGGTGGCCGAACATTTTGGAAAAAGAAAAAAGAGATCAATTTTTTAATGTAAGAAGGGTTCAGGTTTTACTGAAAAGATTCAAGTATTAGAACTGGTTGGACCTACTCATATGATTGTAAATCTCTCTACCAAGTGAATATGTATTTATGACAATTGTGTTTTCTTTCTAAAGTTTTTATTTGTTTTAATCTTATCTTAGATGCAAATTGTGATGTGTGCAATGCACATTTCCTTCTTCTTTCAGTTATTGTTCTAATTAATCTTTTTTATTTTATGCAACCTATTAAACATTTATTGTTGTAGTGAAAAGGTCAATTATTTGGAAACCTATTGGATGATTTGTATCTAGATATTTGTCTTGGTCTTAAAATATCATTTTAAGTCTTAATTATCACACTACAAGTAATTCATTGCATTTATTGTTGTTGTTTCCTTTCTTCATATTTCCATATCTCCAACTATTCGTTAAAGGTTATACCATTAGCTAAGGAGAACCTGCATTCATATGGTTTGGCCAGTCCAACCATATTTTCATCTTTGAAAACCTATCCTTTAGTTGACCAATAAAACCAACTTATCAAAACAAAAACCAACCATTCAAAATTTGAGGTGGCCTAGCTTTTCCTTTAGTAGTCAAGTGCAAAATTTAGGACCAACAGGAGGCAGGGATAGTTAAAAAGGTAAACTATTCATTTATGAAGACTTTCAGTTGTGAAGCATTTGTCAATATTGATAAAGAAAATATAACAAAGCTTTAAGAAAAATCCAGGAAGTGTAGCTTTACTGGATACGATGTTAATGATTTTGGTTATCTCTTATGAGATTATAAAAATCACAAAATCATCAATAGTAGAGATATCATATTCAATGAGAAGGTAATCAACCATCATTTTCTCTAGCTCGTTTGCATTCTTTCAAATGTTTTATAGATCTATCATCTGATATTCTCTTTTCTTCCCTGAGGTTGATTATTTTATCTTGAGCTTCTCTTAGCTACTTATTCAACCATCTTATTCTTTTTTCTCCTTTTGTGGTTGAAGTAGAAGGTTTCTCACATGCTACTATATTTCCCCATATCTATGAACTCTTCTTCCCAACTAAGGATTTTGTAAGAGGAGATGTAGGCTTGGCCAAAACTATGGTCTCAGGATTGTGCATGAACTCCTTCCCCTTTGACATTTCTTGCATGGGGTCTGTATTGTTCTTTGGTGTTTGTTCCTCAGAACCTCTCTCAGCTAGCTTCCTCTTCAACTCCCTACTCTCTTGATAAAACTGAGAAATCACATGCTAAGCCTCTATGAGTTGTTGTTTCATTCCCCTATATTGCAAGTCTTTATCTCATGCTTTGGTTTGGCCTTCATCCATCTCCCGAGCTACAACCTCAACATATTTTGTCTGCATTGTAGGTGTAGGAATTATTCTAGCTACTGACCTTGTGGCTGGCCTTCTTGGTGTCTAGCTCTCTTTTGGTTCATTGGTAAATAATAGCTTCCTAACCATTTTTGGAGCTGGATGGCTTGGAGAAGAGCCTTCAAGTTCCTTTCCTTTTCCTTTCTCTGTAGCACTTTCTCCCTTTTGACCTAAGAAGCTAGGAGACAATATTTGAATAGATAATGGGGTATCTCTTTTGGGGTCCAGGGGAATATTATATGAGGATACGAAAACTAGTAGCTTCACTAAGGAAAATTGGAACAAGCTACTATTAAATTGGTCAACCCTAGGCTTGGACCTTATGTTCCATCTTTCCTAAGCTTCTATACAGGTAAAAAGATAAGTTGAGAGGATTTTTGCTTGAAGTGCATGAGGATTCTTGGTACTGGTATACCCTATCAAACCTACCCTCACAAGTAAAATATGTTTGTGTGACCCTCAACAACTTATCATAGGGATCTATCACATACGCTCTAGGAATGGTAACTCCTATCTTTTCATTTCTATATTTAGTCTTTAGGAAATAAATGTAAAACACAGAATCCAATGGAATAACTTTAAACCATCTTTCTCCTAGGATTGGGATCTTTGTAGAAACAACTATTTTCCCTTCTCACACTAGGAATATGACCCCAACAACTATTTCCTGGACACCATTTTAGTTGAGGGAAAAATCCTTTGTAAGTTATTAGTTATATCCTTGAATTTTCTCATAAAATAGAATGCACCTCACCTGCCCAAAAGAAACTCTGAACACAGGATCTGAGTTCACCAAACTAAGTATTTATGGCTCATACGTTAACACATTCCCTCCTTTTTTATTCTTCTTCTCCTGTGTTGTCATAGGTGAATGAATATCCGTTCAAGATGGATGTGAATCTGTGGTAGGAGGAGAAGTGCTCAAACCCTAGTAGGTAAGTTTGGACAACAAGATTGACAGAGCTAGGGCTTGTTTCAAAATAATATGAAAATCCTTTCTCTAGGAGAGGCATGCTACCTAGTCAGGTATCAATTCATGGGTTATCAGGTTTTAAATGTGTTTATCACAACTGGTGACTGGATATGAGATGAGGAGTGAGAAAATCATCACTCATATTTGCGTAGTGAGGAGCGCAGGACAACAATTTCATAGTGCGAGAGTCTTGATAACATTTGCATAGCGCGAAACAGGGTTTGCATAGCACGGGATTTTTGAGTTTGCTCGAGAGGGAAGAAACCAGTTTGCAGGTCTAAAATGCATGCAGAGGAATTAAATATGATGGAAAGGGATGTAGGATTTGATGTGGAGAGGTTTTGAGAGGGAATAGTACCTGTTTGAAGTGAAAAGACCCTTTATATTATTTAAGTGACTTGCACAACACGCCCAAATTTTGATCCTTCTAAGGTACACATGACATGAAGAACTATCAAGCACTTTCACTAACTTCATTACATGTGATCATGCTCATTAATATGCTTTCACAAGACCTCCCTCCTAAACTTATGACTTCAAATATGACATATAATTTCCCTTATATGAAGTCATTTTGGACTTGAAAACAAGGATCCTTACACAATATTTCATGATGAAAAACAACCCATGCACCTTATAATGAATTCTTAACCTTCATAATATGTGATGATATACACAAACAATTGACTCAGACTTGTTATTTTAACTCTTATTTGACATGCACCTTACCCTGTATTTTAACAATGACTAAAGGCTTCTTGAGACATCCCATGAATCCCTACATACATAAACTATAACTCAATTTAGGAATTCCTTGGTCTTCCTAATACCATGGCATGACTTTGCAAACTTTAGACAAAACCTAATTATTATCCTAAAAATATTGGTGCTAACACCTCCCCC
>ML776583.1:1735737-1751179 GCA_009831015.1 Picea engelmannii
TGATTATTAGAATCGAGGAAGGGATGACATAGATATGGGAGATTTTACTACAATATAAACTATAAAATAATCTATGGCATTGAAGATAGATTTTAATGTAATTTTTATTCAAAAGTCATTATGGGAAATTTTACTACAATATAAATTATAAAATAATTTGTGGCATTGAAGATAGATTTTAATGTAAATTTTTATTTTTATTCAAAAGTCATCAAGGGAGATTTTACTACAATGTAAATTATGATGTAAATTATAGCATTGAATGTAGATTATAATGTAATTTTTAATTCAAAGTCATTATGGTAGTTGTCCCTTTCAATTAGGATGCATGTTGTTATCCAATTGAGATCACCTAGCTTAGGATATACTCTATCCTTTGGTCTCCTTAAATGAATGGTTATACTTACTCATTTTCACGGTAACATTGATAGCAGGCAGTTCATTTAGTGCCCCTTTAGTTATTGTCATTTAATTTWTTTTATATCATGATAGAGATGCCATTCTTAATTGATTYTTAATTGATGTGAACGYTGTGTCYRAAGCGAAGTCRCCTATACTCAAKATGMAATTCTAGATAGTGACACCCTAATTTAAGAGCTAACTTAAACCATCGTCATTTGTAACCTGATAGTTGTCACTCCATTTATGGCACACTTGTTATTAACACCTTAGATCTTATTATTCTACAGATTGCCACCTTTAGTTATGAGGTATTGGGTTAATTCTAATTGAGGAATGTCTAAGTATGATGTTATTTTTAACGCGTTGCTATTGAACCTTATGACCATTGTTGACCTTGCCTTGCGAGTTCCTGGTGTTAATTGAATGATTTATCTTGGAAGGTCATTCTCGTTTTGTGGTTTTTCTTTAGTTAGTGTCGAACTTGACTGTTCGTTTTCAGAATCCTTGTCACGCGCCTTACGTAAGGGGCGCGATCGTACCTTTTATTTATGACGTAATTGATTTTACACAGTTGGTTGCTTGGTCTGGTGTGTCGGGTGGGATGTATACACCTCCATGTTCCTCAGAACAGTCGCCAGCCCTGAGACCTTAAATGGTTAAAGACGATGGGAAACCGGGCTTGAGTGTTGATTATGTGTCTTGGAGGTCCTAACCTTGCAGGGTAGGATGGGCGGGAGGTCAGTCGTGTATAGTGGTCAGTTTTACTTTTCACTGAGTGCCTGCGTTGTGCACCTCGGCCTAGGGTTGTGTTGTGATGGTTCTCGTTGAGGCGTTCGGCATTCTTGTGCTGAACCTCGTGTTGAGTCTTGTTGTTAGTCGAGTGGCATCGCACAATTCATTATGTTGCTACTTCTACACACGCGCACGCACACAATTTTTTTTTTTTGGACCTGTTACTAGAATGGTTGTCGTAACGACTCGGTTCGTTACATAAGTCATTGAATTTATTGTTGTTGTTTCCTTTCTTCATATTTCCATATCTCCAACTATTCATTAAAGGTTATACCATTAGCTAAGGAGAGCTTGCATTCATATGGTTTGGCCAGTCCAACGATATTTTCATCTTTGAAAACCTATCCTTTAGTTGACCAACAAAACCAACTTATCAAAAGCAAAAACCAACCATTCGAAATTTGAGGTGGCCTAGCTCTTCCTTTAGCAGCCAGGTGCAAAATTTAGGACCAACAAGAGGCAGGGATAGTTAAAAAGGTAAACTATTCATTTCTCAAGACTTTCGGTTGTGAAGCATTTGTCAATATTGATAAAGAAAATATAACAAAGCTTTAAGAAAAATCCAGGAAGTGTAGCTTTACTGGATACAATGTTAATGATTTTGGTTATCTCTTATGAGATTATAAAAATCACAAAATTGTCAATAGTAGAGATATCATATTCAATGAGAAGGTAATCAACCAGCATTTTCTCTAGCTGGTTTGCATTCTTTAAAATGTTTTATGGATCTATCATCTAATATTCTCTTTTCTTCCCTGAGGTTGATTATTTTATCTTGAGCTTCTCTTAGCTACTAATTCAACCATCTTATTCTTTTTTCTTCTTTTGTGGTTGAAGTGGAAGGTCTCTCACATGCTACTATATTTCCTCGTATCTATGAACTCTTCTTCCCAACTAAGGATCTTGTAAGAGGAGATGTAGGCTTGGCCAAAACTATGGTCTCAGGTTTGTGCATGAACTCCTTCCCTTTTGACATTTCTTGCATGGGGTCTGTATTTTTCTTTGATGTTTGTTCCTCCGAACCTCTCTCAGCTAGTTTCCTCTTCAACTCTCTACTCTCTTGATAAAACTGAGAAATCACATTCTAAGCCTCTATGAGTTTTTGTTTCATTCCCCTAGATTGCAAGTCTTTATCTTATGCTTTGGTTTGGCCTTCATCCATCCTTGAGAAGAGAAGATATTCCCCCTTTCATTATTGATCTTAATCTCATTCCTTCATTTAAACCCACTAGTCATGTACATATCTCAATTCCTCCTAAAGTTGACTCATCTTGTAAATCTCTGAATAATAAAGATGATTTATTACCTCCTCAAGTCATTACTGATCCATTTTGTGTCCAAGTAACTTATGTTAAATCCAATATCAACGAAGGATATAAACCTCTGAAGCCTCCTTTTGTCCTCCATGACTACCCTCCCAATTTTTTAGATTACCATCTGAGGTCCAATGGAGAAGATCATGTGACAATCGAGAAACACATGGTTTGTTTTGAACGATGCACTGATCTTTTACAAATCATCCATGAGGATTTTTAATGACAACATTTTATCAATCCTTTTATGGAGAACCTAGAATATAGCTTAGAAGCTTAAAGGTCGATTCAATAGAATCGTGGACTGATTTTCATGCTGCATTTTTTAAATATTGGGGCGAAAAAAAATATTTTGATCAATACTTGATTGAATTAAATGCTTTAAAGAGGAAGGAGGACATAGTTCTTACCACATTCAAGAGGAGGTTTCATGGTTTTTATTACAATATCCCTAAGGATATTTAGCCTTCTGAAACTGATGTAATATTATATAAAAGTTCAACACCCTGATCTTATTTTTTATCTCAGAGAAAGGATATCATCATCACTAGGAGAGTTACTTGTTGATGCTAGAGACATTGAGGAGAATTTTTGGGCATGTGACAAAATTTGAGATTAGGAGCACGAGGAAGAACATGAACGTCAAAGATGAGATTTGGGTTTACATTATTTTCAGTATTGTGATCTAATATTTTCAGATTTTAATTTTCCTCAATATCTTAAAACTATCGAGTCAAATATTTCTACTATACAAGATTTAGGGAATTTCGTGTTCAATAGAAATGTTTTCTATTTACGCACAAAGGGATGATTATGCTTTAAATTTTCTTGGAGATTTTCAAGAAGCTGATTTTGCAAAAGGTAATGATCAATTATTGGAAGAAGAAGCTTTGATTCCAAAACACCTTGCTTCTCATATAACTAATAAGAAATATTTGTTTTCTTATGATGCCAAAATTGATAAGGAGTGTCAGCAATTTCTAGGACATCTTACTGCTCCTAATTCTTATGACCTATTTATTATTTATGAGATGTATTTAGTTTAGAAAGAGGATAAAAGTGTTGTTAAGGTGTTATATTTAACATAGAAACAATTTGACCAACAGTTTCATGAGGACATCAGATCAATTGTCCACGAAGAATCAGATATCACTTATGGTAGTTGTGTCTCCAAATTACAACCTTGTTTCGAGAAGAAAAGTTTTCTATCAGCATGGATTAGACATAATAACAACAAATTAGTATATGATTGTTTTAACACAGAACTTGAAAGGGGAATTAAAACATTTTATCAAGATCATATTTCAATTCAAGACCTGAAGATCCATGGTGACAAATTGCAACATTTTCCAGTTTCTCTTTTATATTTGTAGAAGAAAGATGTTTGCATCAAAAATGGATCAGTGAAAGCTGAGGATATTCCAATACAGTTCATTTATTTTGCATAGCAAGAAAAGGTAGTGGTTCGATAATTTTATTACCAAATAGTTGATTGCATCGATTTTTTTTTCAAAGCTACCAAATGTTACAAATTTCACTTTGACATCCATTTGCAGCTATGAGTATAGATTGAATATGAAATTCGTGTTGCACATTTTTTTTCTTTCCACGTTTTGATACAATAAGGTATGTCAATCAACAAATTGCTTGAATGGTTACTATGGAAATATGCTTATACATGAGTAGAAAGTTTCAGCAAATTAGAGTAGGAGAATAAGCTCGCTTTTCTGAGCATTTGGTTTGCAGTAGTTTAGTGTGAATAAAAGACTCCATAGCCCAATGAAGGCACTAGGGTATATCTCTATATGTAAGTTTCAGTTGAAATAAGACTTGTAAAAGGGTTGGTAAATACAGTGAAATCAGTTGGTGACAAAAGGATAGAAATTAAAGTAAGGCACCTAGTCTACTATTCTTAGCACCTCACAAGAAATTTTTATCCCCAGTTGAGCCAATGTAGCAACTTAGGTCTGAACCTATGATATTTCCCTCCTTTAGCCTATACATATGTAAAGTATGATATTTTTTCTCAATCTCTTCTCCATGGTTTAATTGTAACGAACCTCCTGGTTACGACGTTAAATCTCTTATAACAAGTGATTTTTTTTAATTTTTTTTTTAAAGTGTGTGTGCGCGTGTACAAGGGTAATAAATACATCCGACTTTGCGTCGCCACTCGACAACGAACATGAAACATATAATGACAACACAACATGACGACCTAAGACGCACATCAAGTATCTGCAAGCAAGGAACAACAATCAGTTGAAATAAGACTTGTAAAAGGGTTGGTAAATAGAGTGAAATCAGTTGGTGACAAAGGGATAGAAATTAAAGTAAGGCACCTAGTCTACTATTCTTAGCACCTCACAGGAATTTTTTTATCCCCAGTTGCAGCCAATGTAGCAACTTAGGTCTGAACCTATGATATTTCCCTCCTTTAGCCTATACATATGTAAAGTATTATTTTTTTTCTCAATATCTTCTCCATGGTTTAATTGTAACAAACCTCCTGGTTACGACGTTTAATCTCTTATAACAAGTGAATTTTTTTATTTTTTTTTCAAAAGTGTGTGCGCACATGTACAAGTGTAATAAATAATGTATCAGACTTTGCGTCGCCACCCGACAACGAACATGACACATACAATGACAACACAACATGACGACCTAAGATGCGCATCAAGTATCTACAAGCAAGGAACAACAATCATTCATTAATAAAAGGATTGACCACCCATCCATCCTACCCTGCAGTTGTTAGGACCTCCAAGACACATAAGCAACGCTTAAGGCCAGGTTCCCATCGATTTTAACCATTTAAGGTCTTAGGGCTAGCAACTGTTTTGAGGAACATGGAGGTGTCTACATCCCGCTCGACACAAGCAGACCAAGCACACTGAAGGTTTATCACCCAAGTACTGCATTAACTAAATGAACAACAACCCTTATCTACTAACTAAGAATACAATGTTGTACTTAATCCCAGGACATTACACCATAGGTTTATCAATAACAACTAAAATTACAATGACACTACCATTACATAATAAACATATTATATTTATATCCCATTAACTTTTGCACAAATAAAAATCACCTTACGTTTGATGAGTTATCCAAACAACCCAACTACAAATCACTGCCCTAAAAGGGTAACCTCATTACATTTAAGTTATAAAAAGTATGCAGGAATAACATTTACATGATGTTAAAAATAATTTTAATCATCCCTGCAATGAACTAAACATTTCATTACCTTTCATACTATAATAACTTTGTAAAGAAAATAACCATAATCTTACCTGCACATGTTATGAATACTAATATAGCATTTTTCATACTGTGAAGGCATTACCTGTACATGCTTCAATCTATAAAGTGAAATGAACTGGCATTACAATTTCATTGCAAACAAATAAAGATGATGAACGTAAGGAGTCAAGTCATATTGAAATCACATTGTAAACCACATTGTAAATAAGGTTCTTTTATTGTGAGCATATAATTTAACCTTAACCTTAACTCACTGAACCCAATTTATAATTCTGTAGCCAGTAATGGTGAACCATATTCTACGCAACATCCCAACGATTTTAAATCCATAAATGATGTGATATCCTCAAATCAATTGACGTAATCATTACAAGATAATTATTGACATTAACTTAAAACTAAGGCCATAATAGAGAAGATCTCCAGAAGCACCTTTATCTCCAATTAACAATTGTTACCATACCACTCACCATTAATTAGAATATCCAAACATCAAGATTCTAAGGGAAGAAAAAGGGAACAATTCCATTCACAACAATAGGAACCCGACAACTTTAATATAACCAATCAATTTAAACCCATTATCAATAGAGACACTATGCCATCATCAACCGTGCATTACTTCCAATAGCAATCATCAATCATTTAATATTATAATAAATTGCCAACAGAAAGTTAAATAATTACATTCTTGTACCTACGCTAACATTTCATTGCTTGAAGTTGCATTAACAGTCTCTCAAACATAATTATTCCATTATAACAATATAAACAAGACAGTTGGATATAACCACCATTCCCTTTTTAAGAACTTGTTCCTAATCAGCGAGAACCAATATTATAATTAAAATTTTATTGCATCATCCATACAATTATTATGATAATACTCTTGACAGTCGTTGGTAGTTGATACTCTTGAAAGAAATGCTATCAGCCTTAAAATTGACAGATAGTAATACCAAAATTAAAATTAGAATAATTATAATTTTAATTATATATATATTCTAATTGTATTAACTGTCAAAATTTAAGGCTAAGAGCCCGAACAGGGGGGCTTCCAAATGGCAACACGCAGTGCATCACTCCGGCAAGTGAACTCAAAGAAATTAACTACTAAAATGGGGGTGATTCTACAGCCACACAGTCAGAGGTTTCAACAAACTGTGGGGATGTAGATAGGGATAAGTTCACCCTTCAAGCCGCGTTAAAGAGTTTTTCTGTGGTGATTCCATTTTATGAAATGCTCAGAAATTTCGCTGACAGATTACTCAGTCCGCGTAACAACGAATCGTGCTGCTAGAATTTGGGGATATCTGTGGATACACCTCATTAATGTAACCAGGCGTTGAAGACCAAAATTCAGTCACCATAAACCAACCATTTTCCAGAAGCAAATCACTGAACCACGGCCAAAAATGAAATTTGTCGGGAATTACAAATAAAACACAACGATTAAGTGATTGAAAAAAATCGTGGAGTATCCTCCATCAATTCAACAGGAATTACAACCCAAAACATAGGGATTAACAACAAAACACAGAGATAAAAATGAAAACACGCAGAGATACAAACATCAGCCCAATGCAGCGTTAAGAGCACGAATCTACATGGGCATTCTCTCATTAAATCAGGAACAACAGGGTTCGAATCCGCCCACTGCCAGGCACCAGCCACTCCATCTAACATGAGTGGATAGGCTTTCATTTCTCCCCAGGAATTGCCACCGGTGAACGTTCACCCAATAAGAGTAACGACAACGCTACCCACGCATAACTAGAGGCCAAGGGATGTCATTCAAGTCTGGTTCACTGCTGTCAGGAAGGGGTATTACTACTGGCATCCAACTTTCCAACACAAGGGTAAATTAATTGCCAGACTGATGTCCAAAATAAAAATGAAAATGTTGTTCATTGAAACTAAGAGACTATCCCAATAAGGGAAAATGAAGTCACTTCGCAGCAATCCAGGAATACATATGAGGTCAGTGGGGATCTAAATATGAGTTGCTTGCATTCTAGCATCACCGTAAGCAACTCTAAAAAGTTTGTAAGTTACTCGACTATAACCACTAGGATGAGAATGTTGGGCTAAATCACTGTTTATCAAAACAAGTAAATTTGCAGATCATTTGGTAAGGCTGGAAAGGGGTTCTAGTGCAGATTAAAATTACGGGGGTTCCAATTCACTCAAGGAAGAATCACTGAGATTTAGGTGCTATACACAAAAGGGGCAGAGTTGAGAATCTGAGGGAGGGAGACGCAAGGATAAATACACAAATTCTGTCGTAGTAGGTACATAAGGAGAAACCATTCTATCCAACGAGATCCAACCTTGAAGGAAGTTAATTATTTTTCATCCAGTTCACCTAATACATATGCAGATCAATCATAAATCATAATGCATTCTACTCTAAAAATCAAAAGCATATGTTTGCCTGATCGTTTGCCTCGAGTGACGTCCGCAGCTCCATGCCTCTCCCGCTCGCCGACCGTCAAGACCTCACCATTACCTCCCAGCCAATCGCTAGGGGTACTCTGTTTCCCCCTTATCCCCCCGAGCTGCAAAGGGGCCACACAAAATCCAAATGGTAAGTCTAGCTTCCCAGCTCACCTCGCAAGGCTGAGCTACCACTCCTCTCTGAGATAAGAAAACCCAACTCCCCACAAGTAATCAGTCAAGTCGTAAATCCAGCAGTGTAACATTACGCTATCAGCCGATCCATTTCTTCCTCATCTTCCCTTTCTTTTATAGAGTTGTCCAATCCTCACACTTTCCCTAAATCACTTTAAAATTAAGTTTTAACAAAAAAATTCTAAATATTCTCCTTTGCACAAGTGTCGTCCATCCCCCTCTTTCCTCCAATAATGATTTTCTTTAAATTATTAATTGACTCATTTCCCTCACCCACCTAGATTTGCTCCTAAATTTCCTCCTAGGTGTTCCTAGATCCCCTTACATGTTTTAAATAATTTCCCTAAAAAATGAAGTTGCTAAATTAGCTCAAATTAGAAGATTCTTAATTGCAGATTCCTTACTAGGTTGACCTCACTTTTTACCATAAGTTCCCAACTTTCCTTTATTATGTTTCCTCCATTACTTAGTTTCATAATTCTTATTATTCCCTTCTTTCCCCTTTTTATTAGAGCCAAAATGGCAGTTGCGCTATTTACTCTTTTCCCTTTATTATTAATTTAAAATCTTTTTATACTTCCACAAGTTAGATAATTTATTTCCTCTTTACAATTTAAAACCACGGATTTTAATTAAATTATTCCTCTCTTCATTTTACCCTCTAAATTTAAGAAGACTAAAACTATTACTTAAGTGGGTTTTAGTTTATATCTTTATTTTTATTTTTTTATAGGGTCTTTTTCTTAAGGCTAAACAAAATTTTACCCTAGAGAAGTTTTAGACTTAGGTTTAGATTCTCAACTGGGCGACAATTATTTAGGGAAGTTGTTTTAAGAATTTCTTAAGGTGTTAAATGTCTTAGGGCCATATAGGTTTGTTCCTTCCTCAAAATCAATGCGACATGCCTTTCAGGACGCACCACATGCTCCAAGGGTGCCACTCGCCTCAGTTGTTTCTTTTGCGCGACATGCCCTTCAGGATGCACCACATGCTCCAAGGGTGCCACTCGCTAACTTGTGTTTCTTTCGCGCGACGTGCCCTTCAGGATGCACCACGTGCTCCAAGGGTACCAATCGCCAACTTATTTTTCTTTTGCACGACGTGCCCTTCAAGATGCACCACGTGCTCCAAGGGTGCCACTCGCCAACTTGACTGATTGGTAGACATCTATAACCCCTGGAGTCAACACTCTGCCAAGTGAACTTGTGGGAGAATAAGGGCTCTAAGGAATAAGCCCCCCACCTTATTGTGCTCCCCTTAGAATCATCGTGAGTGACTGTCGCAGTCTGCCCTCATGACATCATGGATCCTCTCGAACTAGGTAATCATTAACCTACAGTTCAAGGCACGATGGGTGTTCTAGTAGGCTATGGCAGGGCTGCTATCCACCCCTCTCCCTCAGCCTCTCTGGAAATCATGTGTGGCCCCTTTACTCCATATGTGAGTCTGGTCGACAAGCTATCGTAAGCCTGCATCATCAAAAATCATGTCAGAACATGTCCACATCAATCATCAAATCAATGAAATATACAGTATATAAATCAACCCAAATAGCACACTCCCTGACTCAATCTGAAGTCCAAGGGGTTCCATTGATGCCTCTGCATCCTTAAGGTCCAAAACCCTGCACACCCAATAAAACAGAGTCAATAGCACCTGTCTATGTCAAAGAAGTAAAAAATCATGTCATCTATCATAACGCATCATAATCAAGGATAAATGTTTTAATATCATAAAAGTCAAGATCACTTGCGAGAAAGTGTCCTCAAAAAAATAAGTTTTCTCAGTGCGCCAGAGCGGGATGTTACATTAATGAGTAAGCTTGAATTGTTCTTACCCTTCTATTGACTTTGCACCATTTTCTTTATTTCTTGGAAGGTTATTGCATGTTCTAATTTGGGTTAATAACATAGGTCATATTGATTTATCATTACTAATCTTATATAAGGTTGACCATGCCTTTTTAGTACAAAAAAAAATTGATTGCAAGAACATGCATGTTCTTGCAAACAATTGTAAAGAACATTGTTTTAATTATTTAAATGTTTAGAAATATTTGAAAATATTTGAAAATTCTTTGTTGGAGCCTTCATGTGTATGCATGCTCATGTGTAGTCAATTTCATGAATTTTTTCCTCTGGATTCATCATTACATAGTTTGTGTTAAGATTGTCATCATCAAAGCTTTACAGGGAATTAAAAGTACAGGTGGTAAATTACATCAGAATAAAATTCATGTTCAACTCATTGCTTGCACCATAGGTGGTCAACAAAAAATGTTGTCTCCCCAAGACCAATGGAATCTGAACCAAATAGAGCCATAGGGGTTCGGTCTATTTGAATTTGTCCTAGAAATCATAGATTTATCTGTCAATATAGAATACCCTACATATTTAGGTTTACAAAAAACTGCAAGGGACGTTGGTTGAGATCCTGACTCTGATGGAATTTCCCCAAATAAAGGTTACCCTCCTAGCAAATTTCATATGAAACCAAACTATATATCGAGGCCAACATATAAAAAATGCAGGGGTCTATGAAGGAAGCACAAGGAAAAGGGTTTGAAGTAATGCACAGGTATGAAATAAGGTCTAGAAAAAGAAAAATGCTAGGTGATTATAATAAATATTCCATGGATGATGAGCAGGGGTTAAAAGAGAGAGGTAAGAAGAATTTTTTAATTAAACCAAAGGTGGAGGTTGTTGAAGCTATAAATTATAGCCACCAGTTGAAAGAATTAAAACAACAAATTCGGACTTTGCAACAACATAATCAAGAGTTGGAGAAGTAACATTGTAAGCCGTAGAAAAAGACAAGGAGATAAAGAATGAAGGAAAGGTACAGGTATTAATCAAACCATATATATGAAACAAGAAAAAAATGGATATTGAAATTAAGAACACTTGTTACAAAGGAATTACCAAAAGATGTAGAAGAAAAATCAGAAGGTGCTGCCCAAATTTTCTTAAAATGCTCTGTATTTTCTTATTTTTGTCATTGTCTTTCTATGTGCCTTTTGAAAAAATGGAGGTGAATTTGGGAAAAATGAAAGATGTTTTTGTTGAGAATAGTCCCATGCACAAAAAAATCTCTTATATTTTACACAGGTATCATGGTTTGGGAGAATTGAAGAGACATTTCAGGCCATTTTCTAGAAATTCACCAGATGTTGTTTTCCTTGTTTTTGTCATTTTCTTTGGGCGCTCCTTAAGAACATATGGAAATTCATTTTTGAAAAATGAAAGAGGGTTTTTTTCAGAATACGCCGATGAACCTCACATTGTAGACAGGGATCATGGTATCATAGAATCCATGAGGTATTTGAGGTCGTTTTCCCAGAAATTCAACAAATTCTAGGTGAGTTTTATCTATCTATTTTCCCGTTCAATTTCCATCTGGAGTGCACATGGGTATCCATGTGAATTCGAAAGCCAAAAAAAACTTGGGAAGAATCCCTGCTATGTGTTTGTTTTACTCCAGCTATCAATGTGATCTCTTGTTGCACTAGTAGAAATTTTGTTTAAGTCTAGTTAGGGGCATTGTTGCCACTTTTAATAAGCTGTTGTATTTTGATAAAAACAACTCTTTTGAGGTCGAATTAAGAAGAATATTATGAATTGATGCTTCAAATCAGATTCACTCAATTCAAAACAATGTTTATAAATTGCGATTAATAAGTGATATTTGAGTTGATTGATAGGGTCTACTTGTAATGTGAAGTTTAAATTTTGAGTTAGATACTAGAAAGGTGGCTGAACATTTTGGAAAAAGAAAAAAGAGATCAATTTTTTAATGTAAGAAGGGTTCAGGTTTTACTGAAAAGATTCAAGTATTAGAATTGGTTGGACCTACTCATATGATTGCAAATCTCTCTACCAAGTGAAAATATATTTATGACAATTGTGTTTTCTTTCTAAAGTTATTATTTGTTTTAATCTTATCTTAGATGCAAATTGTGATGTGTGCAATGCACATTTCCTTCTTCTTTCAGTGATTGTTCTAATTAATCTTTTTTATTTTATGCAACCTATTAAACATTTATTGTTGTAGTGAAAAGGTCAATTATTTGGAAACCTATTGGATGATTTGTATCCAGATATTTGTCATGGTCTTAAAATATCATTTTAAGTCTTAATTCTCACACTACAAGTAATTCAGTGCATTTATTGTTATTGTTTCCTTTCTTCATATTTCCATATCTCCAACTATTCATTAAAGGTTATACCATTAGCTAAGGAGAACCTGCATTCATATTGTCTGGCCAGTCCAACCATATTTCCATCTTCAAAAACCTATCCTTTAGTTGACCAACAAAACCAACTTATCAAAAACAAAAACCAACCATTCCAAATTTGAGGTGGCCTAGCTCTTCCTTTAGCAGTCAGGTGCAAAATTTAGGACCAACAAGAGGTAGGGATAGTTAAAAAGGTAAACTATTCATTTCTGAAGACTTTCAGTTGTGAAGCATTTGTCAATATTGATAAAGAAAATATAACAAAGCTTTAAGAAAAATCCAGGAAGTGTAGCTTTATTGGATATGATGTTAATGATTTTGGTTATCTATTATGAGATTATAAAAATCACAAAATCGTCAATAGTAGAGATGTCATATTCAATGAGAAGGTAATCAACCAACATTTTCTCTAGCTGGTTTGCATTCTTTAAAATGTTTTATGGATCTATCATCTGATATTCTCTTTTCTTCCCTAAGGTTGATTATTTTATCTTGAATATTTTTTCTTGAGCTTCTCTTAGCTACTTATTCAACCATACCATTCTTTTTTATCCTTTTATGGTTGAAGTAGAAGGTCTCTCACATGCTACTATATTTCCTCGTATCTATGAACTCTTCTTCACAACTAAGGATCCTGTAAGAGGAGATGTAGGCTTGGCCAAAACTATGGTCTCAGGTTTGTGCATGAACTCCTTCCCCTTTGACATTTCTTGCGTGGTGTCTGTATTTTTCTTTGGTGTTCATTCCTCAGAACCTCTCTCAGCTAGCTTCCTCTTCAACTCTCTACTCTCTTGATAAAACTGAGAAATCACATGCTAAGACTCTATGAGTTGTTGTTTCTTTCCCCTAGATTGCGAGTCTTTATCTCATGCTTTGGTTTGGCCTTCATCCATCTCTCGAGCTACAACCTCAACATATTTTGTCTGCACTATAGGTGTAGGAATTATTCTAGCTACCAACCTTGTGGTTGGCCTTCTGGGTGACTAGCTCTCTTTTGGCTCATTGGTAAATAATAGCTTCCTAACCATTTTTGGAGCTGGATGGCTTGGAGGAGAACCTTCAACTTCCTTTCCTTTTCCTTTCTCTGTAGCACTTTCTCCCTTTTGACCTAAGAATCTAGGAGACAATATTTCAACAGATAATGGGGTATCTCTTTTCGGGTCCAGGGGAATATTATATGAGGATATGAAAACTAGTAGCTTCACTAAGGAAAATTGGAACAAGCAATTATTAAATTGGTCAACCCTAGGCTTGGACCTTGTGTTCCATCTTTCCTAAGCTTCTATATAGGTAAAAAGATAAGTTGAGAGGATTTTTTCTTGAAGTGCATGAGGAGTCTCTGTACCGGTATACCCTATCAAACCTACGCTCACAAGTAAAATATGTTTGTATGAACCTCAACAACTTATCATAGGGATCTATCACATACGCTCTAGGAATGGTAACTCCTATCTTTTCATTTCTATATTTAGTCTTCAGGAAATAAATGTAAAACACAGAATCCAATGGAATAACTTTAAACCATCGTTCCCCTAGGATTGGGATCTTTGTAGAAACAAGTATTTTCCCTTCTCACACTAGGAATATGAACCCAACAACTATTTCTTGGACACCATTGTAGTTGAGGGAAAAATCCTTTGTAATCTATGAGTTATATCCTTGAATTTTCTCATAAAATAGAATGCACCTCACCTGCCCAAAAGAAACTCTGAACACAAGATCTGAGTTCACCAAACTAAGTATTTGTGGCTCATACCTTAACACATTCCCTCCTCTTTGATTCTTCTTCTCCTGTGTTGTCATAAGTGAATGAATATCTGTTCAAGATGGATGTGAATCTCTGGTAGGAGGAGAAGTGCTCAAACTCTAGTAGGTAAGTTTGGACAACAAGATTGACAGAGCTAGGGCTTATTTCAAAATAATATGAAAATCCTTTCTCTAGGAGAGGCATGTTACTTAGCCAGGTATCAATTCATGGGTAATTAGGTTTTAAATGTGTTTATCACAACTAGTGACTGCATATGAGATGAGGAGTGAGAAAATCATCACTCATATTTGCATAGCGAGGAGCACAGGACAACAATTTCATAGCACGAGAGTCTTGATAACATTTTCATAGTGCGAAATAGGGTTTGTGTAGCACGATATTTTTGAGTTTGCTCGAGAGGGAAGAAACCAATTTGCAGGTCTAAAATGCATGCAGAGGGATTAAATATGATGGAAAAAGATGTAGGATTTGATGTGGAGAGGTTTTGAGAGGGAATAGTTCCTATTTGAAGTGAAAATATGCTTTATATTATTTAAGTGACTTGCACAACATGCCCAAATTTTGATCCTTCTAACGTACACATGACATGAAGAACTATCAAGAACTTTCACTAACTTCATTACATGTGATCATGCTCATTAATATGCTTTCACAAGACCGCCCTCCTAAACTTATGACTTCAAATATGACAAATCTTTTCCCTTATATGAAGTCATTTTGGACATGAAAAAAGGATCCTTACAAAATATTTCATGATGACAAACAACCCATGCACCTTATAATGAATTCTTAACCTTCATAATATGTGATGATATACACAAACAATTGACTCAGACTTGTGATTTTAACTCGTATTTGACATGCACCTTACCTTGTATTTTAACAATGACCTCAGGCTTCTTGAGCCATCCCATGAATCCCTACATACACAAACTATAACTCAATTTAGGAATATCTTGGTGTTCCTAATACCATGGCATGACTTTGCAAACTTTAGAGAAAACCTAATTATTATCCTAAAAATATTGG
>ML776583.1:1758753-1774440 GCA_009831015.1 Picea engelmannii
GAAAGCGCGGCTTCATAGGTCCCTCCCTTTGTGTGCTATGCCGACAACAGGAAGAAACCAAGGAACATCTCTTCAACGGCTGCAGCTACAGTCAATGGGTCTGGGACCACAGCGCACAAATCATGAGAAAATCGGGACAACAAAGGGGCAGTGTAAACGATACCATTGAGCACTGGGACATCATCAACTATAAAAGCACGCTACTGAACCATATCTGGAAAATCTTACTGGGCTTCATCCTTTGGCAACTATGGAAGGAAAGAAACAAACGAATCTTTCACTCGCAAGCTTCTCCACCAGAGGCCACCTGGGAGACAATCAACACTCGGATCAAGGAAACTATCAGATCTCGCTCCTGGAGGTTGGAGGACCTCCAAAGCACACCTGATGAACAACATATTCTACAACATTGGCAGCCTCTCCCATCCACCTACCAAGGTAGCAGGACCACCAAGCCTCCCCAAAACAGCCCCACCACCTGGTCCCCACCACCAAACCACTTCATCAAAATCAACTTTGATGGAGCTGCCAAAGGCAACCCGGGAACCGCAGGATGGGGCGCAGTGGCCAGAGACCCAAAAGGGGAGCTTCTGGGAATGTTCACGGGCTTCCTGGGGGAAACAACAAATAATGTGGCGGAGCTAACAGGTTCACTAAGAGGATTGCAGGCAACACTGCTGAAAGATTATCGCAACATCATCCTGGAAGGAGACTCACAGGTCATCATCCATCTCATCACCCAAATCCTGAACGAGAAAATGCCCTCCAAAATTTCACCAAGCTGGCGCCTCTCGGGACTTCTCGAAGACTTCAAAAATCTCCTCAATCCAGCCCTCAGCATTGTACCTGTGCATGTAAGGCGAGAGGCCAATCGTGTAGCGGACTTCTTGTCGAACGAAGCAGTTGAAAAAGAGAACGACCTCTCCAGATGGATGGACGAAACCACAGACCATCCAGACATCTCCAACAACTGTCTCGAACTAGCCACCCGAGACTTGCTCCCCCCGGATGGGGTGTCAACAGCTCAAGTGCGAAAACGTGGAAGGATGCCAGGACGCCCATTAAATGGCATCGACCGGCTCCACTCCACTGATTATTAATCGCCCTATGCAACGCACTTGCCACCTTAATGAGAAGATCCCCCTCGCGCGCGGGAGAAGTACCAGGAGGCAGAGTAATCAACGCACAGTGTTCATGGGGATCGTGTGGACAATGGCTAGCGGATTTATCGCGACTTGGGACAGAGAAGCGCTGCATTTGGCCTTCGCAGAGCAAATCCTGTCCGAGACGCCTCTCCACCTTCGATTAAGTGCAGAGCCGAGAGAGACAGCCCAGCACTTCTATTCCTCAACAACCTGCTTGCTCACAGACGGCTCCCTCATGCCACGACTCAGGGGAAAGTCACGCCACGGAGCAGCCTGGTACAGGGCTGAATCCCGGCGTAAGCGACTCCAAAACTTCGAGAGAGCCTTGAACATGGCAACCATTCGACGAAAGCGGCGCTCCAGAACGCTCAAGGCGACAATTGTCGAGCAGACTAGCCTGGTGGAGACCATGCACCACCCACCTCCCATGGCAGAGGAAGTAGAGCCTGCAAATCCGGCAAAACACAGTGCGGCCCACCTGGACTTTCCCCCCCACTGCATAATCGAGGAGGAGATACCACCAAGCGCCACCACAAGGACTGAACGGGACCAGGCTACGTCGAATTGTCCAAAGGACGGCCATAAGCACGAAGCAGAAGGAAGCCATGGCAGACGACAGCATAACGATGAGGAAGAGCAAGCCCAGCCGGCACTCTCGGAGACCTGGCACCTGCCACTTGTTTTTGAACTCAGGAGTCTGCTCGGGGACATAGATTATCGCCTTGGAAGAATGGAGCAGCGCACGGACATGCTTTTCGCGGCTTTTTCGAAGGCCACCCCGAAACAGCAGTGCCCCACTTGCGCGTAGGAGTTCGCAATTCCAATGGGCTGGTGGCGACCGGGAAGCAAGCGAGCGAGCTCGAGCAACCGGCCACCCATGGGTCCTGGTTAGAAGTTTCATTGTTGTTTTGTCTAGTTTGCCATCTTAGACTTTAAGTATAGATATGTTTTGGTTTTTGAAACTCATGACCACCGCCACCCTGGTTTCCCTCGGGCAGGGTGAGCGTAAACTTGTTTACACAGTCAACATGCATCAAGCACGATTGGCCCAGCTGTCCTGGTTTCCTGCCAAGGCAGGCCAGCTGGAGCCAAGACTAGTAGCTGTATATTTTTGTTTTAGTTAATAGAAAAGGTCCCACCGTTTTACTTAAAAAAAAAAAAAAATATTGTTTATAAATGAAAAAAAAAATAAGTATAAAATACATACTATATACACCCAAAAAAATTATAAAATTTAGAGAGAAACCATTTAACATAATCCGATACTAAAACCCTAAATCTTGTTTTAGGAAAACTCAGATTCATCTATTCTTATTAAAAAAAAATAGTCAACTTAATTAATGAAACCAGCTCTATTAAAAATAAATATATAGCTTCAACAAGCAAGACATAAAATCTACTAAAAACTAAAATGGAAGACTTAAATTTAAATTAAGATTAGTTTTCATTTGAATTATACAGAAATAAGTACTAAAATCTAAAAATTTAAATAAAAAGAGTAATACAATATATTTGAAAATTAAAAACTTTCATTTTTTATTTCTTTTACTTTTATTAAAATAAAAAATAAAAACAATTCATATATTTTTACATATGTAAAGACTAAAAAATCTTTACATATAAACCTACACACAATAAACCTATACACAATAGATTTATTCATATAATTTTTTATATGTAAAGACTAAAATATCTTTACATATAAACCTACACACAGTACATTTATTATAGCTTGCATTGAACTCAAACGCACTTCATAAGAATATATATCATGGGAGTTGAGAAGTTATTGATAAGACCTGACAAAAATCAAAGTTCAGAGGCTATTGATAAGACTGGATGAAAATCAATTCAATGGGATATTGTACACATGCATGCATCAGGTTTCAACCTTTAAGGTTATGGGGATTTAAAAGATATTTTTGTAGGCATGCTTGCATGAGATTAAAAGTAATGTTCTAGCGATAATACTTATTAAAATCAATTTAATGGGATATTGTGAAAAGTAAGGTTGTTTATTTGTGAAAAGAAAATTATGTATCCATTGAGTGCACAAGAAATGTAAATATCTTTTCTCTATGCAGCATTTAAATTCACTGTTTTTCTTTTCAAGCGCCCCTGCTCGAGGTAATACACTCATATCAAAACACTACCAAAATAACAATAAAATAGCCATGTAATACACTGATTCATTCAAAATTTAGGAGGGTAAGCTTTATAATTTGTAATCTAGTGAAACAAAGAGCATTGATATATGGAAAAAATACAAATATAAATTTAAAAAAAAAATAATTTTTAAGGTTTAGTTAGGGTTGTTTATTTGTTTTACATTTTGGTTTTTAGTTGTAATTTGGTGATATAAATTTATAAGTCATCACAATTTTCTGTTCTTTAAATTGTATTTTTCAATGTTTAAAAATATCTGGAGCACTTGAATTATACAAAATTAACCACTCAAATCTATAGATTCAACAATTTCTGAAAAAATTGAATAAAATTAAACAGAAAATATTCAAAAAAACGAAAACATGAAACAAATAGAATAAAAAATTCTATTATGCTGATATATTTACTGTTTGAAATTGAGTTTATTTAATGAATTTCAAATGTTAAGTTAGAAAGGAAAGCTTAATGTTCAATGGGTATATTACAGCCCTCAAAGTCAAAGCCATTAAGCATAACACACAAATTATATAATGTTAGCAGAATTAGAATTGTGAACCGTATTCCCAGCCCCGTTTTTCTTGACTCATTCAGAGGCTGCTGTAAAAAAAATTAAAAATACATGGGATATGGGTCGGGTTAGACTAACACAAGAACCCTAAATTCCGTCAGCAGAGATGGATGGGTGAAGCTGTAAGCAGATTAAGCTAACTATGCAGAGATGGGCCGGTTAAGCTGTTGAAGAAGCAGATTAAACTAACTAGTGAGAAACCAATGAAAAATTAATTACATAAAAAGAGATAATATAAGTATATTAAACGTTAAAAAGAAGGATTCAGGTTAAACTGATGAGAATGATAACATAAAAGATTAAATTACTAAAAAGACTTACTGAAAAGGTCGATTACACCTCTTGTTCACGGAATATTACATGTATTCAACATGGCCTGAGCCATGGTATCAAAGTTAACCTATTGAGAGAAGCAAAAAGAAATCAGAGCCATACATACCTTTAGCTCGAATTCGTTTTGTGAAAGGCTTTAGAAGAGCTTGAATCTTATGGAACGCGCGCGTCTTCTGCCGTTAAGCTCTTCCAACTAATAACTATTTGCATGCGGATAAAACAGAGCCGAACCTGAAATATTTGCATTCAAATTGACAAATCGAAAGGAAGGCTATATATGAGATTTTAAATAAGCAGGAAGAGATTAAAACTCTTGAATGAATTTACAAAGCAATCTCTGCTGAAATAAATAATAATGATAAAATATACCATTGACACACGCTAAAACAACGAACCACACAGGCATACCAGAGAGATCATCCAGGAGGAGGAAAATATTGAAGGATCGTCCGTTAAAGTTTATCATGCGTTTTCACATATGATTTTCACAAATTCCCAGAAGTTCCGTTTATTATGCTTTTTCACTTTTGATTTTCACAAATTCCCAAACGTTCAGTTTGAAACATGGTTCGTTAGAGGCTGTTATAATGTTTTTTCAGTTTCGATTGATTTCAAATAAAGTATAGTTAGTTAGAAGTTGTTATCATGCTTTTTCAGTTTCGATTTTAAATATTTAGATAGTTTCCCTCAGTCTGTTAGAGCTTATAATGCTTTTTCACTTTTGATTTTCACAAATTCCCAAACGTTCACTTTATCCGTGCATTTGAAGCATGGTTTATTGTGCCTTTTTCAATTTCAATTTCAATTACAAATATTATACAAAGATAGTTTCCCTCTTTTGCCTCCCTCTTTCTAGAACGATCCATGAGTAATAAATTAGATCAGACAAAATTCCTCACTCTCTCTTCAACTCACCATTGTTAACATCTGAAACAAATTCTCAAAGGTTGCGTGCGTGCGTGCATGCATGCATTTGAAGTGTTTTGTACTTTTTCGAATTAAACATAATTTTATTTTTTTTAATTAAATATAACAAATTCTCAAAGGTTTTGTGCATGCGTGCATTTGAAGTGTTTTGTAGGTTTTGATTTCGATTTAAACATAATTTTTTATTTTTTGAATTAAATATATAGTTTTATTTTATTTAATGTTTTTTCTTTTCTAAATAAAGATATGATATAGCACCATTTCTTTTTTCATTTTTGATTGAGTATATGGAATTAGATAATGTAGGGATTTTAGGTATTACTAGAAAAGAAAATTTTCATATATTTAAGATTGATATTGATATATGTTCAATTTTGACTTACATATTTATTGATTTGTATTTGGTTTTTCTTGAAGTTGTAATAATTTAGATATTTATGTTGGCATTGTTGATAAAATACTATTACATTAATGTCATTTAGTTTTTGCATCCAGAGTTTGGTTTATAAATGATGGTGAACTATTAATATGATGGTTGAGTCACTTTCCCTTAGTATAGGTTTTGGTCTTCTATATTACACAGTTTTAAAATTGTGAACTTTTAACGTTTACTCCAACAAGGATTGGATCCCTTTACACCTTTTTATCCATGTATTGTACTGCACATCACCTTTATCTTTGTAGATTTTCTCCTATGTCAACAATTATTTCAAATATGTTATTGTCTTTGTTTCAAGAGATTTATGGTATAATCTCTTACCAATATGAAAGTAATGAAAAAGTATCTAAATATTTTTCTTAAATTATATAGTAGTATTCTAAATTCTCTGTTACCACAATGCTCTTTATTTTTTTATAGAATATCAAGATTTCCAATTGCGTATTTAGAAATTTTATGGTCATGCTAATGCTCTCAAATGATTATTTAATGTGTCATGACACTACACATTTTCTTATGGAATCACCATGGGCTAGGGTAGATCACATGAGCTCATCCATAGTTCCCCTTAATAAGAAAAATGATTAACACATCCAATATGTGCATGTTTTAGAATTTAAGAAACCTAACAAAGAATTCCAATTTGTGTTTGTGTCTTACTTTTAATAATACTATTGCCAAAAGGGACTATATAATTCTTCTTTCACTATTCACTATAGGATGGAACATAGCCACACCTCCTTTAGGTTTCTTTGGAATTATTGAAATGAGAAATAGGGAACCTAAGGTAAATATTGTCGCTCCTTTGTAGTTCCTATATGAAGGTAGTGGAGATGGGGCCATCTTTTTGGGGGCATGAAATGATTATTTATTTAGCATCTTGAATATGATTTTGATCCTAAATTATGATGTTTTATATTTGGATTTAGGTTCATCTTTGAAATATTGCCCTTTTTATATGATTCAGAGGTCGTTTAACATATAAGGAATGATATTTTTTTGTTGGGTTTAGACCTGGTAGTTATGAAAATGAGTGTTATCCTCCCCACCTAGGTTTAATTCAAACAATTGACATATTGAAGTTTTAATGAGTATATTGTTGTAACGACATTGTGCCTTATGTTGACAAAGCCTCAATCTTTTATAGAAGAACTTTGTGAATTTGATTTGGAGAATTTTGTGGGATATGGATTTCTTAGAATCACAACTCTTATATCATTAGACATATTCCCTATATTTCTAAAACTTTCATGCCTTTTATGCCCTTTCCTTCAAAATTCATTTTTTCTTTGTAGCTCACTCAATTTTTGAATTCTCTGAGGAATTTTAAAGATCATTACAAAGAGAATACTAGGATTGTGTTGAATCTATGACATGTTGATGCTACTGAAAGAAAAATATATATTTTGATTGTTTATAAATAAAAAATACTCCAAGATTCTCTGGTAAAGGAAAAGAAACAAAGTGATTAGCTAGTGGTTTCCACATTATTAATGGGAAAAAATTAAATATAGGATATTCCACTTCAATGCTTCCTCTAGAGTCACTTGATTGGAAGTTAATTTACAATGTCACTAAAAACGATTTTGATAAAAACAATGCTTTTGAGGTCACATTAAGGAGAAGATTATGAACTGGTGCTTCAAATCAAATTCACTCAAGTAAAAACAATGTTTACACATTGTGATTAAGGAGGGATAGTTTAGTTGATTGATAAGGTCTATTTGTAATGTCAAGTTTAAATTTTGAGTTAGATCCTAGAAAGGTGGTCTAACCTTTTGGAAAAAGGAAAAATAGATCGATTTTCGAACGTAAGAAGGGTTCAATTTTTAGTGAAAAGATTCAAGTATCAGAATTGGCTGGACCTGCTAATATGATTGTAAATTTCTCTACCTAGTGAATATATAATCTTATATTGGATTCAAATTGTGATGTGTTCAATGTACATTTCCTTCTTCTTCAAATATTATTCTAATTCATATTTTTAGTGTTATTCAACCTGCTAAAAAACTATTGTTGTAGTAAAAAGGTCAATTATTTGGAAACCTGTTGGATGATTTGTATCCAAATATTTGTCTAGGTCTTAAAATATAATTTTAAGTCTTAATTCTCACACAACAGGTAATTTGTTGCATTTCTTGTTGTTGTTTCCTTTCTTTATCTTTCCATATCCCTAACTGTTCACCAATGTTCATACCATTAGCTAAGGAAAACCTACATTCATATTGTTTGACTAGTCCAACCATATTGTCATCTTCAAAAACCTATCATTTATCTCACCAACAAAACCACCTTATCAAAAAAAAAACCAAGCATTCCAAATTTGAGGTGGTCTAGTTATGCCCTTTAGCAGTCAGGTGCAGACTTTAGGACCAACAACTTCTGGCGCCATTGTCGAGGAATGGAGCAAAGAAACATTATTTCCCTGGGAGAATGACAATAATCAGATATGGCCTTTAATGTTGAACAAAAGCTAGACACACATAATGACTTCAATATTCACCTGGTGACTCCACAATCAAATGAATCCATTGGAGGGGGAGCCCAATCTACAAAAAATGAAAAGGTGGAAGGAAAAGACCAGGTACCAATCCATTAGTTTTTTCAAAGCGATCATATTTTTCTTCATGATTTCATTCCTTCCTTTTCGTTTACATGTGAAAAAACTTATATTATTCTTTGTTTACTTAGATGATTATAATCCTACAATGGTGAATCCATCCTTGAGAAGAGAAGATATTCCCTCTTTCATTATTGATCTTAATCTCATACCTTCATTTAAACCCACTAGCAATGTACATATCTCAATTCCTCCTAAAGTTGACCCATCTTGTAAATCTCTGAATAATAAAGATGATTTATTACCATCCAATATCAAGGAAGGATATAAACCTCTGAAACCTCCTTTTGTCCTCCATGACTACCCTCCCAATATTTTAGATTACCATCCAAGGTTCAATGGAGAAGATCATGTGACAATCCAGAAACCAATGGTTCCTTTTGAACGATTCGCTGATATTTTACAAATCATCCATGAGGATTTTTTAATCACAACATTTTATCAATCCTTGTATGGAGAACCTAGGATATGGCTTAGAAGCTTAAAGGTCAATTCAATAGAATCGTGGACTGATTTTCATGCTGCATTTTTGAAATATTGGGGTCAAAACAAATATTTTGATCAATACTTGATTGAATTAAATGCTTTAAAGAGGAAGGAGGACATAGTTCTTACCACATTCAAGAGGAGGTTTCACTATTTTTATTACAATATCCCTAAGGATATTTATCCTTATGAATCTGATGTAATGTTGTATTATATAAAACCTCAGCACCTTGATCTTGTTTTTTATCTCAGAGAAAGGATATCATGATCACTAGGCGAGTTATTTGTTGATGCTAGAGAGATTGAGGAGAATTTTTGGGCATGTGACAGAATTTGAGATCAGGAGCATGAGGAAGAACATGAACGTCAAAGATGAGATTTGGGTTTATATTATTTTCAGTATTGCGATCCAGTATTTTCAGATTTTAATTTTCCTCAATATCTTAAAACTATTGAGTCAAATATTTCTACTATACAAGATTTAGGGAATTTATATAATCAAGATTATTCTTCGTGTTCAATAGAAATGTTTTCTATTTACGCACAAAGGGATGATTATTCTTTAAATTTTCTTGGAGATTTTCAAGAAGCTGATTTTGCAAAAGGTAATGATCAATTATTGGAAGAAGGAGCTTTGATTCCAAAACACCTTGCTTCTCATATAACTGATAAGAAATATTTTTTTTCTTATGATGCCAAAATTGATAAGGAGTGTCAACAATTTCTAGGACATCTTACTGCTCCTAATTCTTATGATCTATTTATTATTTATGAGATGTATTTAGTTGAGAAAGAAGATAAAAGTGTTGTGAAGGTTGTATATTTAACATAGAAACAATTTGACCAACAGTTTCATGAGGACATCAGATCAATTGTCCACGAAGAATCAAATATCACTTATGGTAGTTGTGTCTCCAAATTACAACCTGGTTTCAAGAAGAAAAGTTTTCTATCAGCATGGATTAGACATAATAACAACAAATTAGTATATGACTATTTTAACACAGAACTTGAAAGGGGCATTAAAACATTTTATCAAGATCATATTTCAATTCAAGACCTGAAGATGCATGGAGACAAATTGCAACATTTTCCAGTTTCTCTTTTATATTTGTAGAAGAAAGATGTTTGCATAAAAAATGGATCAGTGAAAGCTGAGGATATTCCAATACAGTTCATTTATTTTGCATAGCAAGAAAAGGTAGTGGTTCGATAATTTCACTACCCAATAGTTGATTGCATCGATTTTTTTTTCAAAGCTACCAAATGTTACAAATTTCACTTTGACATCCATTTGCAGCTATGAGTATAGATTGAATACGAAAATCGTGTTGCACCTTTTTTTTCTTTCGACGTTTTCATACAATAAGGTATGTCAATAAACAAATTGCTTGAATGGTTACTATGGAAATATGCTTATACATGAGTAGAAAGTTTTAGCAAATTAGAGTAGGAGAATAAGCTCGCTTTTCTGAGCATTTGGTTTGCAGTAGTTTAGTGTGAATAAAAGACTCCATAGCCCAATGAACGCACTTGGGTATATCTCTATATGTAAGTTTCAGTTCAAATAAGACTTGTAAAAGGGTTGGTAAATAGAGTGAAATCAGTTGGTGACAAAGGGATAGAAATTAAAGTAAGGCACCTAGTCTACTATTCTTAGCACCTCACAGGAAATTTTTATCCCTAGTTGTAGCCAATGTAGCAACTTAGGTCTGAACTTATGATATTTCCCTCCTTTAGCCTATACATATGTAAAGTATGATTTTTTTTCTCAATCTCTTCTCCATGGTTTAATGAGTAAGCTTGAATTGTTCTTACCATTCTATTGACTTTGCACCATTTTATTTCTTTCTTTGAAGGTTATTGCATGTTCTAATTTGGGTTAATAACATAGGTCATCTTGATTTATCATTACTGAGATTATAGAAGGTTGAACGTGCCTTTTTAGTACAAAAAAACATTGATTGCAAGAACATGCATGTTCTTGCAAACAATTGTAAAGCACATTGTTTTAATTATTTAAATGTTTAGAAATATTTGAAAATATTTGAAAATTCTTTGTTGAAGCCTTCATGTGTATGCATACTCATGTGCACTCAATTTCATGAAATTTTTCCTTTGGATTCATCATCAAAGCTTTACAGGGAATTAAAATTACAGGTGGTAAATTACATCAAAATAAAATTCATGTTCAACTCATTGCTTGCACCATAGGTGATCAACACAAAATGGTGTCTCCCCGAGACAAATGGAAGTTGAACCAAATAGAGCCATAGGGGCTTGATCTGTTTGAATTTGTCCCAGAAATCATAGATTTATCTGTCAATATAGAATACCCTACATATTTAGGTTTACAAAAAACTGCAAGGGACCTTGGTTGAGATCCTGAGCAAGACTCTGATGGAATTTCCACAAATAAAGTTTACCCTCCTAGCAAATTTCATATGAAACCAAACTATATATCGAGACCAACATATAAAAAATGCAGGGGTCTATGAAGGAAGCACAAGGAAAAGGGTTTGAAGTAATGCACAGGTATGAAATAAGGTCTAGAAAAATAAAAATGCTAGATGATTATAATAAATCTTCCATGGATGATGAGCAGGGGTTAAAAGAGAGAGGTAAGAAGAAGTTTTTAATTAAACCAAAGTTGGAGGCTGCTAAAAGTATAAATTATAGCCGCCAGGTGAAAGAATTAAAACAACAAATTCGGACTTTGCAACAACATAATCAAGAGTTGGAGAAGTAACATTGTAAGCTGCAGAAAAAGACAAGGAGATAAATCATGAAGGAAAGGTACAGGTCTTAATCAAAGCATATATATGAAACAAAAAAAAAAGGGATCTTGAAATTAAGAACACTTATTACAAAGGAATTACCAAAAGATGTAGAAGAAAAATCAAAAGGCGTTGCCCAAATTTTCTGAAAATGCTCTATATTTTCTTATTTTTGTCCTTGTCTTTCAATGTGCCTTCTAAAAAAATGGAGGTGAATTTGTGAAAAATGAAAGAAGTTTTTTTTGAGAACAGTCCCATGCACAAAAAAATCTCTTAGATTTTACACAGGTATCACGGTTTGGGAGAATTGAAGAGACATTTTAGGCCATTTTCCAAAAATTCACCAAATGTTGTTTTGCTTGTTTTTGTCATTTTCTTTGGGTGCTCCTTAAGAACATATGGAGATTCATTTTTGAAAAATGAAAGAGGGTTTTTTTCGGAATGGTCCCACGAACAAAAATCTCTCACATTGTAGACAGGTATCATGGTATCAGAGAATCCATGAGGTATTTGAGGTCGTTTTCCCCAGAAATTCACCAAATTCTAGGTGAGATTTATCTATCTATGTTCTAGTTCAGTTTCCATCCGGAGTGCACATCGATATCCATGTGATGTCGAAATCCAAAAAAAACTTGGGAAGAATCCCTGCTACGAGTTTGTTTTACTCCAACTATCAATGTGAGCTCTTGTTGCACTGATAGAAATTTTGTTTAAGTCTAGTTAGGGGTATTGTTGCCACTTTTAATAAGTTGTTGTATTTTGATAAAAACAATTCTTTTGAGGTCGAATTAAGGAGAATATTATGAATTGATGCTTCAAATCAGATTCACTCAATTCAAAACAATGTTTAGAAATTGTGATTAAGGAGTGATATTTGAGTTGATTGATAGGGTCTACTTGTAATGTGAAGTTTAAATTTTGAGTTAGATCCTAGAAAGGTGGCCGAACATTTTGGAAAACGAAAAAAGATATCTATTTTTTAATGTAAGAAGGTTTTAGGTTTTATGGAAAAGATTCAAGTATTAGAATTGGTTGGACCTACTCATATGATTGTAAATCTCTCTACCAAGTGAATATATATTTATGACAATTGTGTTTTCTTTCTAAAGTTTTTATTTGTTTTAATCTTATCTTAGATGCAAATTGTGATGTGTGAAATGCACATTTCCTTCTTCTTTCAGTGATTGTTCTAATTAATCTTTTTTATTTTATGCAACCTATTAAACATTTATTGTTGTAGTGAAAAGGTCAATTATTTGGAAACCTATTGGATGATTTGTATCCAGATATTTGTCTTGGTCTTAAAATATCATTTTAAGTCTTAATTCTCACACTACAAGTAATTCATTGCATTTATTGTTGTTGTTTCCTTTCTTCATATTTCAATATCTCCAACTATTCATTAAAGGTTATACCATTCGCTAAGGAGAACCTGCATTCATATTTTTTGGCCAGTCCAACCATATTTTCATCTTCGAAAACCTATCCTTTAGTTGACCAACAAAACCAACTTATCAAAAACAAAAACCAACCATTCCAAATTTGAGGTGGCCTAGCTCTTCCTTTAGTAGTCAGGTGCAAAATTTAGGACCAACAGGAGGCAGGGATAGTTATAAAGGTAAACTATTCATTTTTGAAGACTTTCAGTTGTGAAGCATTTGTCAATATTGATAAAGAAAATATATCAAAGCTTTAAGAAAAATCCAGGAAGTGTAGCTTTACTGGATACAATGTTAATGATTTTGGTTATCTCTTATGAGATTATAAAAATCACAAAATCGTCAATAGTAGAGATATCATATTCAATGAGAAGGTAATCAACCAGCATTTTCTCTAGCTGGTTTGCATTCTTTAAAATGTTTTATGGATCTATCATCTGATATTCTCTTTTCTTTCCTGAGGTTGATTATTTTATCTTGAATATTTTATCTTGAGCTTATCTTATCTGCTTATTCAACAATCTTATTCTTTTTTCTCCTTCTGTGGTTGAAGTAGAAGGTCTCTCACATGCTACTATATTTCCTCATATATATGAACTCTTCTTACCAGCTAAGGATTTTGTAAGAGGAGATGTAAGCTTGGCCAAAACTATGGTCTCAGGTTTGTGCATGAACTCCTTCCCCTTTGACATTTCTTCCATGGGGTCTATATTGTTCTTTGGTGTTTGTTCCTCAAAACCTCTCTCAGCTAGCTTCCTCTTCAACTCTCTACTCTCTTGATAAAACTGAGAAATCACATGCTAAGCCTCTATGAGATGTTGTTTCATTCCCCTAGATTATGAGTCTTTATCTCATGCTTTGGTTTGTCCTTCATCCATCTCCTGAGCTACAACCTCAACATATTTTGTCTACACTGTAGGTGTAGGAATTATTCTAGCTACTGACCTTGTGGTTGGCCTTCTTGGTGTCTAGCTCTCTTTTGCTTCATTGGTAAATAATAGCCTCCTAACCATTTTTGGAGCTGGATGGCTTGGAGGAGAGCCTTCAACTTCCTTTCCTTTTCCTTTCTCTGTAGCATTTTATCCCTTTTGACCTAAGAAGCTAGGAGACAACATTTCAACAGATAATGGGGTATCTCTTTTGGGGTCCAGGGGAATATTATATGAGGATACGAAAAGTAGTATCTTCACTAAGGAAAATTGGAACAAGATGTTATTAAATTGGTCAACCCTAGGCTTGGACCTTATGTTCCATCTTTCGTAAGCTTCTATACAGGTAAAAAGATAAGTTGAGAGGATTTTTTCTTGAAGTGCATGAGGAGTCTCGGTACTGGTATACCCTATCAAACCTACATTCACAAGTAAAATATGTTTGTAACACCCTCAACAACTTATCATAGGGATCTATCACATATGCTCTAGGAATGGTAACTCCTATCTTTTCATGTCTATATTTAGTCTTCAAGAAATAAATGTAAAACACAGAATCCAATGGAATAAATTTAAACCATCTTTCCCCTAGGATTGGGATCTTTGTAGAAACAACTATTTTCCCTTCTCACACTAGGAATATGACCCCAACAACTATTTTGTAGACACCATTTTAGTTAAGGGAAAAGTCCTTTGTAAGCTATTAGTTATATCCTTGAATTTTCTCATAAAATAGAATGCACCTCACCTGCCCAAAAGAAACTCTCAACACAGGATGTGAGTTCACCAAACTAAGTATTTATGGCTCATACCTTAACACATTCCCTCCTTTTTGATTCTTCTTCTCCTGTGTTGTCATAGGAGAATGAATATCTGTTCAAGATGGATGTGAATCTGTGGCAGGAGGAGAAGTGCTCAAACCCTAGTAGGTAACCTTGGACAACAAGATTGACAGAGCTAGGGCTTGTCTCAAAATAATATGAAAATCCTTTCTCTAGGAGAGGCATGTTACTTAGTCAGGTATCAATTCATGGGTAATCAAGTTTTAAATGTGTTTATCACAACTGGTGACTGGATATGAGATGAGGATTGAGAAAATCATCACTCAGATTTGCGTAGCGAGGAGCACAGGACAACAGTTTTATAGCGCGAGAGTCTTGATAACATTTGCATAGAGCGAAACAGGGTTTGCGTAGCACGAGATTTTTGAGTTTGCTAAAGAGGGAAGAAACCAGTTTGCAGGTCGAAAATGCATGCAGAGGAATTAAATATGATGGAAAAGGATGTAGGATTTGATGTGGAGAGGTTTTGAGAGGGAATAGTACCTGTTTGAAGTGAAATGACCCTTTATATTATTTAAGTGACTTGCACAACATGCCCAAATTTTGATCCTTCTAAGGTACACATGACATGAAGAACTATCAAGCACTTTCACTAACTTCATTACATTTTATCATGTTCATTAATATGCTTTCACGAGACCTCCCTCCTAAACTTATGACTTCAAATATGACATATCATTTCCCTTATAGGAAGTCATTTTGGACTTGAAAACAAGGATCCTTACAAAATATTTTATGATGACAAACAACCCATGCACCTTATAATGAATTCTTAACCTTCATAATATGTGATGATATACACAAAAAATTGACTCGGAGTTGTGATTTTAACTCTTATTTGACATGCACCTTACCCTGTATTTTAACAATGACCTAAGGCTTCTTAAGCCATCCCATGAATCCCTACATACATAAACTATAACTCAATTTAGGAATTCCTTGGTCTTCCTAATACCATGGCATGACTTTGAAAACTTTAGACAAAACCTAATTATTATCCTTAAAATATTGGTGCT
>ML776583.1:1774631-1785755 GCA_009831015.1 Picea engelmannii
CTCACCCTCTCCCCCTCCCTATTTCTCTCCCTCCCTCCATATATCTCTCTCCTAAACCCTAATAATAATCCTAAACCTAAGCCTAAGTGATCCTAAAATCGGATCCAGAAGCCTGACAGGGCTTGAAAAATGCTCAAAAATGAAAGTGCTCGGAATGTGACGAAACTAGTTCCATTGCGTCCGTCTCGTCTTCCTGATTACGGTGGTATATTTACTTCATCAAACGGGCTCCATATGAGCAAGATATCGCGTTCTGTCCGAAAAGGCAAACAGACAAAAAAAAGGGGATGACTGTACAGTCCATACAGTGCCACGTGGCATGATGATTGTACAGGTCGTATGGCCATACAACTGATGTGGCAATATCAGTAGGTGACACGTGGCATCTCCAGGAGGTGACACATGGCAGGTTGATTTTGCGTACAGCTGGACCTATCCAGGGGTGACACATGTCACCACTGTAAGGGTGACACGTGGTACGGATGACGTCAGTAGCTGATGTGACAAGGCAGTGACATGGCAGATGTACGACGATAGGTGGCAGGCACGTGGACTGATTGAAATCTGACGAGTGGTAGTTTGTGGTTGGTTGGTTAGGTGCCACGTGGTCAAATTGTGCGCTGCCACGTGGCACCCCAAGATTGGTTCGTAGGTTTTGTGTAAAAGTTATGGCTTGGCTGGGAGTCGAACCCGCGACCTCCCCTCCGGGAAACGGACTGGCAGTGTTGGGCTAACCGCCTGCCCGACCGGTGGTTCTTGTTATGCATATGGATGAAATATTATTTGAATTTGTTTAATGGATTCCTCGGTGGGGGAAAGGGTTGGGGCTTAGCCCCAACCCTCGACACGATTCAACATACAACCACGACCACACCATATGCATAGAGGTTTAAACTTGCGGGAGTTTATGGATAGGATTAGCCCTCATATCACGGGGCGGATCCCACAGGACCGGGGCCTGTCCACCTTTTTGGCGCGGGGAAAGTATTAACCGTCGGGTCCTATACACATGCCACGGGACCAGGAACCAAATGCAAACAGGGGCCAACGCGCAACAGCAGAGCGCATGGCCATATGGCCGCACGCCCATAGGACTAGGGTGCTAGCGTGAAGGGGGCTATGCCCGATTTTATTAAAATTTTGGGTTTTTGTTATAAAGTTCTGATTTTCCTTTGATATTATGCCTATTTTTAATGAATTTTCTCGATTTTTGGGAGATATTGGGCATTTTTGGAGCCCAAATTTTGGGAGGAAATTGGAGATGAACAACCAACTTCAAATCTATATAAACTAGGCCTTTTTGAGGCCATGGAGGATAGTCAAGGACAAAAAAGAGCAGAGTTATGCTGAAGGGAAGCCAAGCCAAAGCCATTTTTATGCAGGGAAGATTTTGAAGAGCAGACGTTGTCGGGTCATTTATGGGAGCTTCGGACGTTCGTTTTGTGTGTCGTTTTCTTTGCAGGGTTCTTGAGATCTGGACGAACATGACCAGATCAGTCTTGTAGCCATTTGGCATTTCAACGATGTACTTTTGAGCTTTTGAACATAAATAAAGAAGCCTTCCCCACAGAGACAAAGGCCCGGAGACATAGGCAAAGTTGTGCCAAACTCCGTTATCAATCTTCGTGTTATGGTTTGCTGTTTATTATTTCATTTCAGATTTGCATATGTGTATATGGTTGTCATAATTCCTCCTCTTTCCTCATTCTTTCACTAAGTTTCTCAAATGGTTAATTAACGCATGCAAAATTAAAAATCAACCATAGTCGTTAAAAGATCCAACGGATCACTAAGCCCTTTTATAACCCAAGGCCCAAGCATCACATAATACTTCATTGCATAAAATGAAAATAATTCTTTGAACAAATTTATAATATAACAATATACAACTTACTCAAATCTATTTTTGAATATGGAATAGATTATCATGGATCCATTATGTTAATTAAAGTAAAAATTACATAATTTTTATAGAAAATACGAAGCAATACAAATAAATTAACAAAATGAAAACAAACATATAATAAATTTACATGACACACACAGATAAGAGACCACATGTAAAATAACTAACATAAATAATAAATTTATCACAAATTTAAAAAATATAGTTTTATCCACAATGAAAAGATAAGAAATAATAAATATTTTAAGTTAAAATACAACACAAGAAAATATTCAATAAAATTTTCTATTTACTTAATTAATTAACAGGAAAATGAACTATAAATATAAATAAATACTTCAATAAAATTATAATATAAAAATCATATAATTTATTATCATAAAAATTTAGAAATTTAAATATAAAGAATGAATACAATATATTTGAAAATTAAAATTTTTAATTTTTTTATTTCTTTTATTTTTATTTAAAAAGAAAATGATAAAAACAATTCATATTATGATATGCAAAGACTAAAAAATCTTATTTTTCGAAGCTGAGCAAATATTGTTTATAAATGAAAAAACAAATAAGTATAACATACATACTATATACACCCAAAAAATTTATAAAATTTAGAGAGAAACCATTTAACATAATCCGATACTAAAACCCTGAATCTTGTTTTAGGAAAACTCAGATTCATCTATTCTTATTAAAAAAAAATAGTCAACTTAATTAATGAAACCAACTCTATTAAAAATAAATATATATATTCAACAAGCAAGACATAAAATCTACTAAAAACTAAAATGGAAGACTTAAATTTAAATTAAGATTAGTTTTCATTTAAATTATACAGAAATAAGTACTAAAATCTAAAAATCTAAAAAATTAAATAAAAAGAGTAATAGAATATATTTGAAAATTAAAACTTTCATTTTTTATTTCTTTTACTTTTATTAAAATAAAAAATAAAAACAATTGATATATTTTTACATATCTAAAGACGAAGAAATCTTTACATATAAACCTACACATAATAAACCTATACACAATAGATTTATTCATATAATTTTACATATGTAAAAGCTACAATATATTTACATATAAACTTACACACAGTACATTTATTATAGCTTGCATCGAGCTCAGACGCACTTCATAAGAATATATGTCATGGGAGTTCAGAAGTTATTGATAAGACTGGACGAAAATCAATTCAATGGGATATTGTAATGCATGCATCAGGTTTCAACCTTTAAGGTTATGGGGATTTAAAAGATATTTTTGTAGGCATGCTTGCATGAGATTAAAAGTAATGTTCTAGCGATAATACTCACTAAAATCAATTTAATGGAATATTGTGAAAAGTAAGATTGTTTATTTGTGAAAAGAAAATTATGTATCCATTGAGTACACAAGAAATGTAAATATATTTTCTCTATGCAGCATTTAAATCCACTGTTTTTCTTTTCAAGCGCCCCTGCCCGAGATAATACACTGATATCAAAACACTACCAAAATAACAATAAAATAGCCATGTAATACACTGATTCATTCAAAATTCACGAGGGTAAGCTTTATAATTTGTAATCTAGTGAAACAAAGAGCATTGATATATGGAAAAAAAACAAATATAAATTTAAAAAAAATTTAATTTCTAAGGTTTAGATAGGTTCGTCTATTTGTTTTACATTTTGGTTTTTAGTTGTAATTTGGTGATATAAATTTATAAGTCATCACAATTTTTTGTTCTTTAAATTGTATTTTTTAATGTTTAAAAATATCTGGAGCACTTGAATTATACAAAATTAACCACTCAAATCTATAGATTCAACAATTTCCTAAAAAATTGAATAAAATTAAACAGAAAATATTCCAAAAAACCAAAACACAAAACAATTAGAATAATGATTTCTATTATACTGATATATTTACTGTTTAAAATTGAGTTTATTTAATGAATTTCAAATCTTAAGTTAGAAAGGAAAGCTTAATGTTCAATGGGATATACAGCCTCAAAGTCAAAGCCATTAAGCATAACACACAAATTATATAATGTTAGCAGAATTAGAATTGTGAACCGTATTCCCAGCCCCGTTTTTCTTGACTCATTCAGAGGCTGCTGTAAAAAAAGTAAAAATACATGGGATGTGGGTCGGGTTAGACTAACACAAGAACCCTAAATTCCGTCAGCAGAGATGGGCGGGTGAAGCTGTAAGCAGATTAAACTAACTATGCAGAGATGGGCCAGTTAAGCTGTTCAAGAAGCAGATTAAACTAACTAGTGAGAAACCAATGAAAAATTAATTACATAAAAAAGGATAATATAAGTATATTAAACGTTAAAAAAGAAGGATTCAGGTTAAACTGATGAGAATGATAACATAAAAGATTAAATTACTAAAAAGACTTACTGAAAAGGTCGATTACATCTCTTGTTAACGAAATATTACATGTATTCAACATGGCCTGAGCCATGGTGTCAAAGTTAACCTATTGAGAGAAGCAAAAAGAAATTAGAGCCATACATACCTTTAGCTCGAATTCGTTTTGTGAAAGGGTTTAGAAGGGCTTGAATCTTATTGAATGCACGCGTCTTCTGTCGTTATGCTCTTCCAACTAATAACTATTTACATGTGGATAGAACAGAGCCGACCCTGAAATATTTTCATTCAAATTGACAAATCGAAAGGAAGGCTATATATGAGATTTTAAATAAGCAGTAAGAGATTAAAACTCTTGAATGAATTTACAAAACAATCTCTGCTGAAAGAAATAATAATGATAAAATATACCATTGAAACACGGTAAAACAACGAACCACACAGGCATACCAGAGAGATTATCGAGGAGGAGGAAAATATTGAAGGATCGTCCGTTAAAGTTTATCATGCTTTTTCACATATGAGTTTCACAAATTCCCAGACGTTCCGTTTATTATGCTTTTTCACTTTTGATTTTCCCAAACGTTCAGTTTGAAACATGGTTCGTTAGAGGCTGTTATAATGCTTTTTCAGTTTCGATTGATTTCAAATAAAGTATAGTTAGTTAGAAGTCGTTATCATGCTTTTTCAGTTTCGATTTTAAATATTTAGATAGTTCCCCTCAGTCCGTTAGAGCTTATCATGCTTTTTCACTTTTGATTTTCACAAATTCCCAAACGTTCACTTTATCCATGCATTTGAAGCATGGTTTATCGTGCCTTTTTCAATTTCAATTTCAAATATTACACAGAGATAGTTTCCGTCTTTTGCCTCCCTCTTTCTAGAACGATCTATGAGTAATAAATTAGATCAGACAAAATTCTTCACTCTCTCTTCAACTCACCACTGTTAACATCTGAAACAAATTTTCAAAGGTTGTGTGTGTGGGTGCATGCACTTGAAGTGTTTTGTGCTATTTTTTCGAATTAAACATAATTTTTTATTTTTTTTAATTAAATACAACAAATTCTCAAAGGTTTCGTGTGTGCGTGCGTGTATGCATTTGAAGTGTTTTGTCAGTTTTCATTTCGAATTAAATATAATTTTTTATTTTTTAAATTAAATATATATTTTTATTTTATTTAATGCTTTTTCTTTTCTAAATAAAGATATGATATAGCATTATTTCTTTTTTTAATTTTGATTGAGTATATGAAATTAGATAATGTAGGGATTTTAGGTATTACGAAAAAATAAAATTTTCATATATTTAAGATTGATATTGATATATGTTCAATTTTGACTTACATATTTATTGATTTGTATTTGGTTTTTCTTGAAGTTGTAATAATTTAGATATTTATGTTGGCATTGTTGATAAAATACTATTACATTAATGTCGTTTAGTTTTTGCATCTAGAGTTTGGTTTATAGATGATGGTGAACTATTAATATGACGGTTGAGTCACGTTCCCTTAGTCTAGGTTTTGGTCTTCTATATTACACAGTTTTAAAATTGTGAACTTTTAACTTTTACTCCAACAAGGATTGGATCCCTTTACACCTTTTTATCCATGTATTGTATCACACATCACCTTGATGTTTGTAGATTTTCTCCAATGTCAACAATTATTTAAAATATGTTATTGTCTTTGTTTCAAGAGATTTATGGTATAATCTCTTACCAATATGAAAGTAATGAAAAAGTATCTAAATATTTTTCTTAAACTATATAATAGTATTCTAAATTCTCTGTTACCACAATGCTCTTTATTTTCTATAGAATATCAAGATTTCCAATTAGAAGTGTGTAATATTCGAAGAATTGATCGTTTTTCATGTAGTTGCATATTTAGAAATTCTATGGTCATGCTAATGCTCTCAAATGATTATTTAATGTGTCATGACACTACACATTTTCTTATGGAATCACCACGGGCTAGGGTAGATCACATGATCTCATTCATAGTTCCCCTTAATAAGAAAAATGATTAACACATCCAATATGTGCATGTTTTAGAATTTAAGAGACCTAACTAACAATTCCAATTTCTGTTTGTGTCCTACTTTTAATAATGCTATTGCCAAAAGGGAGTATATAATTCTTCTTTCACTATTCACTATAGGATGGAACATAGCCACACCTCCTTTAGGTTTCTTTGGAATTATTGAAATGAGAAATAGGGAAACCTAAGGTAAATATTGTCGCTCCTTTGTAATTGATATATGAAGGTAGTGGAGATGGGGCCATCTTTTTCGGGGCATGAAATGATTATTTATTTAGCATCTTGAATATGATTTTGATCCTCCTCGTTACGACAACAACTCTAAGAACAGGTGCAATTTTTTTTTTTTTAAGGTGTGTGCGCGTGTGTAGAAGTAACAAACACACTTGACTCTACGTCGCCACCCGACAACCATCAAGACACAACCACGATGTTCAGCACAAGAAGACTGAAGGCACACAATGAGTAACTGCAACATAATACGACCATAGGCATAAAGCACACAACACAAACATTAAGACATACTGGGGGTGCATAGTAAGAACACAGAGGGAAGAATATATGGTGTTAGGGTTACTATTTTTGCACAGGAAAGCAGGGAGTTTAGTCTTATGTCTTTTCAAAAGAAGATTAGACAGGCTCCTGGCCGATTGCTCAGGCAGAAACTAGTAACCCGACCTAGAACAAGACGCAAGTAAGACAAACACAACAAGACGACCCCGACATATCACAATGACAACAAGCAATAAACGCCCCTAGACATAAGGCGTACAACTAGCAACTGTAAGAAGAAAATGACACCAGGTATTAAGTATAGTACAGTCCCAGATGGAAGAATCCAACAGTAGAGTTTACTATTTTTGCACAGAAAAGCAGGGCTTTTAGTCTTATGTCTTCTTGAAAGAAGATTAGACAGGCTCCTGGCCGACTACTCAGGAAGAAACTAATAAATCTCCGTCAGGTGTGTCGCAAGAGTGGAAACCCTACCTTTAAAGGGCCTGAGACTCTTGATACGGCATTGGATTCTTTACACAGAAAAATCACACCCACGAACATATATGCTAAGGCTACAAGGAGGTGTCTATACCCCGCCCGACACAACCGACCAAGAAACCAACTGAATACTATCAACCACAACATAAACAAGAAGGATGACTATGTCCTTTACGGAAGGCGCACGACAAGAAGGGCTCTGACAACGAACACCCAAGTTCAACATTAATTTAAATTCAACAACTTTCCTCATTTGCTAAACTCAAGTAATTTATTGGCCGTGAGTCGAGGTTATTGCACCATATGGGTTATTAACAACAATAAATTTCCAATAGCACTGTCATGAAATATTAACCATCTTTTATTAATATCACATATACGGACCATGATTTTACAACTACAATACCTCTGATATGCTACAACCACCAAAATTAAAATGACCTTACAATATAAAGACCTTCAATTAAACAGGAGGAGCTCACAAAGCGATGTCATCAATGATCATTACCCTTAAATATGACATAATCATTACATAGTCTAACATCATCCTTACCGTTAACCATGTTTCATTCCACTATATTATTTCGATAATTACTTTAACATTGCTACTTTATGAAGCCATGATTAATTAACAATACTACCCTCAAACCATATCACCTTCGCTAATATCACTTTAACAATTATTACAACTTTCATCAATATTACCATTAAACAATAAAACTAGGGAGGGGTAATAAAACCACTTACTTCCAGTAGAAATACAATGTCACTATTCATGAAAGGAAAAAGTGGAACCTTCCCCAACAATGGCAGAACTAGACAGTTGTAGTACAATATGTAATAACTTAAGGGTGTTAGAAGACAGTTGTATTAAGGGCAGAATCATTCCAATGGAAACAACATATTTAGCAATGATGATTACATACCTATGTATTTGACAATGATTACATTTACATTGACCATGATATATATATGTATTTTAAACTATCATTTAACTTGAATGTACTAATCTTATTTAAATTATATTGACCCATCCCTCGGTTTTCAAGACTACACAACATATCTAGAGCCAAGTTTGAATATCTTCCAAGGGGCAAGATGGAGCGTTGAATATCTTTCGTGATGTACCTAATACATAGAAAGAATATTCCATAAAGGACAGAGATTTAAAACCTGGAAAATATGATATATCTAATCCTCAACACTTAAAAATATCATTTAAGTGAGACTACTAATCTTTTAATTAATTTGAGCTTTGAACCGAGTGTGAAAATAAAAGGGACCCATCCCTCTACTTTTTATATTACCATAATATTCAGCTAAAGGTAAAGAATTTACAATGCATGTTTAATACTGACGCGGGCAGAAGTTATATTAGACACATCATTATGGACGCAGAACGGATGTTATACGCAAGGAGAGATTTCCAGATGCAGAGAACATTTAAAGGGTGATTCATTGAGTTTAATGGATAACACGGGTTGTTCGAAGGTCCTTCTCCCAAGTCGCCCACAGAGAAAGACAAATGCCCAAACACAATTGTAAAACGAAATCAACAGTCCTAGGGATGCCAATTCGAAAACGAGAATGCTCAACCCGGAATGCAAATGCCCAATCAGAATTCATGAATGCTCAACCACAAAATGCAATGCCAGATCGAAGTTCATGAATGCCGAATTGAAAACCAGAATGCAGAATTCCGAATCAATCTCCAGGAATGCCAAATGAAATGTAGAATGCTCAATATAATAATGTCCACTGTATATAATAAAAACGCCCAATATAATAATGGCCCATTGTATATAAAACGTCCGATAACACAAAATAAAACCCACACAGTAAAATCTTTTCCCCAAAAACGTGTCACTATCATCAACAACATCAACGAATATAAAAATGAAAATTCCAAAAATCCACATTCATTAACAATTTAACCAAACAAATTTTCAGAACTACATCACCGTAAGCATTCCAAACGAAATTGTCGACGGAGTTTTTCAGTGTCACAATTAAAAGGACGAGTTGCCAGAAACAATTTAACCTTCATCATTCAGAGAAACGAATTTTCTAGAACTAGCTTTTTCAGTAACAATTATATAAAGACAAAATTGCCAGAACAATCTCACAATGACCATTTACTGAAACGAAATTGCCGACGGAGTTTTTCAGTAACACAATACACAGTGAATTTAGCTGTAGGGGAGGGAGAAGAAAAGAAAATTACAAGGCTGGAGGATTACTCAAGGTGACACAGTAAAAATTTGCAGCAACATTTAAAAACACAACAATTCGCTGGATGTAAGCAATTAAAGAACAACCATCTAGCCCAACGATAACCAGCATCGATTGAAATTAAGCACTCATTCGTCTAGATTTGAATTACATAAATAGATCTAATCATAACCTACTGCATTCTACTCTACTAAATGACGCGCGTACCTTTTTCCTTTCGACCGCCTCGATTGATGTCCGCGCCTCGGTTGATGTCCCGCGCTCCTTGCCGCTCCTACTTGCCGACCATAGCGACCTCACCGGTACCTCCCAGCTAATCGCTAGGGGTACTCTACTTCCCCGTTAGCCCCCCGAGCCACAAAGGGGCCACACAAGATCCAGAGATAAGACTAGCTTCTCAGCTCGCCTCCGAGGCTGAGCTACCACTCCAATACAGCTTAAGAATTTCCAACTCCTCACAAGCAAATAGTCAACCCACAATCCGGCAGCGTAACGTTACGCTCACCGTTCATCCCCTTCTTCCTTCTTTTCCCCTTCTTTTATAGAAATTTGAGACCCACCTACTTTCCTAAATCATTATTAATTTAATTTTTAATGACAATCGTCTAAAAATTCTTTGTCATCCAAGTGTCACTCATCCCCCACGTTTCTCCAAAAATTAATTTCTTTTTAATAATTAAAAGACTCATTTCCCTCACCCCACTTTAGTCGCTCCTAAAATTACTCCTAGGGTTCCTAGATCCCCTCTCATGCTTTTAATAACTTTCCTAAAATGAAGTTGCCAAAATTTAGTTCATTTTAGTAACTCCTTAATTGCTGATTCCTTTTTTCTTTTTACCCTATGTCCCCTACTTTCCATTATTAAGTTTCCTTTATCACAAGTTTCCTTATTTCTATTATTTATTTCTCTCTTTTTATTTTTTTAAACCCAAAAGATAAATGTGCTTATTAATCCTTTCTATATTTTTAAATTCATTACTTTCATACTCTCACATGTTTTTTTAACTTTATATTCTTTTTAACCATTAACACCACGTATTTTAATTAATTTATTCCCTTTCTTCACTTTACCCCCTTTAATTTTAAGAAGAATTTAATTAACACCTAGGAGGGTTTTAGTTTACGCCCTTATGTTTATTTTTGTAGGATCTTTTCTTAGGGCTTGTCAAAATTTTATCTTAGAGATGTTTTAAATTTTAGCTTTAGATTCGAACTGGGTGACAATCAATTAGGGGAGTCGTTTTGAGAATTTCTAAAGGAGTTAAGGTCTCAGGGTCATTTAGGTTTGTCTCATCATCAACATCTATGCGACGTGCCCTTCAAGACGCACTACGTTCTCCAAGGGTGCCACTCGCCTCGTTTGCTTCTATTGTGCGACATGCCCTTCAGGATTCACCACGTGCTCCAAGGGTGCAACTTGCTTCATTTTCTTCTGTTGCGTGACGTGCCCTTCAGGATGCACCACGTGATCCAAGGGTGCCACTCGCTAACTTGACAGATTGGTAGACATCTATAACCCCTGGAGTCAACACTCTGCCAGGTGAACTTGTGGGAGACTAAGGGCTCTAAGGAATAAGGC
>ML776583.1:1803476-1813599 GCA_009831015.1 Picea engelmannii
TCCCCCCTCTCTCCCTACCTACTTACCACTCCCTCTTCCACTCTCCCTCTCTCCCCCACCCTCTTTCTATCTGACGGAGGAGCATCGCCCACGTCAAGCAAGCCAACTCGAAAAGCGGAGAACAATTGGACAAGCAGCACTAATTTTGAAAACACTTTGGGATTGTTGCGCAAGTCTTTAATGAATCCATTTATGAAGGCGCACTTGTATATTGTATTTGGACCTTGAGCGGATAGCTCACGTCCTTAGGTAGATGGGGCATTAATGATAGTTAATGTAAAGTAGATAGGAATTAAATTCTAGAGTTGATAGCTTAGAGTTCGAGAGGGAAACAGGATATAGACACTGTCCTTTGTACATTGTAACATTATTATTGGAATTGAGAGCATTCAAGAGAGAAGAGCGTGTAGAGAATTGTATGAAGAACACCCATGTACATACATTTGAATTAATAGAAGAAATCTTTGGTTCAATTCCATGGTTGTGTTATTCTCTATGTATTTATGATATTATGCTCATGAATGTTTGCTTCTTGTCATACATTTGTTTTTATATGTTGTGTATGTGATTTCATGGTTGAATAGAATTCTGAGAGGGAATGCGAATGAGTTTCAATTGTTTCTCTAATTGAGCCAAGAGATTCCTACAAGGAGTGTAGTTGAATTGTCTACAAGGACTGCATTGACAGAAGGGTTCAATTAGAGTTAGCTTTTGTTTTCATTCATCTCACAAGTGCAGGGGCACAGTGTCGTGCAAGGAGTGCACAGGCCAAGCTAAGTCTCAGAGTTGCGATTCTGAACAAAGGGAATTAAGACTGCTGTTGCAGGTGTACGCAGAGTCGAAGCTTCAACACTTAGTCATGGTTGAAGATTTGCCGCAAGGAGTGCGTGCAAAAGTTTTTTGAAGGGACTCGAAAGTTGTGAGAAAATCTCAGGAAGGATAGGCCTTTGAGTTCGTCGAGGGACGATATAGACAAAGTCGAGCCTGGAAGGCTTGTAAGGAGAGTCGCAGGTTTGTGTGTAGGGTGACGAGTTCTGCAAAAGAGCGCCTCGTCATTTCGTAAAGTTCATTTGGAAGGGACGGACGATCGAATTTCTCCAAGGAGATTTCGTGAAGATCCGTGGGTCGTTGGATCTCTCGGAGTTGCAGGAAGGTTGCAGTGCAAGCACGAAGAAGGTTCAAGCTCATCACTGATAGAGCGTTGATCCAATTCAGTTAGGGTTGTTGGATCCATTGCGAGATCAATTATCGGGCTTTCACGAGAAAGGGATCGAAGATTTGGCCACGGGAATCGCGATAGTGCGAGAAGCGAAGTCCCAACGGATTGCGTAAATAGTGTGGACCACAGCAGAGTGACATGGCAGGTGACGCGAGATATCAGCATTTCGGCATCTCGGGCATCAAGAGATAACATAGAAGTTAATTGACCTCGCGAGTAGCGAAGTCGCGAGGGAGCGAGATCGCAAGTTTCGACATTTCGGCGCATTGCGTATCAGAGGTTGGAACCTCATGTGCTTGGTGTCGTGAGTTGCGAAGATGCGATAGAGCGAAGTCCCAATAGAGGTGAGAGGAAGTCAGCGTTGACTGACACATCGGGTCTCAGGGACTCGAGAGTTTAGTGATCGACAGTGAACTCGCGAAGCTGTGAGTTCCAATTTCGTGACAAGTGAACAAAGGGAAGTCACGCGAAGGAATCTATGGGTAGAGATTTCCCGATAGGGAAATGGAAGAGTGTTGACATTCTTCAGGCCAAGGGGAAAGAAGGTCCTAGAGAAGCGGGCGTGCCAGTAGGGTGCGGCTGCGTCAGGAGTGGTATCAGAGCGAGAATTCTTTGCTTTCTATAGCAGAGAAAGAAAAAAGTCACCATGCCGCCAAGAAGAGAAAGACAATTACCTGACCCAGAAGATAGGGAGGTACGAAGAAGAGGCAAGCCGGCAGGAAATCCAAAAATGGAGAGACATATGAGAGATCTCCAAGCAAGACTCGAAGACATGGAGACAGCTCAGAGACGCACAATTGGTGTAGGGGATCTTAGTGATTCCGAAGTTGAAGAGGAAGCTGGACATGAAGAAGAGGTCACAGCAGAGGATGCATCAACTGAGCGGTTTATCAAAGCCATCGCAAGGATGGGTGCGAAGGAGAAAATGGACATTCCAGTCTATGAGGGAAATCTAGATGCGGAAGAGCTGCTAGATTGGATTAGAGCTCTGGATACATATTTTGACTATGAAGATGTCGAAGAGGATAAGAAAGTTAAGCATGATGTTACGCTCTTGAAAGGACATGCAGAATTGTGGTGGGACGAGCTACAAGCTGACAGATGCTGCAAAGGTAAGCAGAACATCAAGAGTTGGGATCGAATGATCACAAAGATGAAAGCGAAATTCATCCCGAGATATTACCAAATTACTCTGTTTAGGCGAATGCAGAACCTGAGACAAAAGCTGATCACAGTGAAAGAATACACTGAGGAATTCTATCGACTGAAAATCAGAGTAGTTCATCGGGAGAGCGATGATGAGAAGGTCGCCAGATATCTGAATGGTCTGAGACACGACATTCAGAATGAACTAAGCATGCTGACTATCTGAACGGTAGAATATGCTTACCAATTGGCTCTGAAAGCTGAAGAGAAGATGAGCTGAAAACAAGGTCAGAGAGGGCAAGGCAGAAGTCAACCCAGAGGCAAGGCAGTTGCCCAGGAAAAATACCAGAAGCCCAAGGAGGAATGGAAGAAACCTCAGGGTAAGGTTGAAAGAGGTGGAACCTCACAACGACAACCATATGTTGAACAAAGAGGGCAGCATACAAAGCATAGTGGAGGATATGATGAAGCAAATAATTTTCCTCGTACTATAGGTCGAGGCAGAGGAAGAGGTAGAGTAATCACATGCTTCACATGTGGGAAGAATGGGCACAAGTCTTATGAGTGTCCAGAGAAAAACAAGGACATTAGAGAAGCTCACATCACTGAAGCACAGAGGCGAGATGTTGAGGCTGAAGACACAGAAGGCGGACGATCGCTTATGATGCGTAAAGTCCTTTTGACACTCGAGAAGGAGGTGGAAAGCTCAGTTCAAAGGACCAGACTGTTCAAGATAGCTTGCAAGACCAAGGATAGGGTATGCAAGGTCATTGTTGAGAGTGGTAGCACGGATAATCTCGTATCCACAAAAATGGTAGAGAAACTGGAGCTGGAGACGACTGATCATCCTAGTCCATACAGAGTTTTGTGGCTACAGAAAGGACACCAGGTAACTGTTACTAAACAATTCTTGGTTGAATTGAAGATAGGTGGATATAATGATAAGATTCTGTGTGATGTTATTCCCATGGATGTATGTCATTTATTGTTGGGTAGACCATGGCAATATGACAGAAATGTGATTCATGATGGGAGAATGAACACATATACCCTGGAGAAGAATGGGAGAACCCATATGTTGCTTCCGATAAAGGATAAGGAGGTGAAGCAGGAAGTAAGCAACACAATACTTCTCATGAGTGGGAAGGAACTTCTTACAGAGGTTAATAAGAAAGAAGATCCACAATTCTTTGTGGTCAGAAAGCCGAGGATCATTCTAACTAGCACAAGAGTGGATGATTTTCCAGATGAGGTTCAGGAACTGCTGGAAGAGTTCACTGACAACATAGTGGACGAATTACCTCGTTCGTTGCCACCAATGAGAAGTGTGAGTCATCACATAGACCTCATACCAGGAGCAAGTTTTCCAAATAAAGCTGCGTACAGGTTGACGCCGCAGGAAAATGAGGAGGTTAAGAGATAAGTCCAGGATTTGATGGATAAAGGATTGGTCAGGGAAATCTTGAGTCCATGTGATGTTCCAACAATAATCAGTCCGAAGAAAGACAGAGGCTAGAGGATGTGTACTAATTCAAGAGCGATCAATAAAATAACCATCAGGTACAGGTTTCCACTGCTGAGAATGGATGATCTGATGGATTGCCTGAGTGGGGAAAATTATTTTTCAAAGATTGATTTGAAGAGCGGATATCACCAGATTCGCATGAGATAAGGTGATGAGTAGAAAACAACATTCAATACCAACGAAGGAATGTATGAATGGCTAGTCATGCCGTTTGGCTTGACAAATGCACCGAGTACATTTATGATATTGATGAATGAAGTCCTGAGGGAATTCATCGAGAAATTTTTCATTGTTTATTTGGATGACATACTGATTTACAGTAAGTCAGTAGCTGAACACCTGAAGCATTTGGCCATAGTGATGAGAAAGATACAACAGGAGAAGTTGTTGATCAATGTGAAGAAATCTTCATTTATGAAGACAGAGCTCATTTATTTGGGTTTTGTTATTTCAGCTAATGAGTTGAGAATTGATCCGGATAAGGTGGAAGTGATCAAGAATTGGCCATCACCAAGAAATATTTTCGAGGTGAGGAGTTTCCATGGATTGGCTAGTTTCTACCGAAATTTCATCGGGAATTTCAGTGGAATTAGCGCAGCAATGATGGATACAGTGAAAAAGCGACATAAATCTTTTCACTGGACAACTGAGGCTGAAAAGAGCTTCAATCTGTTGAAGCGGAAGATCAAGGAGCAACCAGTGTTGGTATTTCCATATTTTTAGAAAACATTTCAGGTGAAATGTGATGCAAGTGGGTTTGCCATAGGAGCAGTATTGAGTCAGGAAGACAGGTCGGTTGCATATTTCAGTGAGAAATTGGATGAAGCAAAACTGAAATACTCCACGTATGATAAGGAATTTTATGCTATCATACAGGCGCTGAAGAAGTGGAGGCATTACTTGATCCCAAAGGAATTTGTATTGTACAGTGATAATCATGCATTACAGTTTGTGACTCAATAGGAGAAGTTGAATCAGAAACATGCAAAATGGGTTGAGTATATGCAGAATTTCACATTTGTGATTAAGCATATTTCGGGTACTACTAACAAAGTGGCTGATGCTTTGAGCAGGAAATGTTTACTGCTACAGGAGTTCTGCGTCAAAACATTGGGTTTTGTGCAAGATACCAGATATATAGAATATGCAGAATAGAAATGAAATGCTAAAAATGATAGAATAACAGTAAAATATCCAGCATAATCTTCACAATACACATAAATGATATACGAAATAGCAATAGAAATAAAACTTCGATTCAGGTAGCAATGTTCACAAGCCTCCTCGAGGGGGCAACCTCCAGTCGATCAGCGCTCTGTTACAATAATATCCAAGTTAGGGTTCTCATACCCTCGCCTCTTATTCATACTAAATATGTCTATTAAGAGAAGCATCTAGATGAAGATCCTTCTAGAAGCGGAAGCTTCTATTAGGTTTTCTTACATCCGCCTTATTCTATTTTATTGAAAGGCCTTATTAATATTGACCTTTATTACATTCGAATACATTGATCTACCTATGTGCGGGTTAGGACCTTAACATGTCCGCCCCCTTAAAAACAACCTTGTCCTCAATGCTTGAGATGTGGAAACTACTGCAGAATGGTAGTTGGTTCCCAAGTGGCATCTGTTGGAGTCACGTCTTTCCACTGTACTAGCACTTCCTTGATGGTTCTCTGACGTAGGCAACACTCATGCTAGTCCAAAACTGCTTCTGGCTGTAGCCAAATGGAGCTTTCTTCAGCTAACTCTGGAAGGTTGGTTTGAATTTGGCACCTGGTTCCAATCACCTTCTTCAAGTAGGAAACATGAAAAAAAGGATGTAGCTTCGACTGACTGGGCAGAGCTAACTGATATGCGACTTGTCCCACATGCTTGAGAACTGTGTAAGGGCCATAGAATTTGGGTGCTAGATTCTGACAATGCTCGGCCTTGAGGGAAGTTTGCTTATATGGTTGCAGTCTCAGAAACACCTGATCCCCTTCTGCAAATTGACGTTCAGAGCGACCTTGATCTGCTTGTTGCTTCATTCTATTTTGTGCCATAACCAAGTTCTCTTTAAGGGTACGAAGGATGTCCTCTCGAATGGTAAGTGTTTAGTCAACCGCCTGGACCTTCGAGGTACCCGGTAAGTATGAGAGAACTGAAGGTGGCTTCTGTCCATATGCTGCTTCAAAGGGAGTCATGCGAGTGGTTGTATGGTATGTAGTGTTGTACCACCATTCGGCGAGGGGTAACCATTGAACCCACTGGTTTTGTTTTTCATAGGCAAAGCACCTCAGATATGTTTCCAAACATTTGTTGACAACTTCCGTTTGACCATCCATTTGGGGATGATAAGCTGAGTTGAGATGCAATTATGTGCCTTGTAGCTTAAACAACTCTTGCCAAAAATTTCTTGTGAAAGTTGGGTCTTGATCAGAAAAAATAGAGTGCGGCATGCCATGTAGCTTGAATACCTGGTCCATGAAAATTTGAGCCAGCGTGGATGCAGTAAATGCGTGGGAAAGAGCGCAGAAATGAGCATACTTGGAGAGGCGATCCACCACCACCATTATGACTGATTTATTCCCCAATTTGGGTAGGCCTGTAATAAATTCCATAGATATATCCTTCCAAATAGCAGGGGGAATTGGAAGCGGTTGGAAGGTGCCTGGGGATTTGACTGTTTCTCCCTTGTTGCATTGGCACACCTCACATTTAGCGACAAACTTACAGATGTCCTGTTTCATACCCTCCCAGAAAAAAGAGCGTTTGACTCGGTCATATGTTTTGGTGAACCCTGAGTGCCTTGCTGTGGGTGTAGCATGAAGCTCAGAAAGCACCGTGGATTTGAGCTTGGATTGTTTACTTAAATACAAGCGACCTTTATATCGAAGCTCATCCTAGAGCTAGGAGTATCCTAGGGGAGCCGGAGCCTTGTTTTGCAGTTGCTGGATCATATGCAAACTTTTGGGATCTTGAAGCCATTCATGGCGCACAGCTTGGAGCCAATCAGGTATAATGAAGGAAAGAGAAAAAAGAGATCCTTCGTCTTCATATTTTCGAGACAGTGCATCCACCATGACATTGTCTTTTCCCTTCTTGTAAATGATCTCATAGTCATATCCAAAGAGCTTAGTCACCCATTTTTGTTGTTCTTGGGAGGAAATGTGTTGTTCCAGAAAGTACTTGAGGCTTTGATGGCCTGTCTTAATTTGGAAGCGTTGCCCCAAGAGATACGGACGCCACAACTCAACGACATGCAGAATTGCCAACATTTCTTTTTCATAAATGGGTTTGCCCAGATTCTTTTCAGATAGTTGCTTGCTAGTGAAGGCCAAAGGTTGACCCTCTTGCATAAGGACAACACCAATTCTTTTCCCGGAGGCATCACATTCCAACAAAAAAGTCTTTGTGAAGTCGGGAAGGGCCAGAACTGGAGTGGTGCACATGGTCATCTTCAATGTTTGAAAAGCTTGAGTAGCTACTGAAGTCCAAGTGAAAGATTTCTTTTCGAGGAGAGCTATGAGAGGTGTTGCAATCTTTCCATAGTTCTTAACGAACTTGCGGTAATACCCTCTGAGGCCCAAAAATCTGCGCAAGCTTTTGAGAGTCTTTGGGTGTGGCCAGTCTTGCATAGCTTCAATCTTTCTCGGGTCCACCCTTATGCCATCATTTCCCACTAGATGACCCAAGTATTCTACTTTGGAGGCACCAAAAGAACATTTGGATTGTTTCAGGAAAAGCTGGTGCTGAGAGAGTAGGCGGAGAACTTGATCAACATGATTAAGATGGTCTGTCCAGGTTTTGCTATATATGAGGATATCATCAAAGAAAACTAAGACAAAATGACAGAGAAAAGGGCGGAAGACATGGTTCATGAGGCTCTGGAAGGTGGAGGGGGCATTACACAAGCCAAAGGGAATGACCAAAAACTCATAGTGGGCCTCATGAGTGCGAAAGGCCATCCTGGGAATGTCGGCCTCTTTCATGCGTATCTGGTGATAGCCCGAGCAAAGATCAAGTTTGGTAAATAATTGGGCACCACTCAATTCATCCAAAAGGTCATCAATGACAGGAATGGGAAATTTGTCTTTGATGGTTAGTTTGTTGAGAGCACGGAAGTCAGGACACATTCTCCAAGAACCTTCTTTCTTCAATACCATGACGACCGGAGAGGAGTAAGGGCTCATACTAGGACGGATGACTCTGGTAGTAAGGAGTTCCTAGACCATTTTTTCAATATCATTTTTTTGTCCAAAGGGGTGGTGATATGGACGTATATTGGGGGGAAGGCTTCCGGGGACAAGGGAAATGGAATGATCATGGAAACTGCGGGAAGGGGGAAGTCCTTAGGGAGTTCAAAATACTATTTGATGTTTAGAAAGGAGGGCTTCTAGGTCTTGGGGCACTGGTGGTGTCTCTGTGGCTTGTATGGCATGGAGTTGAGCAATGACACCCAAATGACTTTTTTTGAGCAGTTTTTCCATGCGATGAGAACTGATGATCTCAGGTGAACTAGCAGTGATGCCTTGAAATTTATATTGGTGGCCTCCTTGGTCGAATTGCATGGTTAAGTTCTGAAAATCCATGAGAATGGGACCAAAAGTCCTTAACTAGTCTGCGCCCAACACAATGTCACAACCGCCCATGTCAATCGAAAACATATGGGATTTGAGGTGGTAGTCGCCTATTTGGAGACGCACATTTTCACAATGCCTACCACATTTCATAGAACCACCATTGGCAATCAGTATTTGGAAATTGTTGACAGCATGGATGTAGCAATGGGTTTCTTGGGCAATGCGGCGATGAATAAAATTGTGGGTGCTGCCACTATCAACCAGAATGATGACCTTTCTTTGCTTGATGTAACTGATTAACTGGAGGGTTTGGGGGGTAGAGAAGTTGGTGAGAGCATTGAGGGAAATAATCAGTTCCACTTCGGGAGGGTCAGAGGGAGGGATTATGTCAGAGATTTCTGGTGACTCGGGCACAGGGGGAGTGTCATCATCTTCTTCTTGAATATTCTCAAAGATGGACATAAAGAGCTTTTGTTCCTTACATTTGTGGCCTGGGAAATATTTTTCATCGCAATTATAATAGAGGCCTTTGAGTTGGTGTTCAGCGATTTCAACCCTGGTCAACTTTTGGATTTTTAATGGGGCAGAGGGAGTAGTGGGGTTTACTGGTTTAGGGCGTGGGATAAAGGAAGGCTTACGGTTTTGAGTGGAAACAATTTGTTGTGCTTCTTCAGCTTTTTTGGTATCCTCCACCCAGGTCGTAGGTCGAGCCATGAGGACATGGGCCCTAATCTCCTCCTTGAGGCCACTGATAAAACACTCTCGAAAGAAAGCATCAGTCATGCCCTCTGTTTGAAAAGCCATGCGCTCAAATGCAGCTATGAAGTCTTCGACTGTGCCTGATTGCTTCAATTTTATCAAATGACCCAAATGGTTGCTGTCAGTGTCAAAGTGTTCATAAATCTCAACAACAAATTGGGTCCAAGCAATATATCCTTGACGGGAAGTTTTTCTCCATTTCCACCATTACCAACGTTCTTGATCTAGATGGAGAACACCATACCAGAGTTTGTCCAAGTCATCTGTAATGTTGTAGAGAGAGAAATAATGTTCCATTTGTGTGACCCAACAAGTAGGGTCCGAGCCATCAAATTTGGTTACATCCACCCGCGGAAGGTGTATGTCCCTTTGAAAGTGATGGGATTGAAAGGAATGGGAAGAAGTTTCACCTTCAGTCTTTTTATGTGCATTAGGAAAAGAGTCATCGAGAGGGATTTTGAGTTTGGTGGAGAGTGATGCAAAGACATATTCAAGCTGGGTGGTTAGTTCGTGTTTGACTTCCACCATGCCGAACTGCACGGCTACATTTACGGATGCATTTATAGAGGCATTTATGGAGGCATCACGGGAGGCCATAGTAGCACTGAGTTGTTGCACTTCTTGTCGGTTCTTAAGGAAACCAGATTCCAAGGTGTTGAAGCGAGACTCTAGTTCTTGGCTACGAGTATGGGCCATGATGATGGGTGAACTGGAAAGGGAGCGAGCAAGGTTAGAAATTTTTGCAGAAAAATGATATGGATGAATGTGACAAGGGGGAAGAGATGAGTCTAATGGAATAGGTCTCAAATAATGGTGAAAAAATGGGAGCGGGCGGGGTCAAAATTTATTTCCAAAAAATGATATGGATGAATGTGACAAGGGGGAAGAGATGAGTCTAATGGGATAGGTC
>ML776583.1:1819243-1830233 GCA_009831015.1 Picea engelmannii
ATTTAAAAAATATAGTTTTATCCACAATGAAAAAATAAGAAATAATAAATATTTTAAGTTAAAACACAACACAAGAAAATATTCAATAAAATTTTCTATTTACTTAATTAATTAAAAGGAAAATGAACTATAAATATAAATAAGTACTTCAATACAATTATAATATAAAAATCATATAATTTATTATCATAAAAATTTAGAAATTTAAATATAAACAATAAATACAATATATTTGAAAATTAAAATCTTTAATTTTTTTATTTCTTTTATTTTTATTTAAAAAGAAAATGATAAAAACAATTCATATTATGATATGTAAAAACTAGGCTGAGCAAATATTGTTTATAAATGAAAAAACAGATAAGTATAAAATACATACTATATACATCCAAAAAATTTATAAAATTTAGAGAGAAACCATTTAACATAATCCGATACTAAAACTCTGAATCTTGTTTTAGGAAAACTCAGATTCATCTATTCTTATTAAACAAGAATAGTCAACTTATTTAATGAAACCAGCTCTATTAAAAATAAATATATAGCTTCAACAAGAAAGACACAAAATCTACTAAAAACTAAAATGGAAGACTTAAATTTAAATTAAGATTAGTTTTCATTTGAATTATACAAAAATAAGTACTAAAATCTAAAAATTTAAATAAAAAGAGTAATACAATATATTTGAAAATTAAAAACTTTCATTTTTTATTTCTTTTACTTTTATTAAAATAAAAAATAAAAACAATTCATATATTTTTACATATGTAAAGACTAAGAAATCTTTACATATAAACCTACACACAATAAACCTATACACAATAGATTTATTCATATAATTTTAAATATGTAAAAACTAAAATATCTTTACATATAAACCTATATAAACCTACACAGAGTACATTTATTATAGCTTGCATCGAGCTCAGATGCACTTCATAAGAATATATATCATGGGAGTTCAGAAGTTATTGATAAGACCCGACAAAAATCAAAGTTCAGAGGCTATTGATAAGACTGGACGAAAATCAATTCAATGGGATATTGTACACATGCATGCATCAGGTTTCAACCTTTAAGGTTATGGGGATTTAAAAGATATTTTTGTAGGCATGTTTGCATGAGATTAAAAGTAATGTTCTAGCGATAATACTCAATAAAATCAATTTAACGGAATATTGTGAAAAGTAAGGTTGTTTATTTGTGAAAAGAAAATTATGTATTCATTGAGTGTACAAGAAATGTAAATATCTTTTCTTTATGCAGCATTTAAATCCACTGTTTTTCTTTTCAAGCGCCCCTGCCCGAGGTAATACACTGATATCAAAACACTACCAAAATAACAATAAAATAGCCATGTAATACACTGATTCATTCAAAATTCACGGGGTAAACTTTATAATTTGTAATCTAGTGAAACAAAGAGCATTTATATGGAAAAAATACAAATATAAATTTTAAAAAACCTTAATTTCTAAGGTTTAGTTAGAGTTGTCTATTTGTTTTACATTTTGGTTTTTAGTTGTAATTTGGTGATATAAATTTATAAGTCGTCACAATTTTCTATTCTTTAAATTGTATTTTTCAATGTTTAAAAATATCTGGAGCACTTGAATTATACAAAATTAATCACTAAAATTTATAGATTCAACAATTTCTGAAAAAAATGAATAAAATTAAACAGAAAATATTCCAAAAAACCAAAACACAAAACAAGTAGAATAAAAATTTCTATTATGCTGATATATTTACTGTTTGAAATTGAGTTTATTTAATGAATTTCAAATATTAAGTTAGAAAGAAAAGGTTAATGTTCAATGGATACATACAGCCTCAAAGTCAAAGCCATTAAGCATAACACACAAATTATATAATGTTAGCAGAATTAGAATTGTGAACTGTATTCCCAGCCCCGTTTTTCTTGACTCATTCAAAGGCTGCTGTAAAAAAATAAAAAATACATGGGATGTGGGTCGGGTTAGCCTAACACAAGAACCCTAAATTCCGTCAGCAGAGATGGGCGGGTGAAGCTGTATGCAGATTAAACTAACTATGCAGAGATGGGCCGGTTAAGCTGTTCAGGAAGCAGATTAAACTATCATGCTTTTTCAGTTTCGATTTTAAATATTTAGATAGTTCCCCTCAGTCCGTTAGAGCTTATCATGCTTTTTCACTTTTGATTTTGACAAATTCCCAAACGTTCACTTTATCCATGCATTTGAAGCATGGTTTATCGTGCCTTTTTCAATTTCAATTTCAAATATTACATAGAGATAGTTTCCCTCTTTCTAGAATGATCTATGAGTAATAAATTAGATCAGACAAAATTCCTCACTCTCTCTTCAACTCACCACTGTTAACATCTGAAACAAATTCTCAAAGGTTGCGTGCGTGCGTGCATTTGAAGTGTTTTGTAAGTTATTTTTTCGAATTAAACATAATTTTTTATTTCTTTTAATTAAATATAACAAATTCTCAAAGGTTTCGTGCGTGCGTGCATGCATTTGAAGTGTTTTGTCGGTTTTGATTGAGTATATGGAATTAGATAATGTAGGGATTTTAGGTATTACTAGAAAAGAAAATTTTCATATATTTAAGATTGATATTGATATATGTTCAATTTTGACTTACATATTTATTGATTTGTATTTGGTTTTTCTTGAAGTTGTAATAATTTAGATATTTATGTTGGCATTGTTGATAAAATACTATTACATTAATGTCATTTAGGTTTTGCATCTAGAGTTTGGTTTATAGATGATGGTGAACTATTAATATGATGGTTGAGTCACGTTCTCTTAGTCTAGGTTTTGGTCTTCTATATTACACAGTTTTAAAATTGTGAATTTTTAACTTTTACTCCCTTTACACCTTTTTATCTATGTATTGCATTGCATATCACCTTTATCTTTGTAGATTTTCTCCTATATCAACAATTATTTAAAATATGATATTGTCTTTGTTTCAAGAGATTTATGGTATAATCTCTTACAAATATGAAAGTAATGAAAAAGTATCTAAATATTTTTCTTAAACTATATAGTAGTATTCTAAATTCTTTGTTACCACAATGCTCTTTATTTTCTATAGAATATCAAGATTTTCAATTAGAAGTGTGTAATATTCGAAGCATTGATCGTTTTTCATGTAGTTGCATATTTAGAAATTATATGGTCATGCTAATTCTCTCAAATGATTATTTAATGTGTCATGACACTACACATTTTCTTATGGAATCACCACGGGCTAGGGTAGATCACATGAGCTCATTCATAGTTCCCCTTAATAAAAAAAATGATTAACACATGCAATATGTGCATGTTTTAGAATTTAAGAAACCTAACTAACAATTCCATTTTGTGTTTGTGTCCTACTTTTAATAATACTATTGCCAAAAGGGACTATATAATTCTTCTTTCACTATTCACTATAGGATGGAACATAGCCACACCTCCTTTAGGTTTCTTTGGAATTATTGAAATGAGAAATAGGGAACCTAAGGTAAATATTGTCGCTCCTTTGTAATTCCTATATAAAGGTAGTGGAGACGGGGCAATATATTTGGGGGCATGAAATGATTATTTATTTAGCATCTTGAATATCATTTTGATCCTAAATTTTGATGTTTTATATTTGGATTTAGGTTCATCTTTGAAATATTTCCCTTTTTATATGATTCAGAGGTCGTTTAACATATAAGGAATGACATTTATTTGTTGGGTCTAGACTTGGTAGTTATGAAAATGAGTGTTATCTTCCCCACCTAGGTTTAATTCAAACAATTGACATACTGAAGTTTTAATGAGTATATAGTTGTAACGACATTGCGCCTTATGTTGACAAAGCCTCAATCTTTTATAGAAGAACTTTGTGAATTTGTTTTGGAGAATTTTGTGGGATATGGATTTCTTAGAATCACAACTCTTATATCATTAGAAATATTCCCTATATTTCTAAAACTTCATGCCTTTTATGCCCTTTCCTTCAAAATTCATTTTTTCTTTGTAGCACACTCAATTTTTGAATTCTCTGAGGAATTTTAAAGATCATTACAAAGAGAATACTAGGATTGTGTTGAATCTATGACATGTTGATACTACTGAAAGAAAAATATATATTTTGATTGTTTATAAATAAAAAATACTCCAAGATTCTCCGGTAAAGGAAAAGAAACAAAGTGATTAACTAGTGGTTTCCACATTATTAATGGGAAAAAATTAAATATAGGATATTCCACTTCAATGCTTACTCTACAGTCACTTGATTGGAAGTTAATTTACGATGTCACTCAAAACGCTTTTGATAAAAACAATGCTTTTGAGGTCGCATTAAGGAGAAGATTATGAACTGATGCTTCAAATCAAATTCACTCAAGTAAAAACAATGTTTACAAATTGTGATTAAGGAGGGATAGTTGAGTTGATTGATAAGGTCTATTTGTAATGTGAAGTTTAAATTTTGAGTTAGATCCTAGAAAGGTGGTCTAACCTTTTGGAAAAAGGAAAAATAGATCGATTTTCGAATGTAAGAAGGGTTCAATTTTTAGTGAAAAGATTCAAGTATCAGAATTGGCTCGACCTGCTCATATGATTGTAAATCTGTCTACCTAGTGAATATATATTGATGACAGTTGTGTTTGCTTGCTCAAGTCTTTATTTGTTTTAATCTTATATTGGATTCAAATTGTGATGTGTTCAATATACATTTCCTTCTTCTTCAAATATTGTTCTAATTCATATTTTTAGTGTTATGCAACCTGCTAAAAAACTATTGTTGTAGTAAAAAGGTCAATTATTTGGAAACCTGTTGGATGATTTGTATCCAAATATTTGTCTAGGTATTAAAATATCATTTTAAGTATTAATTTTCACACAACATGTAATTTGTTGCATTTCTTGTTGTTGTTTCCTTTCTTTATCTTTCCATATCCCTAATTGTTCATTAATGTTCATACCATTAGCTAAGGAAAACCTACATTCATATTGTTTGACTAGTCCAACCATATTGTCATCTTCGAAAACCTATCATTTATCTCACCAACAAAACCACCTTATCAAAAAAAAAACCAACCATTCCAAATTTGAGGTGGTCTAGTTATGCCCTTTAGCAGTTAGGTGTAGACTTTAGGACCAACATCTTCTGGCGCCATTGTCAAGGAATGGAGCAAAGAAACATTATTTCCCTGGGAGAAAGACAATAATCAGATATGGCTTTTTATGTTGAACAAAAGCTAGACACACATAATGACTTTAATATTTCACCTGGTGACTCCATAATCAAAAGACTCCATTGGAGGGGGAGCCCAATCTACAAAAAATTAAAAGGTGGAAGAAAGGACCAGGTACCAATCCATTAGTTTTTTCAAAGAGATCATATTTTTCTTCATGATTTCATTCCTTCCTTTTTGCTTACATGTGAAAAAACTTATATTATTCTTTGTTTACTTAGAAGATTATAATCCTACAATGGTGAATCCATCCTTGAGAAGATAAGATATTCCCTCTTTCATTATTGATCTTAATCTCATTCCTTCATTTAAACCCACTAGTCATGTACATATCTCAATTCCTCATAAAGTTGACCCATCTTGTAAATCTCTGAATAATAAAGATGATTTATTACCTCCTCAAGTCATTACTAATCCATTTTGTGGCCAAGTCACTTATGTTCAATCCAATATGAAGGAAGGATATAAACCTCTGAAACCTCCTTTTGTCCTCCATGACTACCCTCCCAATTTTTTAGATTACCATCCGAGGTTCAATGGACAAGATCATGTGACAATCGATAAACGCATGGTTTCTTTTGAACGATTCACTAATCTTTTACAAATCATCCATGAGGACTTTTTAATGACAACATTTTATCAATCCTTGTATGGAGAACCTAGGATATGGCTTAGAAGCTTAAAGGTCGATTCAATAGAATCATGGACTAATTTTCATGCTGCATTTTTGAAATATTGGGGTGAAAACAAATATTTTGATAAATACTTGATTGAATTAAATGCTTTAAAGAGGAAGGAGGACATAGCTCTTACCACATTCAAGAGGAGGTTTCACGATTTTTCCTCTGGATTCATCATTACATAGTTTGTGTTAAGATTGTCGAAGCTACACCTTCAGTTCTCATCATCAAAGCTTTATAGGGAATTAAAATTACAGGTGGTAAATTACATCAGAATAAAATTCATATTCAACTCATTGCTTGCACCATAGATGGTCAACACAAAATGGTGTCTCCTCGAGACCAATGAAAGTTGAACCAAATAGATCCATAGGGGCTCGATCTGTTTGAATTTGTCCCAGAAATCATAGATTTATTTGTCAATATAGAATACCCTACATATTTAGGTTTACAAAAAACTACAAGGGACCTTGGTTGAGATCCCGAGCAAGACTCTGATGGAATTTCCCCAAATAAAGGTTACCCTCCTAGGAAATTTCATATGAAACCAAACTATATATCGAGGACAACATATAAAAAATGAAGGGGTCTATGAAGGAAGCATAAGGAAAAGGGTTTGAAGTAATGCACAGGTATGAAATAAGGTCTAGAAAAAGAAAAATTCTAGATGATTATAATAAATCCTCCATGGATGATGAGAAGGGGTTAAAAGACAGAGGTAAGAAGAAGTTTTTAATTAAACCAAAGGTGGAGGCTGTTGAAGGTATAAATTATAGCCACCAGGTGAAATAATTAAAGCAACAAATTCGGACATTGCAACAACATAATCAAGAGTTGGAGAAGTAACATTGTAAGCCACAGAAAAGGACAAGGAGATAAAGCATGAAGGAAAGGTATAGGTCTTAATCAAACCATATATATGAAACAAAAAAAAAATGGATCTTGAAATTAAGAACACTTATTACAAAGGAATTACCAAAAGATGTAGAAGAAAAATCAAAAGGCATTGCCCAAATTTTCTGAAAATGCTCTGTATTTTCTTATTTTTGTCATTGTCTTTCTATGTGCCTTCTGAAAAAATGGAGGTGAATTTGTGAAAAATTAAAGACGTTTTTGTTGAGAACAGTCCCATGCACAAAAAAATCTCTTAGATTTTACACAGGTATCACGGTTTGGGAGAATTGAAGAGACATTTCAGGCCATTTTCCAGAAATTCACCAAATGTTGTTTTCCTTGTTTTTGTCATTTTCTTTGGACGCTCCTTAAGAACATATGGAGATTCATTTTTGAAAAATGAAAGAGGGTTTTTTTCGGAATGGGCCCATGAACCAAAATCTCTCACATTGTAGACAAGTATCATGGTATCAGAGAAACCATGAGGTATTTGAGGTCATTTTTCCCAGAAATTCACCAAATTCTAGGTGAGTTTTATGTATCTATGTTCGAGTTCAATTTCCATCTAGAGTGCACATGTGTATCCATGTGAAGTCGAAAGCCAATAAAAACTTGGGAAGAATCCCTGCTACGAGTTTGTTTTACTCCAGATATCAATGTGAGCTCTTATTGCACTAATAGAAATTTTTTTTAAGTCTAGTTAGGGGCATTGTTGCCACTTTTAATAAGTTGTTGTATTTTGATAAAAAAAATTCTTTTAAGGTTGAATTAAGGAGAATATTATGAATTGATGCTTCAAATCAGATTCACTCAATTCAAAACAATGTTTAGAAATTGTGATTAAGGAGTGATATTTGAGTTGATTGATAGGGTCTACTTGTAATGTGAAGTTTTAATTTTGAGTTAGATCCTAGAAAGGTGGTTGAACATTTTGGAAAAAGAAAAAAGAGATCAATTTTTTAATGTAAGAAGGGTTCATGTTTTACTGAAAAGATTCAAGTATTATAATTGGTTGGACCTACTCATATGATTGTAAATCTCTCTACCAAGTGAATATATATTTATGACAATTGTGTTTTCTTTCTAAATTTTTTATCTGTTTTAATCTTATCTTAGATGCAAATTGTGATGTGTGCAATGCACATTTCATTCTTCTTTCAGTTATTGTTCTAATTAATATTTTTTATTTTATGCAACCTATTAAACATTTCTTGTTGTAGTGAAAAGGTCATTTTTTTGGAAACCTATTGGATGATCTGTATCCAGATATTTGTCTTGGTCTTAAAATATCATTTTAAGTCTTAATTCTCACACTACAAGTAATTCATTGCATTTATTGTTGTTGTTTCCTTTCTTCATATTTCCATATCTCCAACTATTCATTAAAGGTTATACCATTAGCTAAGGAGAACCTGCATTCATATTGTTTGGCCAGTCCAACCATATTTTCATCTTCGAAAACCTATCCTTTAGTTGACCAACAAAACCAACTTATCAAAAACAAAAACCAACCATTCCAAATTTGAGGTGGCCTAGCTCTTCCTTTAGCAGTTAGTTGCAAAATTTAGGACCAACTATTCATTTCTGAAGACTTTCGGTTGTGAAGCATTTGTCAATATTGATAAAGAAAATATAACAAAGATTTAAGAAAAATCCAGGAAGTGTAGCTTTATTGTATACGATGTTAATGATTTTGGTTATCTCTTATGAGATTATAAAAATCACAAAATCGTCAATAGTAGAGATATCATATTCAATGAGAAGGTAATCAACCAACATTTTCTCTAGCTGGTTTGCATTCTTTAAATTTTTTTATGGATCTATCATCTGATATTCTCTTTTCTTCTCTTAGGTTGATTATTTTATCTTGAATATTTTATCTTGAGCTTCTCTCAGCTGCTTATTCAACCATCTTATTCTTTTTTCTCCTTTTGTGGTTGAAGTAGAAGGTCTCTCACATGGTACTATATTTCCTCGTATCTATGAACTCTTCTTCCCAGCTAAGGATCTTGTAAGAGGAGATGTAGGCTTGGCCAAAACTATGGTCTCAGGTTTGTGCATGAACTCCTTCCCCTTTGAAATTTCTTGCATGGGGTATGTATTGTTCTTTGGTGTTTGTTCCTCGGAAACTCTCTCAACTAGCTTCCTCTTCAACTCTCTACTCTCTTGATAAAACTGAGAAATCACATGCTAAGACTCTATGAGTTGTTGTTTCATTCCCCTAGATTGCAAGTCTTTATCTCATGCTTTGGTTTGGACTTCATCCATCTCCTGAGCTACAACCTCAACATATTTTGTCTGCACTGTAGGTGTAGGAATTATTCTAGCTATTGACCTTGTTGTTGGCCTTATTGGTGTCTAGCTCTCTTTTGGTTCATTGGTAAATAATAGCTTCCTAACCATTTTTGGAGCTGGATGGATTGGAGGAGAGCCTTCAACTTCCTTTCCTTTTCCTTTCTCTGTAGCACTTTCTCCCTTTTGACCTAAGAAGCTAGGAGACAATATTTCAACAGATAATGGGGTATCTCTTTTGGGGTCCAGGGGAATATTATATGAGGATATGAAAACTAGTAGCTTCACTAAGGAAAATTGGAACAAGCTACTATTAAATTGGTCAACCCTAGGCTTGGATCTTCTGTTCCATCTTTCGTAAGCTTCTATACAGGTAAAAAGATAAGTTGAGAGGATTTTTGCTTGAAGTGCATGAGGAGTCTCAGTACTGGTATACCCTATAAAACCTACCCTCACAAGTAAAATATGTTTGTATGACCCTCAACAACTTATCATAGGGATCTATCACATATTCTCTAGGAATGGTAACTCCTATATTTTCATTTCTATATTTAGTCTTCAGGAAATAAATGTAAAAAACAGAATCCAATGGAATAACTTTAAACCATCTTTCCCCTAGGATTGGGATATTTGTAGAAACAACTATTTTCCCTTCTCACACTAGGAATATGACCCCAACAACTATTTCCTGGACACCATTGTAGTTGAGGGAAAAATCATTTGTAAGCTATTAGTTATATCCTTGAATTTTCTCATAAAATAGAATGCACCTCACCTGCCCAAAAGAAACTCTGAACATAGGATCTAAGTTCACCAAACTAAATATTTGTGGCTCATACCTTAACACATTCCCTCCTTTTTTATTCTTCTTCTCCTGTGTTGTCATAGGTGAATGAATATTTGTTCAAGATGGATGTGAATCTGTGGTAGGAGGAGAAGTGCTCAAACCCTAGTAGGTAAGTTTGGACGACAAGATTGACAGAGCTAGGGCTTGTTTCAAAATAATATGAAAATCATTTCTCTAGGAGAGGCATGTTACTTAGCCAGGTATGAATTCATGGGTAATCAGGTTTTAAATGTGTTTATCACAATTGGTGACTGGATATGAGATGAGGAGTGAGAAAATCATCACTCAGATTTGTGTAGCGAGGAGCACAGGACAACAATTTCATAGTGCGAGGGTCTTGATAACATTTTCATAGTGCGAAACAGGGTTTGTGTAGCACAAGATTTTTGAGTTTGCTTGAGAGGGAAGAAACCATTTTGTAGGTCTAAAATGCATGTAGAGGGAATAAATATGATGGAAAAGGATGTAGGTTTTGATGTGGAGAGGTTTTGAGAGGGAATAGTACCTGTATGAAGTGAAAAGACCCTTTATATTATTTAATTGACTTGCACAACACACCAAAATTTTAATCCTTCTAAGGTACACATGACATGAAGAACTATCAAGCACTTTCACTAACTTCATTACATGTGATCATGCTCATTAATATGCTTTAACAAGACCTCCCTCCTAAACTTATGACTTTAAATATGACATATCATTTCCCTTATATGAAGTCATTTTGGACATGAAAACAAGGATCCTTACAAAATATTTCATGATGAAAAACAACCCATGCACCTTATAATGAATTCTTAACCTTCATAATATGTGATGATATACACAAACAATTGACTCAGACTTCTGATTTTAACTCTTATTTGACATGCACCTTACCCTGTATTTTAACAATGACCTAAGGATTCTTGAGCCATCCCATGAATCCCTACATACACAAACTATAACTCAATTTAGGAATTCCTTGGTCTTCCTAATACCATGGCATGACTTTGCAAACTTTAGACAAAACCTAATTATTATCCTAAAAATATTGGTGCTAACACCTCCCCC
>ML776583.1:1833175-1854750 GCA_009831015.1 Picea engelmannii
GCATAAAATGAAAATAATTCTTTGAACAAATTTATAATATAACAATATACAACTTACTCAAATCTATTTTTGAATATGGAATAGAGAATCATGGATCCATTATGTTAATTAAAGTAAAAATTACATAATTTTAATAGAAAATAGGAAGCAATACAAATAAATTAACAAAATGAAAACAAACATATAATAAATTTACATCACACACACAAAACAGATAAGAGACCACATGTAAAATAACTAACATAAATAATAAATTTATCACAAATTTCAAAAATATAGTTTTATCCACAATGAAAAAATAGGAAATAATAAATATTTTAAGTTAAAACACAACAGAAGAAAATATTCAATAAAATTTTCTATTTACTTAATTAATTAAAAGGAAAATAAACTATAAATAGAAATAAATACTTCAATAAAATTATAATATAAAAATCATATAATTTATTATCATAAAAATTTAGAAATTTAAATATAAACAATGAATACAATATATTTGAAAATTAAAATCTTTAATTTTTTTATTTCTTTTATTTTTATTTAAAAGAAAATGATAAAAACAATTCATATTATGATATGTAAAGACTAGAAAATCTTATTTTTCCAAACTGAGCAAATATTGTTTATAAATGAAAAAACAAATAAGTATAAAATACATACTATATACACCCAAAAAATTTATAAAATTTAGAAAGAGACCAGTTATCATAATCCTATACTAAAACCCTGAATCTTGTTTTAGGAAAACTCAGATTCATCTATTCTTATTAAAAAAGAATAGTCAACTTAATTAATGAAACCAGCTCTATTAAAAATAAATATATAGCTTTAACAAGCCAGACATAAAATCTACTAAAAACTAAAATGGAAGACTTAAATTTAAATTAAAATTAGTTTTCATTTGAATTATACAAAAATAAATACTAAAATCTAAAAATTTAAATAAAAAGAGTAATACAATATATTTGAAAATTAAAAACTTTCATTTTTTATTTCTTTTAATTTTATTAAAATAAAAAATGAAAACAATTCATATATTTTTACATATGTAAAGACTAAAAAATCTTTACATATAAACCTACACACAATAAACCTATACACAATAAATTTATTCATATAATTTTACATATGTATCCATTATGTGCACAAGAAATGTAAATATCTTTTCTCTATGCAGCATTTAAATCCATTGTTTTTCTTTTCAAGCGCCCCTGCCCTAGGTAATACACTGATATCAAAACACTACCAAAATAACAATAAATTAGCCATGTAATACACTGATTCATTCAAAATTCACGAGGGTAAGCTTTATAATTTGTAACTTAGTGAAACAAAGAGCATTGATATATGGAAAAAATACAAATATAAATTTTAAAAAATTTTAATTTCTAAGGTTTTGTTAGGGTTGTTTATTTGTTTTACATTTTGGTTTTTAGTTATAATTTGGTGATATAAATTTATAAGTGGTCACAACTTTCTGTTCTTTAAATTGTATTTTTCAATGTTTAAAAATATCTGGAACATTTGAATTATACAAAATTAACTACTCAAATCTATAGATTCAACAATTTCTGAAAAAATTGAATAAAATTAAATGGAAAATATTCCAAAAATCCAAAACACAAAACAATTAAAATAAAGATTTCTATTATGCTGATATATTTATTGTTTGAAATTGAATTTATTTAATGAATTTCAAATGTTAAGTTACAATGAAAAGCTTAATGTTCAATGGGTATATACAACTTCAAAGTCAAAGCCATTAAGCATAACACACAAATTATATAATGTTAGCAGAATTAGAATTGTGAACCGTATTCCCAGCCCCGTTTTTCTTGAGTCATTCAGAGGCTGCTGTAAAAAAATTAAAAATACATGGGATGTGGGTCGGGTTAGAATAACAAAGGAACCCTAATTTCTGTCAGCAGAGATGGGCGGGTGAAGCTGTAAGCAGCTTAAACTAACTAGTTAGAAACCAATGAAAAATTAATTACATAAGCTGTCAGCAGAGATGGGCCGGTTAGATGGTTCAAGAAGCAGATTAAACTAACTAGTGAGAAACCAATGAAAAATTAATTACATAAAAAAAAGATAATATAAGTATATTAAACGTTAAAGAAGGATTCAGGTTAAGCCGATGAAAATGATAACATAAAAGATTAAATTACTAAAAAGACTTACTGAAAAGGTCGATTACACCTCTTGTTCACGAAATATTACATGTATTCAACATGGCCCGAGCCATGGTATCAAAGTTAACCTATTGAGAGAAGCAAAAATAAATCAGAGGCATACATACCTTTAGCTCGAATTCGTTTTGTGAAAGGGTTTAGAAGGGCTTGAATCTTATCGAACGCGCGCGTCTTCTGCCATTAAGCTCTTCGAACTAATAACTATTTGCATGTGAATAGAACAGAGCCGAACCTGAAATATTTGCATTCAAATTGACAAATCGAAAGGAGGGCTATATATGAGATTTTAAATAAGCAGGAAGAGATTAAAACTCTTGAATGAATTTTCAAAACAATCTCCGCTGAAAGAAATAATAATGATAAAATATACCATTGAAACACGCTAAAACAACGAACCACACAGGCATACCAGAGAGATCAGCCAGGAGGAGGAAAATATTGAAGGATCGTCCGTTAAAGTTTATCATGCTTTTTCACATATGATTTTCACAAATTCCCAGACGTTCCGTTTATTATGCTTTTTCACTTTTGATTTTCACAAATTCCCAAACGTTCGTTAGAGGCTGTTATAATGCTTTTTCAGTTTCGATTGATTTCAAATAAAGTATAGCTAGTTAGAAGTTGTTATCATGCTTTTTCAGTTTCGATTTTAAATATTTAGATATTTTCCCTCAGTCAGTTAGAACTTATCATGCTTTTTCACTTTTGATTTTCACAAATTCCCAAACGTTCACTTTATCCATGCATTTGAAGCATGGTTTATCGTGCCTTTTTCAATTTCAATTTCAAATATTACACAGAGATAGTTTCCCTCTTTTGCCTCCCTCTTTCTAGAACGATCAGACAAAATTCCTCACTCTCTCTTCAACTCACCGCTGTTAACATCTGAAACAAATTCTCAAAATTTTCGTGCGTGCGTGCATGCATTTGAAGTGTTTTGTCAGTTATTTTTTCGAATTAAACATAATTTTTTTATTTTTTTTAATTAAATATAACAAATTCTCAAAGGTTGCGTGCGTGCATGCATGCATTTGAAGTGTTTTGTCGGTTTTGATTTCGAATTAAACATAATTTTTTATTTTTTTAATTAAATATATATATATTTTTTATTTAATGTTTTATTTTTCTAAATAAAAATATGATATAGTACCATTTCTTATATGAGTAATAAATTAGATCAGACAAAATTCCTCACTCTCTCTTCAACTCACCGCTCTTAACAACTGAAACAAATTCTCAAAAGTTTGTGCGTGTGTGCATGCATTTGAAGTGTTTTGTCAGTTATTTTTTCGAATTAAACATAAATTTTTATTTTTTTTAATTAAATATAACAAATTCTCAAAGGTTTCGTGCGTGCGTGCATGCATTTGAAGTGTTTTGTCGGTTTTGATTTCGAATTAAACATAATTTTTTATTTTTTGAATTAAATATATATATATATATATTTTATTTAATGTTTTTTTTTTTTTAAATAAAGATATGATATAGTACCATTTCTTTCTTTAATTTTCATTGAGTATATGGAATTAGATAAAGTAGGGATTTTAGGTATTACTAGAAAAGAAAATTTTCATATATTTAAGATTGATATTGATATATGTTTAATTTTGACTTACATATTTATTGATTTGTATTTGGTTTTTCATGAAGTTGTAATAATTTAGATATTTATGTTGGTATTGTTGATAAAATACTATTACATTAATGTCATTTAGTTTTTGCATTTAGAGTTTGGTATATAGATGATGGTGAACTATTAATATGATGGTTGAGTCACTTTCCCTTAGTCTAGGTTTTGGTCTTCTATATTACACAGTTTTAAAATTGTGAATTTTTAACTTTTACTCCAACAAGGATTGGATCCCTTTACACCTTTTTATCCATGTATTGTATTGCACATCACATTTATCTTTGTATATTTTCTCCAATGTCAACAATTATTTAAAATATGTTATTGTCTTTGTTTCAAGAGATTTATGGTATAATCTCTTACAAATATGAAAGTAATGAAAAAGTATCTAAATATTTTTCTTAAACTATATAGTAGTATTCTAAATTTTCTCTTACCAGAATGCTCTTTATTTTCTATAGAATATCAAGATTTCCAATTAGAAGTGTGGTTGCATATTTAGAAATTCTATGGTCATGCTAATGCTCTCAAATGATTATTTAATGTGTCATAACACTACACATTTTCTTATGGAATCACCATGGGCTAGGATAGATCACATGAGCTCATTCATAGTTCCCCTTAATAAGAAAATGATTAACACATCCAATATGTGCATGTTTTAGAATTTAAGAAACCTAACTAACAATTCCAATTTGTGTTTGTGTCCTACTTTTAATAATACTATTGCCAAAAGGGACTATATAATTCTTCTTTCACTATTCAATATAGGATGGAACATAGCCACACCTCCTTTAGGTTTCTTTGGAATTATTGAAATGAGAAATAGGGAACCTAAGGTAAATATTGTTGCTCCTTTGTAATTCCTATATGAAGGTAGAGGAGATGGGGCCATATTTTTGGGGGCATGAAATGATTATTTATTTAGCATCTTGAATATCATTTTGATCCTAAATTATGATGTTTTATATTTGGATTTAGGTTCATCTTCGAAATATTGCCCTTTTTATATGATTCAGAGGTCGTTTAACATATAATGAATGATATTTTTTGTTGGGTCTAGACCTGGTAGTTATGAAAATGAGTGTTATCCTCCCCACCTAGGTTTAATTCAAACAATTGACATATTGAAGTTTTAATGAGTATATTGTTGTAACGATGTTGTGCCTTATGTTGACAAAGCCTCAATCTTTTATAGAAGAACTTTGTGAATTTGTTTTGGATAATTTTGTGTGATATGGATTTCTTAGAATCACAACTCTTATATCGTTAGAGATATTCCCTATATTTCTAAAACTTTCATGCCTTTTATGCCCTTTCCTTCAAAATTCATTTTTTCTTTGTAGCACACTCAATTTTTAAATTCTCTAAGGAATTTTAAAGATCATTACAAAGAGAATACTAGGATTATATTGAATCTATGACATGTTGATGCTACTGAAAGAAAAATATATTTTTTGATTGTTTATAAATAAAAAATACTCCAAGATTCTCCGGTAAAGGAAAAGAAACAAAGTGATTAGCTAGTGGTTTCCACATTATTAATGGTAAAAAACTAAATATAGGATATTCCACTTCAATGCTTACTCTAGAGTCACTTGATTGGAAGTTAATTTACAATGTCACTAAAAACACTTTTGATAAAAGCAATGCTTTTGAGGTCGCATTAAGGAGAAGATTATGAACTGATGCTTCAAATCAAATTCACTCAAGTAAAAACAATGTTAACAAATTGTGATTAAGGAGGGATAGTTGAGTTGATTGTTAGGGTATATTTGTAATGTGAAGTTTAAATTTTGAGTTAGATCCTAGAAAGGTGGTCTAACCTTTTGGAAAAAGGAAAAATAGATCGATTTTCGAACGTAAGAAGGGTTCAATTTTTAGTGAAAAGATTCAAGTATCATAATTGGCTGGACCTGCTCATATGATTGTAAATCTCTCTATCTATTGAATATATATTGATGAAAGTTGTGTTTTCTTGCTCAAGTCTTTATTTGTTTTAATCTTATATTGGATTCAAATTGTGATGTGTTCAATGTACATTTCCTTCTTCTTCAAATATTGTTCTAATTCATATTTTTAGTGTTATGCAACCTGCTAAAAAACTATTGTTGTAGTAAAAAGGTCAATTATTCGGAAACCTATTGGATGATTTGTATCCAAATATTTGTCTAGGTCTTAAAATATCATTTTAAGTCTTAATTCTCACACAACAGGTAATTTGTTGCATTTCTTGTTGTTGTTTCCTTTCTTTATCTTTCCATATCCCTAAATGTTCATCAATGTTCATACCATTAGCTAAGGAAAACCCACATTCATATTGTTTGACTAGTCCAACCATATTGTCATCTTCAAAAACCTATCATTTATCTCACCAACAAAACCACCTTATCAAAAAAAAAACCAACCATTCCAAATTTGAGGTGGTCTAGTTATGCCCTTTAGCAGTTAGGTGCAGACTTTAGGACCAACATCTTTTGGCACCATTGTCGAGGAATGGAGCAAAGAAACATTATTTCCCTTGGAGAATGAAAATAATCAGATATGGCTTTGTATGTTGAACAAAAGATAGACAGACATAATGACTTCAATATTTCACCTGGTGACTCCACAATCAAAATCCTCCATTGGAGGGGGATCCCAATCTACAAAAAATGAAAAGGTGGAAGGAAAAGACCAGGGACCAATCCATTAGTTTTTTCAAAGAGATCATATTTTTCTTCATGATTTCATTCCTTCCTTTTCGTTTATATGTGAAAAAACTTATATTATTCTTTGTTTACTTAGATGATTATAATCCTACAATGGTGAATCCATCCTTGAGAAGAGAAGATATTCCCTCTTTCATTATTGATCTTAATCTCATTCCTTCATTTAAACCCACTAGCCATGTACATATCTCAATTCCTCCTAAAGTTGACCCATCTTGTAAATCTCTGAATAATAAAGATGATTTATTACCTCCTCAAATCATTACTGATTCATTTTGTGGCCAAGACACTCATGTTCAATCCAATATCAAGGAAGGATATAAACCTCTAAAACCTCCTTTTGTCCTCCATGACTACCCTCCCAATTTTTTATATTACCATCTGAGCTTCAATGGAGAAGATCATGTGACAATCGAGAAACACATGGTTTCTTTTGAATGATTCACTGATCTTTTACAGATCATCCATGAGGATTTTTTAATGATAACATTTTATCAATCCTTGTATGGAGAACCTAGGATATGGCTTAGAAGCTTAAAGGTCGATTCAATAGAATCGTGGACTAATTTTCATGCTGCATTTTTTAAATATTGGGGTGAAAACAAATATTTTGATCAATACTTGATTGAATTAAATGCTTTAAAGAGGAAGGAGGACATAGTTCTTACCACATTCAAGAGGAGGTTTCACAGTTTTTATTACAATATCCCTAAGGATTTTTAGCCTTCTGAAACTGATGTAATGTTGTATTATATAAAATCTCAACACCCTGATCTTGTTTTTTATCTCAGAGAAAGGATATGATCATCATTAGGCGAGTTATTTGTTGATGCTAGTGAGATTGAGGAGAATTTTTGGGCATGAGACAGAATTTGAGATCAGGAGCACGAGGAAGAACATGAACGCCAAAGATCAGATTTGGGTTTACATTATTTTCAGTATTGTGATCCAATATTTTCAGATTTTAAATTTCCTCAATATCTTAAAACTATCGAGTCAAATATTTCTACTATACAAGATTTAGGGAATTTATATCATCAAGATTATTCTTCGTGTTCAATAGGAATGTTTTCTATCTACGCACAAAGGGATGATTATGCTTTAAATTTTCTTGGAGATTTTCAAGAAGCTGGTTTTGCAAAAGGTAATGATCAATTATTAGAAGAAGAAGCTTTGATTCCAAAACACCTTGCTTCTCATATAACTGATAAGAAATATTTGTTTTCTTATGATGCCAAAATTGATAAGGAGTGTCAACAATTTCTAGGATATCTTACTGCTCCTAATTCTTATGATCTATTTATTATTTATGAGATGTATTTAGTTGAGAAAGAGGATAAAAGTGTTGTTAAGGTTGTATATTTAACATAGAAACAATTTTACCAACAGTTTCATGAGGACATCAAATCAATTGTCCACGAAGAATCAGATATCACTTATGGTAGTTGTGTCTCCAAATTACAACCTAGTTTCAAGAAGAAAAGTTTTCTATCAGCATAGATTAGACATAATAACAACAAATTAATATATGACTGTTTTAACACAGAACTTGAAAGGGGCATTAAAACATTTTATGAAGATCATATTTCAATTCAAGACCTAAAGATCCATGGAGACAAATTGCAACATTTTCTAGTTTCTCTTTTATATTTGTAGAAGAAAGATGTTTGCATAAAAAATGGATCAGTGAAAGATGAGGATATTCCAATACAATTCATTTATTTTGCATAGTAAGAAAAGGTAGTGGGTCGATAATTTTATTATCCAATAGTTGATTGCATCGATTTTTTTTTCAAAGCTAGCAAATGTTACAAATTTCAATTTCACATCCATTTGCAGCTATGAGTATAGATTGAATATGAAATTTGTGTTGCACCTTTTTTTTCTTTCCACGTTTTCATACAATAAGGTATGTCAATCGAAAAATTGCTTGAATGGTTACTATGGAAATATGCTTATACATGAATAGAAAGTTTCAGCAAATTAGAGTAGGAGAATAAGCTCGCTTTTTTGAGCATTTGGTTAGCAGTAGTTTAGGGGTGAATTCATGAAGATGGGTTACACTTTTGCTTGTTTTATGACAAAAAAAACTGTATTTTCACAAGTTATTCAACTTCCGACATACAAAAGTATTTTTTTTATTTAGAATTTCACTTTATAGTAAAAACAAAACTTGGAAAGAATTGTGCTAGCTTTCCAATGACTATTTTCAAATTTTTTTTATCACGATTTGATATGTCAATTTGACAATTGTTTAACAGTATGTTTCTTAAACATGAAATGAATGATAATGAGTTACTTATTTCTACAACAATGTATATATTATTAAACTTATGTTTTTAAGAAACAAAATATACTGCAACAATCTACAGAGACTCTATTTTATTATGACTATTATTTTGAATTTAACGGTTGAATATTATAATTTATAGAATTTTTTGAAGTTGACCAAGCTGAAAACGTTGCAGAGTTTAAAAACATGTTTTTCTACACCTTGTATCTATCTTAATTTTTACTTAAAACTAAAATTTAAATATACCCTTTTGAAAAGAACATTTTAAGGATTATGAATATATTTTTTTCAAATTTTTTCACTGTATATTTTTTGAGATACCGATATTTCATTTCACCGAATCATAATGTCTGCTAAAAATATTATGTAGTGATTTTTTTTAAAAATTGAATAAAATTAGATAACAATAAAGAAAATGAAAACAAATTATACGAATTGAAAGTAGATTCAATTTTGGAAATGTTAGTGTCATTTTCGAAACCAAATTCTCAATGTTTGCAGGAGTTCGCAACCTCTGAAGTTTAGTTATGCTTGGGGCATTTCTCTGGTTTTGGTTTTCAGTTGCAATTTCATTTTTTCGACCGAAATAATATTTCGATCGAAAAAATAATGTTTCGGCCGAAAGCATAAAATCTAATGGAATATGTCAAATTAAACGGTTTCCAGGTCTTTTAGCCGAAAAACTAATGCTTTCGAACGAAAGACTGTCGAACAAATTCCGTGCGTCGGAAAATATGAAACGACACGTCGTATGGTTTTTTTTCGCGCCAAATTGTATAAACAGGATTGCGACCGAACAAATTTAACACAATCCATCAAATGAACAAAAAGATATAAGCTCAAGGATAAGGATTTCAAAGCATTTCTATTACTAATTGCAGCTGTATTCTTTTCTTTTTTTATTTATTCCCTCTGTTCCATAGTCTTAATCAGAGGATCGATATCGATACATGGTGGTTTTTTAAAACACTTAAACAAAGTTTTGAATCATCTTTTTGGTTTTTGTTGAATAAAGTAAATGATGTTTGTTAAAGTTTTTATTGGAATAACAATTTATATGTTGAAAGATAAATGTTGAGCATTTTTTCAAGGTGAAGTCTTTGTTGAACATATATTTTACAGATAACTATAAAAATCATGGGAAACAAAAGTTTGTGCAAGAGAAAATATGATCACACTCAAGATGATACTCACCAAATCGAGCAAAGGAAAGAGCTTTATCGGAGAAAGAAATAAGAATGTGCAAATATTGAACAAATAAACGATGATAATGTCAATAGAGATTTTCGATAAGAAGAAGTTCAACCAGGTATGTATATAGATATGATGATCAAGCACACAACACACATTGGGACTGTATTCAGAGAGTACAAAAGTCAAAGTATAGAATTCAAATTAAAAATATTGTAAATAATATAATTGATTGTGTTAGCGTCAGAAGTCACTCCTGGATTGCAGCAGGAGAAAAGCCCGATGCCCACCAGTTTATGTCACGATTTGTTTAATGGGGTGATCAGATAGAGGTTAACTCAAACGTTGTGGTTCTAACTTAGAAACTAGGCCAGGCATGCATGGGCTAGTGAGGTCTTAGATAACTTCAGACAGTGAGTCGTAGTAAGGGTGAGTAGGGGGAAGACTTGTATAAGAGAGATGCAAAGGTCTGTCGTAAACATCAGGTTCCTAACAGACTATGAAAGAAGACATTTAAACACAAGATCTTCCTACATTCAAACGCTGAAAACCAGAGAAAACAATAACGCCATAATAAATCCTTTATCACAACAGAATTTCCATAATTCGTGCGAATCAGTCGATCACGAACTCTCTTAGTATAAGATGAAAACTTAGATGGATTAAGAAGACTGTCTGTTATAAAATAAGAAATCTCATATACATATGCATGACCAGAAAGCTAGAATGTCTGCTAAAACTTTACCGTCGGGAGCTTCGCTCTACCATCGATACTTACAAAATATAAAGACTGAGTCTATATACTCAGGAAAATTCGCCTCATAGAGGCGTGTCCAATCACCCAAAGCTTGGTGTCCCTTCATTCAAACTCGTACTGATATCTTTCTTTAAGTGCCATCTTAACTATGCATGGCTCCTGCAAGGAGGGTAGCTGAGCCATTAAGTTCTCAGCTAGCGTGCGTAGACTTCTCTGTTGAATGGAGGACTTCGGCATGGCTTCTTTGAGAAAATTGATACGCAGGACCTCTGTGAGAAGACGGCTCGCCAGACCCTCCATTCCCCTCACTTAATGAATGAAAGGAGGCTTCAACAACCTGCTCTTGCCTTCATTTACTTCAATGCTAGAAACATTATTGGGATCGGGTCCGATGGCGCCTGGAGATCGCAATGATCCCCTCTGTAACTGAACTCGGTGGCTTTGGCCTTTTTTATGCAGCTCCTTCCTCTCCCCAAGTGACCATGGGCTGTGACCATGTGCTTTCAGCGTTCGCGAATATGAAAGGGCTAATCTTTGCTAGTTCAAATCGCGATGAGCGATATGCAGAGACGGCTTAATCTGGCACCACGAGTCCTTCTAGATCTGACGGTTCTTAACTCTCCCGGTGATGCCGTGGGCCCGGGTCCGGGATTCTCCCGGCACCTCATGCATCGGAAAATAACGAAGCTACTCTTTGCGTTTTGGAGTCGCGATGGGTGAAGCGTCGAGATGGCTCTATTTGCTGCCAGGTGTCCCCTCTGGATGGATGGCTTAAAATACTTGGTGATACCACGGGCCCCACTTTCTACGCTTTCGACGCTATCGGGGTTTGGGGTTTCACGATGTTGAACAACATGAAACTCTCACCCCACGAACTCCCGACCGCCGAAACACCGACGCGGCAAAAACTTGCGACACGCGTCCTTAGGATGAACGGATGAGGGGGCATTTGATATTTATAGGGGAGCCGCCCTCGTTTGCAGGCTCCCTTGATATGACCTAGGGCTGAGACCGTGGGCTCGGCGCCAAAGGCGCTTTCGGTGTTTCGTTGATCGGTACTTCCAAGTGCAATGAACTGAGGGCTCCCTGTTCCACGAAACCCCGATCTGCGATATGCCGACAGGCTGCCACCTATCCCAGTTAGATCGGATGACCCAAACCTGCTGTGAAATATGAGAGTTGTCCTTTGCGCTAAACCTCGGGCAATTCGGTAGCTCCAAAAACCCGGTGACCATCGATCTTCTTTGTAAATAGATCTTGAATGTTGTCAATGACATTTTGCCCGCTCGCTTGACCTGCTACTTGGAAAAATAGGGATTCTCCCGTGCTGCGCTTGGGCACTTCATGTGCAATCTACAGACCTGGATGCTTCTGCGCCTAATGACAAAAATAATCGCTAACATTAGGCTCCATGGGGGATAGAGTCATCCCTGCAATGCTCTAAGAACTCCTTCCACAGCTTCAGTGCCTTGCTATTGGGCTATGGAGTCACTTATTAGGCCGAAAACATGCAAAAAGAAACTAAACAAAGAACTAAAGGACAATATTTACAAACAAGGGAGCTGTCTGAGGCTCAAATAAAACATTTCTTTAGAAAATGCCCATTCACTGGGCTGCTAAAAACCTCTTCACCCTCAAGATCGTGCAACCCATACGTGTTGTTGGAGAAAATCTCAGAGATCTTGAAGGGGCCAATCTAGAGGGCATCAAACTTGTTGTGTTTGCCTTTATCCTGCCTGGGGGTGTCCCACTTAAGTACAAAATCCCCGATCTCAAACTCTTTCTTCTGAATCTTCTTGTCGAAAGCCTGCTTGATCTTTTCCTAGTGACTATGAGTTGTGGTCCTCACCTGCTCTCTGATCTATTGCACTTCTACTATCTGATGAATTCTCCTGATCATATGATATGTTTCTCCCTCATAGTCTTGAAATAATTTCGCCACAAGTAAGGCGAGATGAGTAGGAAAAACCGCCTCTGCTCTATAGACTAGCTGAAAAGGTGAAGTGCCCAGAGATTTCTTCGTTGTCACACAATCAGCCCACAGAGAAAACTTCAACTTTGAATCCCAGGCCCTTTTTTTGTCTTCCAACAGCCCTTTGATGATCCTTACTATGCTTTTGTTGGAGGACTCTGCTAAACCATTGCCCTGGGGATAGTAGGGAGAGGAGTGAATTAGTGAGATTTGGAACTGCTCATAGAACTTAATTAGAGGCTCAGACTTGAAAGAAGCAGCATTATTGGTGACGATCCTACTGGGACAACCAAATATGGCTATGATATCCTCCAGGAAGCTGATAATTACTTTGTGAGATGCACTTCTGGTGGGGACAACTTCTATCCACTTGTTGAAATAATTTGTTGCTGTCAGGATCCATCTGTGTTGACTGCTTAAGGGAGGATGAATTTCTCCAATGAAGTCCAACCCCCACTACTGAAAAGGTGTTGGAGATACTATAGTCTTCAATGGCAGCGATTTGAGCTGTTTCTTTCCTGAGAACTTTTGACATTTGATGCAAGCTCTGATTCCTTTGCAGACATCAGCGAATAAAGTAGGCCAGTAATATCCATCCCTGAGAATCTTATGAGTTGTGGTCTTCCAGAAATGATGCCCCCCACAAAGGCCTTCATGGAAATCAAACATAACTTTCTGGGCTTCTGGTGGGTTCAACCATCTCAGCAGCATCCCCAACGGATCTCTCCAGTACAAAACTTGCTCAATGACACAATACCTGATCACCTTGAGCTTTAAATCTCTTGCCTTGCTTTTACCCATTCCATCTGGAGGCTTCAATTCCTGCAAAAAGTACAGAATGTCACGATACCAGGTACAATCTTCCAGTGATAAGCCATCTTGAGAGCATTGGTTGGGCAGCTCAGCTTGCGGAGTTCCTGAGCGAGTGTTGAGGAAACTAACTCCCAAGGCTTCACAATTGGATTCAGCCAGTAGCTTGGCCAGACCTTGCCCCTTAACCAACTTGGTGGGCTTTATTTCCAAGTCAAATTCCAGAATTTTTGCTATCCATTTGCCTCTTCTCCCATCTATGTTTGGTTGTACAAGAATGTCCTTTACGGAAGCTGAAGGAACGTATGCTGTCACCTTCGACTACAAGACGTAGATCCTAAAATCTTTGAGGGATTTCACTAAGGCATAGGCCTGCTTCTCCATGATATCATACCTGGTCTCTGCATCTCTTAATGCCTTGCTGAAGAAAGCGATGGGTTGCTCATGCCCCTTCTCGTTTTTCTGTAACAAGACCGCTGCTACTGTATCAAAAGAAGCAAAGGAGAAAATTAGGAATTCTTTGGAATAGTTAGGATTGATCAACACAGGTGTCTCAGTCAATGCCCTTTTTAGCAAAGGATAAAATTAGGAATTCTTTGGAATAGTCAGGACTGATCAACACAGGTGTCTCAGTCAATGCCCTTTTTATTTGGTCAAAATATGCCCTGGGCTCAGTGGTCCATTTCACCTCGTTTCCCTTCCTGAGCATGGCCGTGATGTGTTTCACTAGCTCAACAAAATTTGAAACAAACCTTCTTAGAAAATTAATTTTCCCCAAAAAGGCCTGAACCTCATTTTTAGACCTGGGAAGTGATAAGGTTTGAATTGCCTCCACCCTGCTGGGATCAATTCTCACTCCCTCTGCTGATACTATATGGCCCAACAACTTCCCTTCCTGCATAGAGAACAAAGATTTCTTGGGGTTTACGGATATACCGAACCTCCGACATTTCATGAAAACTTTCCTCAAGTGGCGGTGGTGTTTCTTGTCTGAGCTGGAGAAGACCGTGATGTCATCAAGATAGATCACCACGAACCGATCCTTCTCCCCGATGAAGGCTATATCCATGGCTCATTGAAATGTTGCTCCTGCATTCATTAGTCCAAATGGCATCTTGGCATACATGAATGTGCCCCAAGGAGTGGTAAAGGTTGTCTTCTCCCTGTCCTCAGGCATGACCGATATCTGATTATAGCCAGAAAACCCATCAATCATGGATATCCTGGATGCACCAGTTACCCTCTGCAGTATGTGTTCCATATTAGGTAGGGGGTAATTGTCTTTCTTTGAGGTTCTGTTCAGATTCCTGAAATCGACACAGAGCCTGATTTCTCCTCTTTTCTTCCTTACTGGGACCAAATTGGCCACCCACTCGGAATATCTCAAGGGGAAAATGATTTGTGCATCCAAAAACCTTTTTACTTCTTTCTCCATAATGGGCAATAACATGGGATTTATCTGCCTTAGCTTATGCCTGAATGGCCTAGCCTCTTCCTTCAACGGGATCTTATGCTCAATGACAGATGTGTCATATGTATTGAGGTCTTCGTATGTCCATGCAAACACATCGGTGAACTCTTTCAGCAACTGGGTATATTCAGCCCTCTGTTCTCTGGTCAAACTATTTGACAATTTGATGAACCTAGGCTCCTCCTGTGAACCAANGCATCTTCATCCGAAACTCTACCCTTTACTGCCACATCGTTCTTATCGAACAACCTTTCCAACAGGACCAGTCTCCTCAGAATGTGATTGCTAGGTAGCTGAATAATCTGGTGGTTAGCAATTTTATTTAAAAACACCTCAGGGTGAGGGTCACCTTCTGTGTCAGGATCCTGATCGATGTGCAATGCAAAAAATTCATAAAGAGAATGGAGAAATATTTCAATTTCCTGATCATCTTTGAATACCTTCCAATGCTTGACATTATCCGGTACAGAGGGTCTATATCTTATTCCAACATCAAAGTTGACTACGGATGGTAGAGAAACTTTGAGAAAGATGGCTGAGACGGCTAAAGAATCGGCCCCAACATTATCCTTCCTGGAATAAAAGAGATATTGAAAGTTGAGAAGAAATTGTGAATTAGGTCCCATGCTTCATTCTTGTAATTTCTGAGTCGAGGGTTCTTAGCCTGATAAGCGCTTATGATCTGTTGGACCACTAACTCTACATCTCCGAACACTTCTATCTCCTAAATTTCTATCTCCCTTGCAGCTCTTAATCCTAGAACAAGGGCTTCATACTCTACCACATTGTTTGTGGTTTCAAATTGTAATTTGTATGACAGAGATACGGTTTCCTGGGTAGGTGACACAAAAAACACCCCAGTACCAGCACCTTCCTAGGAACAAGCTCCATCAAAAAACATTTTCCAAATGGGGGTGATGGAAGGAGGAAGTTCACGAGGAGAAGTGGGCTACTTTCTGAGTTTGAGAGGAGGCTCGGGGGCATGGGTGAGTTGTAGTAAACTGGAGCCTAAATTAGTGTCCAAGGCAAAGATGAGATGATTGGTAGGGTTGGCCTCATCACTGATTATATATGCCAGTTGGGCTTCCCTGTATAGCCTTCTATGCTCTCCTCCAAACACTGGGATAGTAGCGTATGTGAGGTCCATCTGCAAGGTTCCCCCTAGACTCTTTATCCAAGATCTTTATAACAACATACCGAACTTGGGGGGGATATCGACCACTACAATGTCCATGAACACACTTTTCATGGGCTATTGAAACAAGGTCACGACCAGGTCTTTGATAACTCCTAGACATTGAACTTTTCTGGAGTCAAAGGAATAGAGGTCATGATAGGCTCGGGTGACTTCTAGTCCTAACTCTTCCATGACAGTTTTGGGCATGAGGTTGTGAGAAGCCCCCGAATCCATCAAGAAATTGTGCAATACCTTGTCATGTATGCTCAAGGAAGTGTAGAAGAGAGGGGATGAGTCATTCCTTTCTTCTACCATAGGACCTAGGATAATTAATTTTGTTAGGTGCATAGGGATTCTGATTTTTTGAATTTCATGCTCGAAATTAAAAGAAGATGGGAGCTTTGGGATTTCTGTTATTTCGGGAACACGACTCTGGATAATGGGAGAGAGGGATTGGGTCTTCTTACCTCTGTGATTTTCTGTTGATTCATTAGCAGGCTTCTTTTATCTAGTGAGCTGCTCAGGGGCATCAGGTGCTACTGCCTTCTTCTGGGACCTCAAGTCACACCTGCCTTGGCGGCTACTAGTCTTGTTTTCCTTGCTCAGCTCATTTAGTTGGCAGTCCATGAGAGATTCCTCATATGCTGACTGAGTGAGATGAGGAAAAGGAGGAGTGTCCCCAAAGCAATGGATTTCAGGATCCAGCTCATCTGTTTCTCCTTCTTCCCCCTCGACCACAAAATTGTTTTGAAAAGGGGCCTGAATCTTCTGGTCTTCTCTGTCTCTTCCCTTTTCTCTTTGCACATTCATGGGCGTAAAATTGTTTGGCCTCCTGAAACCCCCCTTGTTTTCGGTGTTCATAGGGCCCTTGTATGCTTGCCTCCCTTCCACCCTCATTCTCTCCATCTCTGCAGACAGATATTTCACCATCTTGGTCAGTTCATCCACTTGAGGGTGGGGCATCGATGGGTCAGAAGTCGAGGCTTTCGACCTTCCTTTTCTCCTGTCTGCATCGGCCTTGTTCCTCAGTCTATCAGCTACTAACACATTGGATTCCACCTCTATGGCCACATCTTGCATTTGAGCTAAGGAGGTGGCTCTTCTTTCTCTCAACAAAAGGCAGAAATCGGGGCCGAATGCGCTAGCATACAAAATCTTAGCTGAGGCTTCTGAAGGATTTATGTCGGCAGGGATTTTGTTATACATCTTATTAAATCTTTTGGAGAAGTCAGAGACAGAATCTCCTTCCATTTTCTTCAAAGACCCGAACTCTGTCATGTAATACATGAAATCCTTCGTATCTCCCCACTCCCTCAGGAAAGCACTATCTAGAGCTTCAATCCCAACAATAGACCCTGGCGCCAATCCTCTAAACCACTTCCTCACCTCACCATCCAGGCTTTTGACGAAGACTCTCATCCAGACATCTTCATTTTCAATGTTGAGGTTGTCTGCATAACTGTAGAAAGCAGCCAGGTGCTCTTCGGTAGTTATGTCTCCTTCCCCAGTGAACTTGGGCATGTATTTCAAGTAATCCCCAGCATGAAGAGGATTCATAGGGTGGGGTAGAACTAAAGGATCATATCTAGCAGCAACTATGGTGTCCATTCTATTCAAAGGGGGATTAGCACTAGCCATAGGAATATTAGGTGGAGGAGAGCTGGGAGGAGAAGGAGTTCGCAAAGGGGCTACTGGGAATGAGTCCCGAAGTGGAGTGGGAAACAAGAGAGGATTTAAGGAGAAGGATAATGAGCTCAAGTCAGTCAACACTTCTCTTTGCACAGGAGTAGTAAATATAGGAGTGGGGAAATCTTGTCTGGTCCCGAGTCTACGCCAAGGTACAGTTTCAGGGGAGAGGGGAGTGACAAGGTCTAGTCCCTCCGGTCCCAGAACAGGAGAGGAAAACTCAACAGGAACACTCCAAAACTTTAGGAAACGAGAAACTTTAGAAATAGGTCTGTCAAGAAACTGAGGAGGAGAAGAAGGAATTCCCACAGAAGGATATGGTGGATTACCTGGTTCGGCGGTGGACGCTTCTTCTCCAGAGGCCTTTCCCTTTTTGAGCACCTCTTCTGGATCTGTTTTAGGCGTAGCTAGAGGAAACTGTGGATGAGACCGCGTATGCTTGCCTCTAAAAGACACAATTAATAGAGTAGGTTCTCCCCAACAGAGTCGTCACAATGGAGTCGCCAGGTGCACAACAATAATCTTGATAATTTTGATATCTGATGCACCTTCAGAATCAGTTAAAAGTTGTCGTTCAATCCCGGGGAAAATATTCAACTTCGTCCCCAGCAACGGCACCAGAAATGTTAGCATCAGAAGCCACTCCTGGATTGCAGCAGGAGCAGATCCCGATGCCCATCAGTTTATGTCACGATTTGTTTAATGGGGTGATCGGATGGAGGTTAACTCAAACGATGTGGTTCTAACTTCGAAACTAGGCTAGATATGCATGGGCTAGTGAGGTTTTAGATAACTTCAGACAGTGAGTCGTAGTAAGGGTGAGTAGGGGGAAGACTTGTATCAGAGAGATGCAAAGGTTTGTCATAAACATCAGGTTCCTAACAAACTGTGAAAGAAGACATTTAAACGCAAGATCTTCCTATGTTCAAACGCTGAAAACCAAAGAAAAAAATAATTCCATAATAAATCCTTTATCACAACAGAGTTTCCATAATTCGTGTGAATCAGTCGAACATGAACTCTCTTAGTATAAGATGAAAACTTAGATGAATTAAGAAGACTGTCTGTTATAAAATAAGAAATCTCATATACAGATGCATGACCAGAAATCTAGAATGTCTGCTAAAACTTTACCGTCGAGAGCTTCGTTCTACCATCGATACTTACAAAATACAAAGACTGAGTCTATATACTCAGGAAAATTCACCTCACAGAGGCGTGTCCAGTCACCCAAAGCTTGGTGTCCCTTCAGTCAAACTCGTACTGATATCTTTCTTATAGCGCCATCTTAACTACGCATGGCTCCTGCAAGGAGGGTAGCTGAGCCATTAAGTGCTCGGCTAGCGTGCGTAGACTTCTTTGTCGAATGGAGGACTTCGGCATGGCTTATTTGAGAAAATCGATACGTAGGACCTCTATGAGCAGGCGGCTCACCAGACCCTCCATTCCCCTCACTTAATGAATGAAAGGAGGCTTTAACCACCAGCTCTTGCCTTCATTTACTTCAATGCTAGAAACAGTATTAGGATCGGGTCCGATGGCACCTGGAGATCGCAATGATCCCCTCTAAAACTGAACTCAGCACCTTTGGCCTTTTTGATGTAGCTCCTTCCTCTCCCCAAGTGACCATGGGTTCTGACCATGTGCTTTCGGCATTCGCGAATATGAAAGGGCTAATCTTTGCTAATTGAAATCGCGATGAGCGATATGCCGAGACGGCTTAATCTGGTACCATGCATCCTTCTAGATATGACGGTTCTTAAATCTCCCAATGATGTCGTGGGCCCAGGTCTGGGATTCTCTCGGCACCTCACGCATCAGAAAATAACGGAGCTACTCTTTGCGTTTTGGAGTCGCGATGGGTGAAGCGCCGAGATTGCTCTATTTGCTGCCAGGTGTCCCCTCTGGATGGACGACTAAAAATACTTCATGATACCGCGGGCCCCACTTTCTATGCTTTCGACGCTATCGAGGTTCGGGGTTTCGCGATGTTGAATAACATGAAAATCTCACCCCACGAACTCTCGAACGCTGAAACACCGACGCGGAAAAATCTTGCGACACACATCCTTAGGATGAACGGACGAGGGGGCATTCGATATTTACAGGGGATCTTCCCTTGTTTGCAGGATCGCTTGATATGACCCAGGGCTGAGACTGTGGGCTCGACGCCAAAGGTGATTTCGACATTTCGCTGATTGGTACTTCCAAGTGCAATGAGCTGAGGTCTCCCTGTTCCCTGAAACCCCGATCCGCGATATGCTGACAGGTTGCCACCTGTCCCAGTTAGATCGGACGGCCCGAACCTACAGTGAAATACGAGAGTTGTCCTTTTGGCTAAACCTCGGGCAATTCAGTAGCTCTGAAAACCCGGTGACCGTCGATCTGCTTTGTAAATAGTTCTTGAATGATGTCGACGACATTTTGCCCGCTCGCTTGACCTGCTACTTGGCAAAATAGGGATTCTCCCATGCTGTGCTTGGGCACTTCGTGTGCAATCTACAGACCTGGGTGCTTCTGCGCCTAATGACAAAAATAATCGCTAACAGATTGTAATTACAATTTGATGTTTTTCAAAAAAACATAAATAGATTTGTCTCATAATGTCGAAGAAGACGTTGAAACCGAAATTGAATCAGAAGACGAATCACCTATAGGTATGTGTACATAAATTTAGATTAATATAAGAGGAACACTCAAGTATATATAACTTAGTGAATTTGTGTTAGGGTTATGTTTTTTAATATAAACTTTAAATTGAAATATGCAGGAGAATCTATCAACATTGATGATGAAATATTAGAAAATGTTGATACTGACAAATTTGGAAAGAAAAAAGCTAAGCATTATATAAGATATCGAACTAAGAATATGTATAATACTTATTTCAAAGATGAATCAGTAACAACATAGGCTGAACTTTTACTTTCTCTATTGAAGTCAAGAAAGTTAAAAGAAGCTACATCATTATTGGGTATTCAAAAGTCAACAAAGGATACAAAGGTGCAACAGAGTGTTTTTAACAATATAACTAGTGTATTAAAAGCTTTTGGAAAATCTCGAAAAGAAGATGTCCGTGTTGCACGTAAAACGTTACAAACAACAATTGTTTCAGGGAGCAATATAAAAGATTGTTTGACACTACGCATGGAAAAAACTATGGGAACGTCAAGAAAAACATTACACAAACATAGAAAATTGCGTTTCCAAATAGATGTAAATGATGAATTGGCTTGTTGGACAGTGATTTCTAGACAACCCTACAAAGATAGACTTGCAGAAAATGTTAAATAATTGGCCCGTAATTGTTGGTTGGAAGAATATCGTGTTTCATCACATACAAGGGATGTGTTGCGTCGAAGAATAGCACAAAATCAATATGAAGAACATCCAAAGCATATATTGCCAATGACACAAATAGAGTTGTTTAATAAATTCAAAGAAGAGCACAAAAAAGTTAAAATTTCTATCAATACATTTGTGCAACAAAAACCATGGTTTGTTAGACCCATCACTGTCCGTGACACGTGTTGTTTTCATTGTCATGTGGAGTTTGAGTTGTATTACGACATTTTTTTGGATTTTGGTAAAACTTTATGGCCAGATTCACCTCCTCCTTCCACAGTTCATGTTTTTATATCTGAAATTCTATGTGAAAGAGAAGATGATGATTTATTTTACAAAA
>ML776583.1:1873705-1894660 GCA_009831015.1 Picea engelmannii
CTACTTTTAATAATACTATTGCCAAAAGGGACTATATAATTCTTCTTTCACTATTCACTATAGGATGGAACATAGCCACACCTCCTTTAGGTTTCTTTGGAATTATTGAAATGAGAAATAGGGAACCTAAGGTAAATATTGTCACTCCTTTGTAATTCCTATATGAAGGTAGTGGAGATGGGGCCATCTTTTTGGGGGCATGAAATGATTATTTATTTAGCATCTTGACTATGCTTTTGATCCTAAATTATGATGTTTTATCTTTGGATTTAGGTTCATCTTCGAAATATTGTCCTTTTTATATGATTCAGAGGTCGTTTAACATATAATGAATGCTATTTTTTTGTTGGGTATAGACGTGGCAGTTATGAAAATGAGTGTTATCCTCCCCACCTAGGTTTAATTCAAACAATTGACATATTGAAGTTTTAATGAGTATATTGTTGTAACGGCTTTGTGCCTTATGTTGACAAAGCCTCAATCTTTTATAGAAGAACTTTGTGAATTTGTTTTGGATAATTTTGTGGGATATGGATTTCTTAGAATCACAACTCTTATATTGTTAGAGATATTCTCTATATTTCTAAAACTTTCATGCCTTTTATGCCCTTTCCTTCAAAATTCATTTTTTCTTTGTAGCACACTCAATTTTTGAATTCTCTGAGGAATTTTAAAGATCATTACAAAGAGAATACTAGGATTGTGTTGAATCTATGACATGTTGATGCTACTGAAAGAAAAATATTTATTTTGATTGTTTATAAATAAAAAATACTCCAAGATTCTTCGATAAAGGAAAAGAAACAAAGTGATTAGCTAGTGGTTTCCACAAATACTAATGGGAAAAAATTAAATATAGGATATTCCACTTCAATGCTTACTCTAGAGTAACTTGATTGGAAGTTAATTCACAATGTCACTAAAAACGCTTTTGATAAAAACAATACTTTTGAGGTCGCATTAAGGAGAAGATTATGAAAAGATTATGAACTGATGCTCCAAATCGAATTCACTCAAGTAAAAACAATGTTTACAAATTGTGATTAAGGAGGGATAGTTGAGTTGATTGATAGGGTCTATTTGTAATGTGAAGTTTAAATTTTGAGTTAGATCCTAGAAAGGTGGTATAACCTTTTGGAAAAAGGAAAAATAGATCAATTTTCGAATGTAAGAAGGGTTCATTTTTTAGTGAAAAGATTCAAGTATCAGAATTGGTTGGACCTGCTCATATGATTGTAAATCTCTCTACCTAGTGAATATATATTGATGACATTTGTGTTTTCTTAAGTCTTTATTTGTTTTAATCTTATATTGGATTCAAATTGTGATGTGTTCAATGTACATTTCCTTTTTTAGTGTTATGCAACCTGCTAAAAAACTATTGTTGTAGTAAAAAGGCCAATTATTTGGAAACATGTTGGATGATTTGTATCCAAATATTTGTCTATGTCTTAAAATATAATTTTAAGTCTTAATTCTCACACAATAGGTAATTTGTTGCATTGCTTCTTGTTGTTTCCTTTCTTTATCTTTCCATATCCCTAATTGTTCATCAATGTTCATACCATTAACTAAGGAAAACCTACATTCATATTGTTTGACTAGTCCAACAATATTGTCATCTTCGAAAACCTATCATTTATCTCACATACAAAACCACCTTATCAAAAAAAAAAACAACCATTCCAAATTTGAGGTGGTCTAGTTATGCCCTTTAGCAGTCAGGTGCAGACTTTAGGACCAACATCTTCTGGCGCCATTGTCGGGAAATGGAGCAAAGAAACATTATTTCCCTGGGAGAATGACAATAATAAGATATGGTTTTTTATGTTGAACAAAAGCCAGGCACACATAATGACTTCAATATTTCACCTGGTGACTCCACAATCAAAAGACTCCATTGGAGGGGGAGCCCAATCTATAAAAAATGAAAAGGTGGAAGGAAAAGACCAGGTACCAATCCATTAGTTTTTTCAGAGAGATCATATTTTTCTTCACGAGTTCATTCCTTCCTTTTCGTTTACATGTGAAAAAAATTATATTATTCTTGGTTTACTTAGATGATTATAATCCTACAATGCTGAATCCATCCTTGAGAAGAGAATATATTCCCTCTTTCATTATTGATATTAATCTCATTCCTTCATTTGAACCAACTAGCCATGTACATATCTCGATTCCTCCTAAAGTTGAACCATCTTGAAAATCTGTGAATAATAAAGATGATTTATTACCTCCTCAAGTCATTACTGATCCATTTTGTGGCCAAGTCACTTGTGTTCAATCAAATATCAAGGAAGTATATAAACCTCTAAAACCTCCTTTTGTGCTCCATGACTACCCTCCCAAGTTTTTAGATTACCATCCGAGGTTCAAGGGAGAAGATCATGTGACAATCAAGAAACACATGGTTTCTTTTGAATGATTCACTGATCTTTTACAAATCACCCATGAGGATTTTTTAATGAGAACATTTTATCAATCCTTGTATGGAGAACCTATGATATGGATTGGAAGCTTAAAGGTCAATTCAATAGAATCGTGGACTGATTTTCATGCTGCATTTTTGAAATATTGGGGTGAAAAAAAATATTTTGATCAATACTTGATTGAATTAAATACTTTAAAGAGGAAGGTGGACATAGTTCTTACCACATTCAAGAGGAGGTTTCATGGTTTTTATTACAATATCGCTAAGGATATTTAGCATTCTGAAACTGATGTAATGTTGTATTATATAAAAGATCAACACCATGATCTTTTTTTTTATCTCAGAGAAAGGATATCATCATCACTAGGCGAGTTATTTGTTGATGCTAGAGAGATTGAGGAGAATTTTTGGGCATGTGACAGAATTTGAGATCAGGAGCACGAGGAAGAACATGAATGTCAAAGATCAGATTTGGGTTTACATTATTTTCAGTATTGTGATCCAATATTTTCAGATTTTAATTTTCCTCAATATCTTAAAACTATCAAGTCAAATATTTCTAGTATACAAGATTTAGGGAATTTATATCATCAAGATTATTCTTCGTGTTCGATAGAAATGTTTTCTATTTATGCACATATGGATGATTATGCTTTAAATTTTCTTGGAGATTTTCAAGAGCTGATTTTGAAAAAGGTAATGATCAATTATTGGAAGAAGAAGCTTTGATTCCAAAACACCTTTCTTCTCATATAACTGATAAGAAATATTTTTTTTCTTATGATGCCAAAATTGATAAGGAGTGTCAACAGTTTCTAGGACATCTTACTGCTCCTAATTCTTATGATCTATTTAATATTTATGAGCTGTATTTAGTTGAGAAACAGGATAAAAGTGTTGTTAAGGTTGCATATTTAACATAGAAACAATTTGACCAACAGTTTCATGAGGACATCAAATCAATTGTCCACAAAGAATCAGATATCACTTATGGTAGTTGTGTCTCCAAATTACAACCTAGTTTCGAGAAGAAAATTTTTCTATCAGTATGGATTAGACATAATAACAACAAATTAGTATATGATTGTTTTAACACAGAACTTGAAAGGGGCATTAAAACATTTTATCAAGATCATATTTCAATTCAAGACCTGAAGATCCATGGAGACAAATTGCAACATTTTCCAGTTTCTCTTTTATATTTGCAGAAGAAGGATGTTTGCTTCAAAAATGGATCAGTGAAAGCTGGGGATATTCCAATATAGTTCATTTATTTTGCATAGCAAGAAAAGGTAGTGGTTCGATAATTTTACTATCCAATAGTTGATTGCATTGGTTTTTTTTTTCAAAGCTACCAAATGTTACAAATTTCACTTTGACATCCATTTGCAGCTATGAGTATAGATTGAATATGAAATTTGTGTTGCACCTTTTTTTTCTTTCTACATTTTCATACAACAAGGTATGTCAATCAACAAATTGCTTGAATGGTTACTATGGAAATATGTTTATACATGAGTAGAAAGTTTCAGCAAATTAGAGTAGGAGAATAAGCTCGATTTTCCGAGCATTTGGTTTGTAGTAGTTTAGTGTGAATAAAAGACTCCATAGCCCAATGAAGTCACTAGGGTATATCTCTAGATGTAAGTTTCAGTTGAAATAAGACATGTAAAAGGGTTGGTAAATAGAGTGAAATTAGTTGGTGACAAAGGGATAGAGATTAAGAAGTAAGGCACCTAGTCTACTATTCTTAGCACCTCACAGGAAATTTTTATCCCGGGTTGTAGCCAATGTAGCAATTTAGGTTTGGACACATGATATTTCCCTCCTTTAGCCTATACATATGTAAAGTATGATTTTTTTCTCAATCTCTTCTCCATGGTTTAATGAGTAAGCTTGAATTGTTCTTACCCTTCTATTGACTTTGCACCATTTTCTTTCTTTCTCGGAAGGTTATTGCATGTTCTAATTTGGGTTAATAACATAGGTCATCTTGATTTATCATTACTGAGCTTATAGAAGGTTGACCGAGCCTTTTAGGTATAAAAAAACATTGATTGCAAGAACATGCATGTTCTTGCAAACAATTGTAAAGCACATTGTTTTAATTATTTAAACGTTTAGAAATATTTGAAAATATTTGAAAATTCTTTGTTGGAGCCTTCATGTGTATGCATGATCATGTGCACTCAAGTTCATGAAATTTTTCCTCTGGATTCATCGTTTCACAGTTTGTGTTAAGATTGTCCAAGCTAGACCTTCATTTCTCATCGTCAAATCTTTACAGGGAATTAAAATTACAGGTGGTAAATTACTTCTAAATAAAATTCATGTTCAAATTGTTGCTTGCACCATAGGTGGTCAACACAAAATGGTGTCTCCCCGAGATCAATGGAAGCTGAACCAAATAGAGCCATAGAGGCTCGATCTGTTTGAAGTTTTTAATTAAACAAAAGGTGGAGGTTGTTGAAGGTATAAATTATAGCCACTAGGAGAAAGAATTAAAACAACAAATTCAGACTTTGCAACAACATAATCAAGAGTTGGAGAAGTAACATTGTAAGCCGCAGAAAAAGACAAGGGGATAAAGCATGAAGGAAAGGTACAGGTTTTAATCAAACCAAATATATGAAACAAAAAAAAATGGATCTTGAAATTAAGAACACTTATTACAAAGGAATTACCAAAAGATGTATAAGAAAAATCAAAAGGTGCTGCCCAAATTTTCTGAAAATGCTCTGTATTTTCTTATTTTTGTCACTGTCTTTCTATGTGCCTTCTGAAAAAATGGAGGTGAATTTGTGAAAAATGAAATAATGTTTTGTTGAGAACAGTCCCATGCACAAAAAAATCTCTTAGATTTTACACAGGTATCACGGTTTGGAAGAATTGAAGAGACATTTCAGGCCATTTTCCAGAAATTCACCAAATGTTGTTTTCCTTCTTTTTGTCATTTTCTTTGGGCGCTCCTTACGAACATATGGAAATTCATTTTTGAAAAATGAAAGAGGGTTTTTTTGAAATGGGCCCATGAACAAAAATCTCTCTCACATTGTACACAGGTATCATGGTATTAGAGAATTCATGAGGTATTTGAGGTCGTTTTTCCCAGAAATTCACCAAATTCTAGGTGAGTTTTATCTATCTATGTTCCAGTTCAATTTCCATCTAGAGTGCACATGGGTATCCATGTGAAGTCGTAAGCCAAAAAAAACTTGGGAAGAATCCCTGTTACAAGTTTGTTTTACTCGAGCTATCAATGTGAGTTCTTGTTGCACTAATATAAATTTTGTTTAAGTCTAGTTAGAGACATTGTTGCCACTTTTAATAAGTTGTTGTATTTTGATAAAACAATTCTTTTTAGGTCGAATTAAGGAGAATATTATGAATTGATGCTTCAAACTAGATTCACTCAATTCAAAACAATGTTTAGAAATTGTGATTAAGGAGTGATATTTGAGTTGATTGATAGGGTCTACTTGTAATGTGAAGTTTAAATTTCGAGTTAGATCCTAGAAAGGTGGACGGACATTTTGGAAAAAGAAAAAAGAGATCAATTTTTTGATGTAAGAAGGGTTCAGGTTTTACTGAAAAGATTCAAGTATTAGAATTGGTTGGACCTACTCATATGATTGTAAATCTCTCTACCAAGTGAATATATATTTATGACAATTGTGTTTTATTTCTAGAGTCTTTATTTGTTTTAATCTTATCTTAGATGCAAATTGTGTTGTGCGCAATGCACATTTTCTTCTTCTTTCAGTTATTGTTCCAATTAACCTTTTTTATTTTATGCAACCTATTAAACATTTATTGTTGTAGTGAAAAGGTCAATTATTTGGAAACCTATTGGATGATTTGTATCGAGATATTTGTCTTGGTCTTAAAATATCATTTTAAGTCTTAATTCTCACACTACAAGTAATTCATTGGATTTATTGTTGTTGTTTCCTTTCTTCATATTTCCATATCTCCAACTATTCATTAAAGGTTATATCATTATCTTAGGAGAACCTACATTCATAGTGTTTGGTCAGTCCATCCGTATTTTCATCTTTGAAAATGTATCCTTTAGTTGACCAACAAAACCAACTTATCAAAAACAAAAACGAACCATTCCAAATTTGAGGTGGCCTAGCTCTTCCTTTAGCAGTCAGGTGCAAAATTTAGGATCAACAGGAGGCATGGATAGTTAAAAAGGTAAACTATTCATTTCTGAAGACTTTCGGCTATGAAGCATTTGTCCATATTGATAAAGAAAATAGAACAAAGCTTTAAAAAAAATCCAGGAAGTGTAGCTTTATTGGATACGATGTTAATGATTTTGGTTATCTCTTATGAGATTATAAAAATCACAAAATCGTCAGTAGTAGAGATATCATATTCAATGAGAAGGTAATGTACAAATATCAGTTGTAGAGAAAGAAACAAAAAAAAAGAAAAACCAGAATACACAATGCTTGATGAGATCACTGAAAAAGAAACTACAAAGATAGCAGAAAATCAAAATGTACAACAACATGAGAAACATGTACCTCAAACTCTTGCAAGTGTTGCTAGAAGATATAATAGGTTAAGTATACCCTCTGAACGATATTCTCCTTCATTTTATTATTTATTATTGACTAATTATGGTGAACCAGAAAGTTATGAAGAGGAAATGTAGGTACACACTAAAAAGAAGTGGGAGCAAGGCATGATAGAGGAAATGGATTGCTTAGTAAATAAATAGATCTGGGACTTGGTTCAATTTCCTACAGGAAAAAGAGCATTGCAAAATAAATGGATTTACAGGTTGAAGGAAGAAGATGGAGGAAAAAAATGGTATAGGGAAAGACTTATTTTTAAGGTGTTTGCACAAAAGAAAGGTACACATTTTGATGAAATATTTTCTCCTATTGTTAAAATGAATTCGATTAGGACCATTTTAAGTCTTGTGGAAGTAAAATATTTTCATCTTGAATAATCAGATGTAAAAAGTACTTTTCTCCATGGGGATTTGGATGAAGAGATTTATATGCAACATCCACACGGGTATGAGGTCACAGGGAAGGATAATTTGGTATGCAAGTTGAAGAAGAGATTGTATTAACTAAATCAAGCTCCAAGGAAGTGGTATTTGAAGTTTGATAGGTTTATGGTAGAACAAGGTTATAGTATATGCCATTTTGATCATTGAGTTTATTTTAAGAGGCTAGAAAATGGAAGATATATTATTTTTCTATTGTATGTAGATGATATTCTTATTGCAGGGTCTAAAAAAAAAGATATAAATGTTCTCAAAAAAAAATTATCTAATTAATTTGCAATGAAGGATTTGGGTTCTGCAAAACAAATTCTTGGTATGAGAATAACAAGAGACAGGAAAAATTACAAATTGACATTGTCTTAGGGTGAGTACATAGAGAAGGTGTTGAAGAGGTTTAGAATGTAGAATGCAGAACTAGTTAGTACACCTTTGGCTAACCATTTCAAATTAACCAAGGAAATGTGTCCCAAGCCATAGTAGCATATATAATACATGTCCATGGTCCCTTATTCATTAATAGTTGGCAGCTTGATGTATGTGATGGCATGCACAAGACTATATATTGCACATGCAACGTGAGTTGTGAGAAGGTATATGAATGTTAGGTGCAAGAATATTTTCGGGAGAAAGATCTGTTTTGGGAACATGCCCAATTTTGGAGAGAAAGACCTATTTTTGGAGCACATGCAACAAGTGGTAGAAAAGAAACATGCAAATAAAGAAGGAAAATCAACATGCAAAAGGAAAAGCAATGCGATGTGCATGAAAACATGCTTAACCATGATAGGGTTAGGGCTTTTGAAAAATATTGTAACATCGAGTAGTACAAATAATGACCTAGGATCTCTAGGTTGGGTGTGGTCAATTGATTATTGAGCCTTAGTTGGTTTGGAAGCGATTGATTGTAATATGTTTTGTGGTAGAGTGAGATAAGATAGGTTTTGAGGATTATGTCATAGGCTGAGGAGCTTGGTGTGATATATTCATCCTCCCCAATGGTACTTACCCTAATTTTGATTGTAATACTGAAGATGTATTGCACGCAGCACAAGATTTTGCAGCAGAACAAATAAAAGAGAAGAGAATCCAGATCTTTCTGGATGTAGCCCTAGGAGGGGGTAAACACAATAAACCTTGTGTTCTTTGTGATTGTTAATGAATTATTTACTTTTCTGTTAATCATTAGCTCAAGAATGAAAGGTTAAAGTAGTTTTATCAACATTCATGAATAGGTTTAAAGATAATGAATCGTAGAAGTAGATGAATGATTAAAAAGGATAATACATAAGGAAAAGTATCCAACCATAATCCCCACTCATTCCTAGAATGAAAACACCTAAGTATTGCAGTCCCCCATGAAATCTATCTCGAGTGAGACTACGCTATGAACCCTATGCGTAGCGTTTCCTTCTAATTTACATGAGGGACAATAGTTTTGAGGGTTTTTTTGTAAACCTGTTTGAGATCAAAACCTGGGTCAACCCAAGAAGTAGCCAACAAATGGTTTCATTTCTAGTTGGAACTGCACAAGATTGAGTGGACAAGATCCATGCAAGAAAAGTGAAGAAGATTAAAGTATATAAGGGAATGTTCAGGCCATGGAATCCGATGAATACGTAGATTGAAATATGGTGGAGATCAAAGGAACTTGAGTTTGTGTAGAAGGACAACATAAACCGTAAGTTAACACTGTGCAAATATCTCAACAAATACATGTTTAGTGACTTGCATGAGGTATTTTTCTTTGATTTCCCACATTTTTTGCAGTAGTGTTTATTGAGGTTAAAGGAAAACCACCCTATCAATCATATCAAAGACATGGAGTGGAATGCTGTGGAGATCGCACAGTTACAACAAGTTATAAAAAAAATTGCGCGCGAAGTATATTTTTGGTTAGACAATATTGTTGTAGGGTTTATTACCGTATTTGCAGTAAATACTACGAAGTCCTACACTAAGAAAGAGAAGGATTTTATAAATGAGCACAGAGGTAGGTACATCATATCATTGTATACTTCAATCAATATTTTATTGTATGACAACGGTGTGATGACCATGGAATCAGACATCCAAACTTCCCTATGTGCATGGGGGAAGGGGGGGAAGCATTCACAGGAGGTTGAGATATGGACAAGGAGATGGATAAGAGAAAGAAGAAGGAGGCCATAGACCCAATCATGATGGAGGAGGACCAGATAAATAAGATAATGGAAAAGGCTAGAAAGAAGTACAATGGAATACCTTACCAATATAAAATGAATAACAAGAAGGGATCCATAGCTAACAAAGAGGGCTTGGTGAGCGATGAAGAAGAGGTAGGGGATCTTTGGGATGTGGATAAGATTGAAGAAATATTGTGTGAAACATATGAAAGGAAAACAAGAGGTCTAGGGTTAGGAACAGAAGAAAAAAATCCAATTCAGATCACCATCAGTGTGGAACCTACAACCTCGTGTGCAACTAATACATCCAAAAGAAAACCAATGTTTATAAAACTGAATTTCATTGGAAGAAGAGAAACAAGAAAGGGATCCAATCAAGGAAAATCAATTGTGGGAGCAAGTTTAGGATGTAACAATGAACTAACTACATCGCGCAGAGGGAGTAGTTCAACACTGTTCAAACTGGCAGGACATGATCCCACGATCAGATTACCAGAATTCAGGGGAGAGGCATTAGAGGACCTTGAAAATCATTAACTCATATGTGAAAAGATCTGGGAAGAAAATAAAAACACAGATGAGTATACTAATCTCGTGCAATTAGCTATCACACTACGAGACTGTGTGTTGGACTATTACATGAGGCTAGATGTAAAGGGTCCATAGGGAGTACCAAATACTATCATAGACGTGAAAAAACTATTGGTAAGCAAATTTCAGAATCCAAGCTCAGAAGACCAGTACATGAATCAAATGATTGAAATCGGGAAAAAAATATATGTGAGTCTATTTAGGAGATTGATCATAGGTTCAAACATTTGAAAGGTAAGTTGAAATATGAAATTACTGACATGCAACATAGGAACTTATTTGTGAACTCACTGTTACCACACTTGAAGTACCCTTTGGGACAACAAAAGTTCCAATTTATCATAGACATTTAAATTTTAATACTATCATAGAGAAATTATAAAGTTTGGAATGTGAGTTATATTTATATTTACATTTTTTTAATTTTCTTAATAACATACAATCTCGTTTCTCGAAACTTGTGCTCATTACCTCAGAGTTGATTTTATTTAAAAGGGGTTTCAATGTTATTTTTTCTTTTTATCACCTCTTTAATTGTTTTTCATTCCTTGTATTTGCACTACGAACACAAATTTGTAAAAGTATGCGACCAATGATTATGTAGTTTTTCCTACACGATGATTAATGTTGAATCATATGAAAATTCATGAGATCACAAAGGAAATGGTAGTCACTAGATTTTAATATTTGGGATGACAACTTATAAAAAAATGGTAGGCCATATATATGCATACCAGAGCATGCAACAAAGGATTTATCCATCAAAGCCACATGCACTACCATCTCACTTAATGACTGAAAAATTGTGTCATCATATCTCTGGGAAAACTGAAAGATGCCAACTTAGGAGTTTACCAGGTCTAGTATAAATAGAAACCTTTCAATGCCAAATGTCAAGGAAATATTTAGGGTTTAAATTATCAAGATCATTGAAAATAAAATGGCCATGTGTTTAAGTGATATGGTATTCATCCAAAAAAAATTGGATACAATTTAATATCTCATGTAAAATAGCATAATATCCAATATGTGGATTTCATGATATCACTAAAGTGCCACTAGTTCATTGTAAAATGACACTAGTTGGCTACAAATTGCTAGAGTCAAAGGTTCACCTTGCAGCCCAAACACCCCCAAAATGTGGAATATTGCTCAAAAATCAGTACAAAGGGGAGATCAACATTCCAACCAAATAACAAGAAGAAGCAATGGAAAGAAGAGAGATTTAATTTTAGATTTGTTTTTAGAATATATTTTTTTTTTGAATTTTCTCGGATTTGGATTTTTAATTTTGATTTTGATTCTTTTGTTGGAAAAGTTTGTTGCATAGAATCATGATCCAGAACCTTGGAGTGATGGGATTGGAGTGATGAATAAATATGAGAGTTTTTGCAGCTAAGAAAATGGATCAGGAAATCCTCATTCAGATGGGGGATGGCAATTCTTTGTTTTATAATGTATTTGTAAATTATAAATAAGATCTCTGAAAGTGAACCAAAATGGGGGGAATATAATTTGTGCAAAAGGAGTGTGTTCATTGCACTATTGTAAGGGAAAATTTATTTTTGTAGAGGACTGACTGCATGTTGGACCAGAACAAAAGGAAGTCATTATTTTGTAAACAATGTGAACACTACAGTTCAGTTTTGAGTATAGAATAAATATATCATTCAATTTATTATTTATCCTTTGTTTTTATGAGTATAATTATCTATTCAAACACTATTAGTTAAATAAAATAACTCATGCTTATTTATAATCACTGACAAGTTGTCTTGCAAGGTTGAACAGAGGGAGATTTAGGACTGAATATTGTGTTTGGGTAGGATTTTGGGCACTAGATATTAGATATATAATAGTTTAGTGTCTTATTGGTCTTGTTCGAACTCATGTTATGCCATAGAATTTTTTTTGTAGCTTAACATGTATCCATTGACTCGTATTCTTAACATGCATTTATGTTGCATTAAAAAAGGAATTTAAATCATTAGCTACTAGATATCTATCAATTTAATGTTATACTTGCCTTATGTTATTCTTGTCATCCTATTTGGACTATTCTTGTATCTTGACATGACTTATTGGATTGAATGCAATTTTTATTTGAATTTAGATATATGTATAATAGAAGTATGATAACTATTTATCATATAACTATTTTTGCATATATTCTTGATTAGAAGAAGGTCTTAGAACTATTTATTTGGTCTGTTAGCTCCATTTTATTCTAAGTTCAAGTTGTTCATCTATATTCTATTGTCTCACTCTTGATTTAGATAGATTAGATTTACTTTGTTGTCTTCATGTTAGATTAGCTTACATATTTCATTTAATTTAATTCCATGCATTTTATGAAAGTATTATTTTGTAGGAGAAACCATTTTTGTGTCTTGGTTGAGCCCTCATTTCAGCTAACTTAAAAGGCTTCCTTTTGTAAGCATGTTGCAAGGAGGCAAGTATTATCTTTCTTCCCATTGATAACAACTAGATTTATCATACATGAACAGGAAGAATATAGTTTTAGATTAATTAGATTAGATTAACATTTTGTTTAATTTAGTTTTCGGTAAGGGTAATTGGGCCCATTTAACCAGTCTGAATCACCACATCAAATGGACAAGGGTCTAATTGGGGCCCTGACTGGGTGATCTCCTTAATGTTGAAAAAGGAAAATTCTAGCCATCAATACAACCATTCATAAAAAAAAAATTCCTTGTCTTGAATAAAATATTCCAGATGTCTTCTTCCTTGAAACATACCTTGTGGTATCTCGATTTGAGATCCAACTTGGTGAAATATTTTATGTGCTACAATTGGTATAACAAATCATTGATCTTGGACAGAGGGTACTGATTTTTAAGTGTAATCTTATCCAATTCATTGTACTCAATACACATTCACCAAGTCCCATCCTTCCTTGGTATAATTATGATAAGTGACCCACAAGGTGAGGTGCTTGTTCGAATCACACCCTGCTCTGGAAATTGTTGCAGTTGATTATTTACTTCATTTACTTCCATAACAAACTATCTATACAACCTCATATTTGGCAATGGGGATTCTGGAAATAATTGTATTTCATGATCCACATCCCTCTTGGGTGGTATCCTTTTAGGATCCTAGAACACTCCATTGTATTCCTATAAAAAATCCTCTAGATAATGTTTTTTCTCTTTAGTACACCCCTCCGGGGATGCATTTACTCTTATCGACTCATCCTTCGGTTGGTTTTCTCTTAAGAAAAGTAATTTTCTTACTCGAACTAATCAACTTATTAGCTTGGTTGGCACTTACTAGTTAGATATTTGACTTTCCTTTATGCAAATTGATGATGCGGGACTTACCATCCTTGATTAGTCAGTATTGGTTGGATATATGAATGAATATATCATCCCTCATTTACATGTAGGGGCTTCCAAATACTACTCCACATACGTCAATGGGTACCACGTCCAATTCCACTTCATCAATAAAATAAACACTTACAAAAAATTTAATATTACATTGTTTCATTACCTTGATATATGCATCCTTGTTTACCCATACCAATGAATATGGGCTAGGATGTTTATGAACCTCCAATCCAATATTAATGATCATATCTGCTACTATATGATTAGCCTATGAGCCAAAGTCGAACATGGTGTCTATTTTGGTCTTCTTGACCTGGATCTTATTGTGGGAGAGTTTACTCATCTCCTTCTCTTCCTAGTGATGAAGGATACTCAAGTTCACCTCCTTATACATTGATGTTCATACAATATTCTCACCCACAATGGATCTTCATTCAACATGATTTCTCAAATGTGTGGCTAGAATATTATTTTTCTTTGCATCCTTCTTGTGGTTCTTCAAGTTCAAATATAGATGTACTTTTCATCACTTTTCCTTAATGTGCCCATCAATATTTCAATGGTTACAATTATTTCCATGATACTTTCATTGATGTGCAGTGGATTTCATCTTCTTATCCTTTCCCCCTTTCCACCTCTTCTTCCCCTTAGAATCTTCTCGGTGCTCTTTTTCTTGGAACCCCTTCGCTATCCTTTCCCGCGGTCTATATTTTCTAGATATTGTACCTATACACATGCCTCATCCATGGTCCTTGGATTGAAAAGAATCACTTTACTTTGAAGATGGCTATGTAGACTACCTAAACACTTGAGGATTAAATCTAGGTTCTTGGGTGAGATACCCAACATGATGGCTATCTTTTTGAACTTGGTGGTGTACTCATGTACACTTTGTCCTTGATTTTTCCTGAAGTAGTGCCACAAGATCCATTGGTCCTATACATACCCGATAGGGTAGAATTGAGACTTGATGAGAGTTTTTGAGTCCTCCCACCTAATTACTGGTGGATCACCCTCCATCCTAAGTGTTTATATATGGGTTTTCCACCATGTTAAAGCATGGTCCTCTAACATTAGTCTGGAATATAATATATTTTTTTCTTCATGTATAGGGTGAACGCTGAAATAAAATTCTAGTTGTTGCAACCGATGATTCAATTTTAATGAATCAATATCACTTTGGTATGGCTTTATGTCCACTTTTCCTTCCATATTGAACAAGGGTTGTGAAGTTTTTATGGCACTGGAACTCAACTTCTCTTTCTCGGGTTCTTTTCTCTACTCCTTTTTTGGGTCCTTATTATCCCCCAATTTCCCATCTGACATGATCTTTGAGTTCAAGCATCCAACTTCTCTAAATGTTTTGATCTTACTTGCGAGAGTCGCCATGAGGAGGGACTAATTTCTAGATATTCCAACCTCATGAATCTCTCCTTTCTTATATCTCGACGGTTGTTATGAATAGACTTGTAGATCATGGTTAAGGTTATGTGACTTTCTTCTTAAAAAAATTCCCGGATCATTACGAATTTCCAAAAAATCCCCAAGAAAAAATTATCTGACATCGATATGACCTATAAACTATCGTGAATATTCCACTGGAACAGTTCATCACAACAAATCTAATAAAATACTGAAATATTTACTGTGAATGTTAATTTATTTTATATCTCATATTATTTAATTATTTTTTTTCTTCCTAAATGTATGAAATATTGAAATGTGAAAAATAGATAAAAATAAATACTCACTCACCATCCAAAAATAAACACAAGATATAACTTGGGAATCCCAATAAGGGAGAAAACCCTACTAGAAGGTGAGGCTACTCTACTCTTATTTCTTCAAATGCAAGTACAAAGAAATAGTTACTAGCTATGGAGTTTCCATTGACAGTGTGGCATGTATTGTTGCTATAAGATCTCTCCTCCTCCATTAGGCTCTCAAAATACCACTCCTTAGTGCTATTCCAAACTATATAACAAATACAATGTTAAATAAGGAATTGTTTCTCCTCCTAGTGGCCCGATATTTAACATATATCAATATTCATCTAGGGTTAGGGTTTTTAAATACTCAACCCTCAATTTTGATAATGTTTTGGACTTTCTAGAATCTTCTTGAAGGTCTTCACATGGCTATCCCCATATGTGTGGGTAATTGGGGATGATGTGGCATCATCTCATACCATGGTGGTCAACATGGTAGGTCAACTTCTGGGAGTCATGGATTTCTTATAGAACTGTGATTGAGGCATTTGAAGCACCATTGGAAAGGACTCGTATTGTATAATATGGAATCTTTCTCCATAATTAGGAAGTAGGTTCAGAAAAAAGGTCAATTGATGCCTCATAATGGCTCTAGCATATTTCTAACAGTTTCCTATCTAAAATCTCCAAAATGGTACTTACCACCAAAATAAAGGTATGCAAGTTGATTCCTCCAATTTTTTCCACCCTAAAAGCACAGAGATAGATGAAAAATAATATAATGATCTAATCTGGATTATTTGTAGACACAAATTGAGAGAAAAATAACAGTATTGATATTATATTAAGGGTAACTTATTATACCCATTCATATCGCATGCACTCAGTTATGTTTCTTATGTGTGATTATTATTCTCTAATCTTCAGTATGTTATTCATATTTTCATGATATTCAATATCATTCTTAACAAATTTAATGTTGAAATCATAAGAATCACATTGCTTCCTTTATTCCATTAAACATCTTATTGGGTGATACTTGTTAAGATGTCTATTTATTTTGAAGTTTTATTTTCATAGACTTGTTAAATTTTTTCCATTGAAAATCAATATTTGAAGGCCTCTAATTTATCAAAAAACAAAAAAAAAATGTATAAAAACCATCTAAACCCCTTTATCATAGTTATATTTCATTGGTGATTGAATCAATACCTTAGTCTTTTCTATTTGAGTTAAATATTCTAATATTTTTTTACTAAAGGTATTCTCACCTTCTTTAACAAGTGTAATAAATGCACTATTAAGAATTTGATTGCTCAGTTATGATAACATCCATTTCACCTTCAAATTTGTCATGACAAATGATGAGGGAAATGACCCAATAGGAGTAAAATAACTTTTTAATTAACTTCCAAACAAGTGAATATGGAGTAAGCATTGAAGTGGAATCTCTCATATTTACTTTTTTCTCGTTGGTAATGTGGAAACCACTAGATAATAACCTTTTTCTTTGTTTGATTTTTATTTACTAGAGAAGCTTGTCTTACTCTTGATTTATAAACAAACTGAATATATATATATGTCTTTCAGTAGTAGCATCAACATGTCATAGATTCAATACAATCCTAATATTCTACGTGTAATGATCTCTAAAACTCCTCAAAGAATTCAAAAATTGAGTGTGCTTTAAAGAGAAAATGAATTTTGAAGGCAAGGGAATAAAAGGGAAGCAAGTTTTAGAAATAGAGGGCATATCTCTAACATTACAAGAGTCCTGATTCTCATAAATCCATAGCCCTCAAAATTCTGCAAAAAAATATTCAGAAAGGTCTTATCTAAAAGATTGAGGCTTTGTCAACAGAAGGATGAAAGTCATTACAACAATATACTCATTAAAAATTCAATATATCAATTGTTGTCATTGAACCTAGGTGGCAATGATAACACTCATTTTCACAACTACTTGGGATATACCCAACAGACAATAGCATTCCCTATATGTTAAAAAACCTTTGAATCATATAAAAAGGGGAAGATTTGGAAGATGAACTTAAATCCAAATATTAAAAACCATAATCTTAGGATCAAAATCAGATTACAAATGATTAAGAAATAATTCTTTCTACCATAAATCTCTTGAAACAAGGATAATAGATATATTTTAAACAATTGTTGATATATGAGAAAATGTATAAAGATATAGGTGATGTGCAATACATCAATAAAAAGATGCAAACGGATCCAAACCTTTTTGAAGTAAAACATTGTACAAGTATCACCAACCTTGTGTAATATAGAAGACCAAAACCTAAACTAAGGGAGAGTGACTCAACTATCATATTAATAGTTTACCATCATCTAAAAACTAAACTCTATATGCAAAATCTAGATGCCATTAATGTAATGGAATTTTGTCAACAATGCCAACACGATAATCTAGATCATTAATGACTCAACTTTCACATTAATAGTGTACCATCATCTAAAAACTGAATTCTATATAAAAAATCTAGATACCATTAATGTAATGGGATTTTGTAAACAATGACAACATAAAAATTTAGATCACTACACCTTCAAGAAAAAATAAATATAAATCAATAAATAAGTAAATAAAAAATTAGACATAAATCAATGTGAATTCTAAATATGTGAAAATTATATTCCTTAGTAATACATGGAAGCACTACATTATCCAATTCCATATACTCAAAGTCAAAAATACAAAATTATTAAATTAAATAGTACTATATCATATCCTTATTTAAAAATTATATTTAGTTTTAAAAATTAAAAATTAAGTTTTATTCGATATTAAAAATTATATTTAATTCTATAAATAAAAATTAAGTTTAATTCGAAATAAAGAAACTGACAAAGCATATATATAGCGGTGGGTTGAAGAGAGTGAAGATTTTTTTCTTAATTCGAAATAGAAAAACTAACAAAGCATATATAACAGTGATGGGTTGAAGAGAGGGAAGAATTTTGTGTTATCTATTACTCATGGATGGTTCTAGAGAGAGGGAGGCAAAACATCCGTAAAATTTGAAATCAAAACTGAAAAAGCATGATAGCAACCTCTAACGGACCTGAAAAAGCATGATAAAAAGAAAATGCATGGATAAAGTGAACGTTTGAGAATTTGTGAAAATCAAAACTGAAAAAGCTCTAACGCACATATGGTGCTTCAATAATTTCCACCTCTATGATGTCTTAGGTATGCATTTGTGGTTGGTTGTCTTAGCTTGTGTGTGGCCGAGTCTAGGTCGAGTCTCAGTCAGCCGTGTCTATGTGGGATAGAGGAGGAGGCTGGATTGAATTGGAGGCACCTGACTCATCCGCTGGAGCAAAGGGAAGGGCGGTTGAGCTTCTGAACGATTAGTATTGTCTTAACCAGGAGGCTGGACTGAATTGGAGGCACCTGAATCATCCGCTGGAGCAAAGGGAAGGGCGGTTGAGCTTCTAAACAATCAATATTTTCTCAACGATATATTTTATTATTATTAGTTCCTTCTGCAGAAGTCCTAGATTGTTTTGTAAATTCATTAACAGTATTAATCTCTTCCTTCTTATTCTAAATCTCATGTCTATGCTTCCTTCAGTTTTGATTGCAAATATTTCAGGCAGGTTCGGCTCTGTTCTATATGGATGCAAACCGTCATTGGTTGGAAAAGCTCAATGACGGAAGTAAGATGTCAGGTTTCAAACCCTTTAAAACCTTTTCACAAATCCAATTAGACCTAAAGGTATGTACGGCTTCGCATTTCTCTTTCCATGGCTCCAGGTATTGGCCATGTTGAATACATGTAATCTTTAGTTAATAAGAGGTTTAACCTAATTTTTTGAAAAAAACTAAACTAATCTGTTTAGTAATTTAATATCTTATATTATTTTTCTCATTATAGTTTAATATCTTGTATTATCTTTCTCATTATCTTAACCTGTCTTTTTATTTAACTATTTTTTTATTCGTTTTTCATCTCCAGTAGCCTAACCGGCCCATCTCTACTAATGAAATTTAGGGTTCTTTTATCAGTTCACTGTATTTTTACTTAATTTTTTTATTTATCCCACCCTTAATTTCTTTTATTTATCCCACATCCCATCTATTACACTCTGAGTGATACGGGCTCCTTCCACTAAGTCAAGAAAAAATGGGATACAAAGAGTTTATTGCTATTCACAAGTCTAATTCTAAGAACATTAAATCATTTGTTTTATGCTTAATGGCTTTGAGGCTTTAAATTAACCTTTTCTATTTTAATGTAATTTGTGTAATTCCCTAAATAAATGCAATTTTCTTTTTAACTTAACTTGTATAATTCCCTAAATAAATGCAATTTCAAACCGGAAATACATCATCACAAACTAAAAATATCAGAGGTTAAAGACTTCACCTCCTCGTATGTATCCCCCTACATGTCCGCGGGCGCCTAAACAGAATGAACGAAAAGTGGTTTCAACTGTTTTCATAGAAAAAAAAATATTTGCATTTCTTCCCACCCATAAAAGTGGATTCAAATGTTAGGATAGAAAAAAGATATTTCCATTTCTTTCCGTAGGGTATTCTTTTTATTTTTAAATAAAAATAAAAATAATTAAAAAATTAAAAAATAATAAAGTTTTTTTTAAATTTTTAATAGCAGTTTACATATTGTAAAAATATATGAATTGTTTTTTATGTTTATATTCTTTAAAAATAAAAAAATAAAAATATTATTTATACTAAAATTTCTTAGTAGTTCATGTATATATAGGATATATGAAACGTTTATATTTTTTTAAATAACAATAAAAAGAATTATATATTTCTTTTAAAATTAAAGTTTTTAATGTTAAAATGTATGCTGTATTCATTGTTTATTTTTAAATTTTATAGTTTATTTATTATATTTTATATTATTATGATAATAAATTATATGATTTTAATGTTCTAATTATATTTTTTAAGAATTTATTTGTATTTGCCATTAAACTTTTTTTCAAAAAAATTGTATATCATTTTTTTTTTTTTTTACATTAGATATTTTATTATATTATGTTTTAATTTAAATATTTATTATTTTTTTCATTGTGGATAAAATTATATTTTCTAAATTTTTCTAAATTCATTATTTATTATATTAGCTCTCTTCTCTTTTTTAAGTAAGTGTATGATGTAAATTTATAATATCTATTTGGTATATGGTTTTTGTCCTTTTGTTAGTTTATTTGTATTGTTTTGTATTTTCTATTATCATTATGAAATTTTTACTTCTAACAACATAATGTATTCATGATTCTCTACTCCATATTAAAAAATGGATTTGAGTCAATTGCATATTGTTATATTATAAATTTGTTCAAAGAATTATTCTCATTTTATTCAAGTATTATGTGAGGCTTGGGCCTTATTAGGCTTATTATTAGGGATCTAGACTTAAGGTTAGGCTATGATAGGGTAACCTAGTCTATCTAGGTTAGGTTAGATTATTCTATGTAGGTTAGATAGAGTAGGGTACATTGGGTTAAGGTGATATGGGCTAGGTTAAGTTGGGTAATCCTAATAGGTTAGTTTAGGGTAGGGTAGATTAGGCTAGGTTGGGATAGGCTAAGGTTAGGCAAGGATGATTTAGGGTTGGTTTAGGTTAGACTAGGTTAGGCTAGGCTTGCGAGAGAGAGAGGAAGGGAGTGAGAG
>ML776583.1:1894994-1913104 GCA_009831015.1 Picea engelmannii
GGGGAGAGGCAGGGAGAGAGAGAGATGTAGAGAGGGATGGAGAGGGAGAGGGAGGGATGAAGAGTGCGTGGGTGGGGGGTGACGAAGGGAGAGAGGGATGGAAAGAGAGAGGCAGGGACAGAGAGAGAGAGGAGGGGACATAGAGAGAAGGAGGGTAGAAAAGAGAGGGGGGCAGGGATAATTTTAAGGATGGCAATTTATTTTAAAAGGTAGAAACTTTGGTGAATCTTACTAATCCTTCGTATGACAACTATAAAATTTTGGCGATATTTTTGTAAAAATATTCAAATTTCTAAGTATTTTATATAATTTGTATAAAATTTTGTCAATTTTTAAGGTAAAATGATTTTATCCTATAGAGTTTGGGCAAACCATTTTTAGAATAGGGAATCTCTTTTGGGGAAAAACCATGGAAAATTAGCCCATGAAAGAAATTTAGCCCCTAAAATCATCCTTGGAGGGGGGAAGTGTGAAGGATATGGGGACATAGAGAAGAGAGAGGAGAGAGAGAGAGAGAGAGTGAGGGAGGGAGGGATAGAGAAGGAGAAAGAAAGGGAGAGGGAGAGAGAAATAGAGGGGAGAGAGAGGGATGGAGAGGAATAGAGAGATGAATGGAGGGAGAAAGAGAGGGATGAAGATGAGAGGGAGGAGAGAGAGAGAGGGAGGGATAGAGGGATAAAGAGAGAGAGAGAGAGGGATGAAAGAGAAGAGGAGGAGAGGGAGGGAGAGAGGAAGGGTGAGAGAGAGATATGGAGGGAGAGAGGGGGGTAATGGAGGGAGAGAGAAAGAGAGGGAGGGAGAACATGAGAGAGAGGGGGAGAGAGAGAGAAAGGGGGGGGAGAGAGAGAGAGGGACAAAGAGGAATAGAGAGAGGGAGGGATAGGGGGTGACGGGAGGAGAGAGAGAGTGTGTTTGAGAAAGAGGAAATAAGGAGAGAGAGAGGGAAGGAGAGAGGGATAAACAGAGAGGAAGGGAAGGAGGGAGATAGAGAGAGAGAGAGAGAGAGAAAGAGATGGATGGAGTGAGATGGAGAGGGAGAGAGGGGGAAGAGACAGAACACTTGATATATGTGTGTGTGTGTGTGTGTTACGAAGAAAATATCTCTATGGCCAGGGGTAAACCACAACAGAGGAAAATGACTGCAAAAATCAACTCTAATCTCAGGTATGCTATATAATAAAATATGCTAACAAGACAAGATAAGGAGCCTACCTCATCCAGACGTTCAATGAAGTCCACCGTTGAGAACTTGACTCAAATAAATACACCTACAACTTGTCCTCAACAACCAGAAAACACAAGAATACGATGATAATATATAAAGTTCGCACATTCAATAGCATAATCCATCAACATTCATAACAAATATTTTCAAGATATTAATTGGATGAGAAAATATTATTTCTATTAAAATGTAATCAATAGAAGTGAATGAATTACAAACTTCTGTGTCAGCATGGTTCAAAAATAAGAAACTAAATCCCTTCCAGCTGGGCCTCTGCCACTTCAATCCTCCACCAAAGACAAACTCATATAAGTGAGACAATGAGGTTCTCAATCAAGTAGGGAAGAGCTTGGGGGATGAATAATGTGTTCAGAATTGAAATGACAATGGGATGCAGACTCAATATGAAGTGAATAATTTCTCAAGAGTAACTTTTCTCTCAAAGTTGAATTCTTCTCCTCTTTTCCACAACTTGGATATGGCCCATTTATAGCTTTCAAATGTAACTAAAGGACCGATTCAGAATGTTTTTAGTATATGGAAGGTCAAGGATCATGGATCTCATGACGTGACATGGAAACCTGACACCATTTTTAAATTTTGGGCACAAAATTTGATGTACATGAGTTGTAGTGGTGAAACATGTGTATACGCATGTTTTATAATAGTTAGGGCACGTATATGTGGAAAAAAAATATTTTTAACTATGGGAACTATAAAAAGGGAGATTTTTTTACTAAAATAAAATTCAATATAACTCTAATTCATTTGCTTTTTTGAAATGGAGTCTAACAAAGTGGATTTTATTCATTAACTTTGTTTAAGAATAATGAATTTGAGCATATGGAGTTGGATGATGTAGGAAAGAAAAAAATTACCTATTAAAACAATATGTTTAGCATTGGGACTACTTTTTGTACAATTTATATGCACATCTTCTTGGTATAGTTATCCAGATATTCATGTTGGTACTCATTACCAAATTAGATTATATCATTGACATTTATATTTTGAATGTACAGTTTGTTTTAACATCTTGAGAATATAGATCAACGAGGTGTTGGAGGTGAATATACAGGATAGGGTATTGTTTAGGTTGTGTTTAGTTTAAGTCCAATTGTGAGATATTAATATGGTAGATGATTACTTTACGGTTATCTATGCTTTTGTCTTATGTATTATAATGTTTTAAAATTGTGACATTTCAACTTTGTGAGAACATAAGACATGCTCTATGTGATGTAGATATCAATACAATGTTCTACATTGATGAGGTTGGATCCCTTAGCAACTTAGATATTTTTACTGAGTACATCACCTTTTTATTTGTACATTCTTTTATATTAGTATTAGTTTATATTAATTGCATTTTTTTTGTTTGTGATGATTTATGGAATAGTTACAGAGTTAGTATGAATGTTATGTTGGTAGTGAAATACAGATTTGAGGTTTTTTCATGCTAGCATAGAAGACATACTAGTGGTAATAATGACCATAAATCCATCAGTTTATTAATGATTTATTTGCTATGGTTAACATCGATCTTATTCTCTCAATTGAAATAATTTTGACCAATGCATCCATTCCTATAGAATGGTTGCATCTAATTAAATTATAGTTTTCAGGCCATAATCAGGCTACAATTAGAATTTGATATAATTATAATGAATATAGTGGAATGTTTATTTTCAAGTGACTTGAAATTAAATTGAACATTTAATTTATGTATGTTATAAACACCTTACCTAAGCATGAAACACCAATTGTGATCATATTTCTTTCTTGTAGACTCTAAAGCTTCAATGAGCCTAGAAATTGTTATTGCTCTTCCAACATCATTTATACAATCCTATATTTTGATAAATTGTGTCTATGATATTTATAATATCAAAAAAAAAATTGAATTCTTTTCCATACAAATTATAAGTCATATTTCCTACAATCAGCTTAAGTTGAAGATATCCATTGCCAATATGTTTTCAATTGTAAAGTTTTAAATCTCTTGCAAACTTTATGGTGTGATCCAAAAGTTATCTTCTCTATAAATATGGTCTTTATAAGATAGACTACAAGTTGGTTTTCTCAATACTTAAACATATTGTCTATTGTAATTGAGAATTGTACATCATGTGTTGTGTCATAAATAGAAAATGTATTTGTGTTAGTGGGTTCATTATTTTTTCTAGTCTAATTGAAACCCCAATTTCTCAAAATCTACATCTCTTGAAGATATTTTGCAATGATTGCAATGGGTTTGTATCCAATAAATATCCATAAATTGATTACAATAGCTTCCTCTTCATTTAATATTAAAACATTGGAAAATCCATGCTTTAGTTCATTTAAGTGTTTGACTTGTTTAATGTTTTTGTACTTACATGATTTCAAAGATATATTTTTTATTTATCATCAATGTTTTTATGATAGTTCTTTAGGTTTTTATCTTGATGGTTGTTATGCACATTCTCATGGTGATTTTCATTGTGTAGTTGATGGATAAATCCAAAAATATATATCCTTATAATAAAATCCATTCTACATTTATGGCCACTACGACAATCCAATTTTAAGTTACTTGATTTAATCATAGCAATTTACATGAGATATATTTTTTTTTAAATTGTAATAGATACGGTACTGGTTGTCTTTCATTTTCTTATTTATCTTGAATTCCTCTCGGAGGAAATATTTCTATCATTAATCATGCAATAATCCCTTTTGGAGGAGGTAAACATTTAAGGTCATATTTTGAATGCTAATTTCAATGAATAGACCAATAAGTATTGGAAGCTTAATATGTTTTTTCTTTGAGAATAGTAGCATGTAGAACCACATGGCAAGAGTTTCTCATATAATAGCTACAATGTTATGGCCTTGGTTGGTCTTTTGGTGAGAGTAATTTATGTTTCAATTGGTATAATGTTTATACTGTTTTAACACATTCAGAGCGTTGGTTTGTTTCAAGTTTACATAATTTCCCTCTCTTGGTATGAGAATTTTTATGAATTACAATGTCATAGATATTTGTTCGTATGCTAATTTAATATAAATTGTTTACATTGATAACAAGTTTTGGGGTATTAAAAAATTCTCTAAGAATTAAGAACATCAATTAGAAAATCATAATTACAACTAATTCTTTGGATCCTTACTAGAAATCCCTCTGATTAATGTAAATGATATTGTCAATTTTATTTCAACTTGGTCGTTATGTTCTACATTGATGATGAAAATGAATTTACTTCTACAATGAACTCTTCAAGTAAATTTGTAAGAATTTTAGTTGGATTTAATAGTTATCATATTACAATGATAATGTATAGAATTCATAACAACAACACATCACTACTAATTATGTCCAAAGTGGATCTTCGAACATAAAGCGATCTTCCTTATTTTCACTTATAATTCCTTAGACAATCACTTAGAACTATAATTTTGAGACTCATTTGTATATTAATAGTAATTTTTAATATCTAGGAACATAGAAACCCGAGTGAAGGAGAATTAGAGTCTGCGTCAATTAGAATTAGAGTCTACTTCAGGCCATGAAGAAAGTGGTGGTAAAAACCGAGAAACTAGTTGAAAATATTTGACTAATTGAGATTTAAAAATAGATCTCCATATTGAAGGGATAAGATAAGGGAAACAATAATCTTCAAAGAATTTTTCCCAATGGTGACTTTTATCTAGTATACTTGAGAATCAGTTCATCTTTCTTAATATACTATTGTGTACATTTTCTAGAAGTTGATACTCATGGATGGAACATTAAATTTCATATTGAATGTATTTAGAATGTCGATTCTTGAAGTTTTATGTCTAAAGTACCATTATTATTTTTCTCTAAATTTATTAATGAATTCTTTTTTTATATATTAATAAACCTTACTTCATGTCTTGTAAAATACATTTCTCATTTAATAAAGTCCAAGGTGTTAAAATATTATTCAAACCAATAAGAAAATATGACACGTGTATAAATCTTCTAATTATTTATTTTTACAGAAGAATTGTATAAATAATTCCATGAGCTTTGGTGTTGAGTTTACCACTCCTTTGATGAAACATACATTACATGTGTGGCCAACATTAAAGAATAAAATAGAAAACATTTTCTGTGAGTATTAAAACCTTCAAAGCCTATTTCTCATAATCGTTGATACATGACATTCTTGGAGTTGTCTGAGATTTAAATGATATGTTATTTTTAGTTTCTATAGTGTGGATCTTTCATTTGCAAGAAATACTTTAGATGGAATGAGTCTTTCTATGAAGAAATAAATGAGGTGAAAAATGACTCCGATGGCCACCAAAAAACCAATAGAAACTTTCATCCAATGCATCATAGACTATAGAAAAAGGTGAACTTAGAGGGTAACTTTTTCCAACATGTTGTGGAATAAAAGGATAGTTTCGATCGATAAAAGGAAGGAATGAATCCCAGTGGACTAACACCTTTCTCCCATGTGGTAAGTGGAATTCACGAAGGTTTACACATCCAAAGAGGAGAAAGAAGTGGGTGCTCGTTATTGGAGGGAAATGGAAAAAAACCTAAGTGGTCTTCCTGAGGTAAAATGAGGGAGATAACCTTAGTCTTGGAGGCTCGATAAGAAGATTTTATGTCGAGCACCCACATAGAAAAAAGTTGTCATCAGGACTAAAGTAGATAATGCGTCTATTGTAAATGGATAGGGGAAACCAACCCTGTAAGGCCATATGATATGAATATTTTAAGTACGTACCACTCCTTAGAATCAAAGGATTAGATATCATTCATTCCCTCAATCCAGGATCAAAACAAGGAAGGCCTGATGCTCTATTTGCTACAGCCAAACCTCTAAACTGAAAGACCAACATTTGATATCATCATGGACCCTATGCATACTGTTGAATGATATCTATTATCCGAAATAAGTGGGAACCTTCAGGTGAAATATTAGGCCAATAAACAAAATATTTATAGGTTTTGAACTAGTGTTTGTATTGAATCTTCGTCAGAACAAGTCCCAATACGTTATTTGGGTGATGAAAAGGTGGGAATATATAAAGAAAAGGATGAAAATATGGAATCCCCTGAGTCAAATCCCAGTATAGTTTGAAATGGACATTCCTTTCAACAACTTTTCTACCAAATGGACTCATATTTAAGGGTCAGACAAGCTAGGTCAACTAAAGACAAATAAAGCAGATAGGTCAAGTAGCTCAAATTGAAAAACTCAAGTAAGACATAAGCATATTAAGATGTATGTCAATTGAGAAAAACTCAAGTAAGACATAAGAGTATTAAGATGTATGTCAATTGAGAATATATTATAGGACAAAAAACTCAAGTAATACATTATCACAAGTCACAAGTCATGATATAACAAGAAGTTAGTGCTCAGTATCAGTTCTAAGCTGTCCAGTTTCACGATAGGGGCAAAGAGAGATATGGGTCAAAGGATATACCTATGGATTGGCTGAATGACCAGTTTGATAAAAGCCATGAACCACAGGGGAATGAACATCAATGATATTTTGGGCTCGTTTGATAGATTACAACATCCTGATTATTAATTGCATAGATGAACAAGGGACAACAAAAAGGTCGAAGTGTGGGAGATAAAATATATGAGAAGATCATCTTGTAACACCCCTTAACTCGTGACCGGAAGAATGAAAGGATGTCTCTCCCCTTAATTACTTTTTTGAGGGAATAAAATAGTTTGATGCATGTATGATGATTGTATTAATTGTTTTTAGATCGTAGAACTTATGAAAATGGTTTATATATCCCAATTGATACAATAATTCCTTTCTAGATGTACTTTTTAGTGTTATTGACTTACTTATTTACTTTTTAGTGTTATTGAATTATTTATTGTGGTCATTTATAGTACATTTATAAATTATCTAAACTTAACTTATATAATGTCATCATCGGAGGGGATGGTATTATTAGATATTTTATGATATACAAGCTTCATGCATCACAAAAGGAAATTCTTCTTATTTATAATAACCAACTATTGATTCTAACATAAACAATATCATTTATGCACCCTCTATGCACTTTGAGGACATGCAGTACTACTTTAACCACCAAAATTCACACTAAATTGTCATGGAACTAAACTCATTATTAGATTGTTAATTAATTAAAATATGAAGTAATGATAATAGATATGTATACAAAAAGAATGAAATCTTTCAATTATCCATGACATCATAACTATAAATGAAGATTAATACAAGAATTTAGAACCAAAAAAACTAGAAATCAATTCAAACCATGGCATAAACCATAATAATAAACAAGGAAGGAATTTCTATTACATAAGAGTGAGGATATCTCACTCATTGGGTGAAGAGATTTCATCCAAGTGTTGATGTTGAGGGGGTTGGATCATGAAGTACTGCGATTTAATATCTTGGATAGGTGGAGAAGGAATTTCATCTAGAGATCATACAGGTCAAGGACAAGAGAGAACAGAGGCAACCACATGTGGTTTTAAGTTGACATAATGTAGAGGAAAGTGTAGCCCATAAAAAAGTTGTACAATATTTACATACATGTGTGTGGGTGCCAGTGGAGACATGAATGCATACATAAGCATGAAAAAGGGAAGGAGTGTACTCCTCGAAAAGAATGGTGTTCAAGAGTCGTACAATGGAGCAAAATGTCTCATCTGTAAAAACCCCTCTATTATGACAAAAAACGATGTACCATAGTTAATTTTTTTTCTTTTGCATTAGGAAAAAGAATCGTCACAACATAATTGATAGCATTGCAAGTGACATATCATAGAAATTAGTAATGACATAATCACTGCATCTGCATAATTAATAGTGACACATCATAAAAATTAATAACATAACATAATCAACACATTAACAAAAATAAATAGTTGCACAATATACACTTCATCATAATAAATAATGATGCATAATCGACACATCATCGCATTAGATAATGACACATAATATACAATTATAATAAAATAGTGACATAAGATCAAGTCATCGCATAATGATAACATAAAGAAACTACCTTCGCAACCTATCATGCATGGTTAGGACCTCCAAGAAAGATAAGCAACGCTCAAGCCTAGGATTCATCCGATTGATTTTGACCACTTAAGGCATTAGGGATGGCGACTGTTCTAACGAACAAGAAGGTCTCTAAATCCCACTAATACAATCAAGCTGAAATCCAGTTAGATCAACAATCAATCTCAATTATCAAGTAATCACGGTGCAAGAGTAATATAATTACTAATCAATCATACATGAACATTATTTTAAATGCATAAGAGAAATCTACCTCCAGGAGAAATCTATCTACAAAACATACATCAACATCATTTTAATGGCGTAAGAGAATCTAGTTCCTAAACAATCATACATCCACTTTATTTAATGGCGCAACACAAACATAAGAATCATAAGAGGCTATCATTTCCAAGAAAGTGCAAGTAATAATCTAATTTACTCAACACGTCCTTCAACAATTTATGTGGGAATGAGTAAGAGAAAAAGTTGTAAACAAATGTAGCATCGCCAGAGAACAAGTGAATATCCAGGTAATAAATAAGGCCCATTCTAACCATCAATGGTAAGTTGCTAAGTAAATAATTAAAGGAAAATATCATTTGAATAGAGAGTCTTGAGAGTTCATATTTAGAATCATGGTTAGCCATAACTATTGAACAACAACTTTCTTTTGTTAAAAACTCATAGGAATATCATTCTTCTCAAGCAAGACATACCATTCATTGTAAAGAGACATAAGACACAACCAAGTTTAGAGCTCGATGTGTAGGTTGAATGACAAAATTGCTTCATCCTGGCAGACTATAGGATAAACCTTCTCGGGACAAAATTACTTTGAGAGTCAGAACATTGTTGTTGAAGTAAGCTCTAAAAGTGTAGATTCTTGAAATAGAAGTAATTGTGCTCAGAGATCAATGTGTAGGTTCAATGGAGGAACTGGTTCATCCTGGAAGACTGTAGGATAAACCTTCTTTTTCAACCACAATTTTAGAGCTCTTCTATCTATCTCTTATGACCTAGGGACTCTACATACATCAATATAGTGGGATGTCATGTGATACTTCCATTTTAAGAAGATGACATCACTCTCTTTAGGTTCCAATGGAGGCACAACATAGGAGGAACTGGTTCATCCTAGTTGACTACAGGATAAATCCTCTCTTATATCCTCAGTTATAGAGCTCATTCTAACTATTGTTATGATGTTTTATCACTACCCTACCTTTGAGCATGATTTACCTTCTGATTGACTTCTATCGATGACTTTGATTTGTTTCCCTATGGAATCATTAACTCTTTTGGCAGGCCTACAGTGATAGACTCTTTCCCTCTAGCTCCACAACCATTTCTGATTGGATATAGACTTTTTTATAACTCTCCTCTCCTTTAGAGACCCACATCGATGGAGGATGAAGTCAGTGCACTCATCAATGTTGTTGAAGAGGCTATTTGGAACAACGCATTCCTCTTCTCCTCAACAAATGAGCTCTCTAGGCGCACACTTCAAACATTGTCTACTTTTGAAACAATAGTTTTTTCCTCTTCCTATGGTTTCACAACTCTCCATTTTTGTCCTCCATCCACTTCCATACTTAAATCTCCTAGCACTTTCTCCCGTACTTCTCCCTTTTCCTCTGTCTTTTTTACTTCTACTCGTTTTTCTCCCACGCGACCTACTATCAAAACTACCTTCCCTCACACAGACAGTAAACCCATCTCTAGATTCATATAGTCTGTTGTTTTTAATAGGCCTCTTCCACATATTTCCTCATCCCTCACTATGTTTCCACCTACTCTTGTAACACCCTGTGGCCTCATACCCCATAAACTTTCCTCCTCTCACAAGAGTTTGCATGCTATCTCGACCTCTCTTGACCCATCAATATTTCCTAGAGATGCTAAAAAGTCTCAACGTCGTCCACTTGGAGGAAAGAAAACTCTTCAATGCCCATGGGCCTCGAAGAAAACAAAGAAGACACTTGTTATTGGAGTGGATATAGGCCTGGAGGACTCAGTCTCTATGGCCTTGTGCAACCTTGTGGGTATGTTTTCTTATAGATACCTTTGCACTACAAAACTAGATGACTAGATGATAAATACTTTGCAACCACTTATGGGATATGTCCCCTCTCTCTCATATCTTGGGCATGGTTGGCTCCACTTTTAGTTCAAATCTTCTAAGGATACAACAACTATCCTAGAGCGTCTTTGGAATCTGGATAAGAACAACGTCATGCTGAAGCCTTGGTGAGTGAGTTTTGATCCTACACTAGACTATTTTCACCTTCGATACCTGTGGGTTCTCCTTCCTGGACTACCTCTTCACCTATGGAACAAAAAATCTCTCATGGTCATTGGAAACTCCTTGGGACATTTTATCAGTGTGGATCCTAAGACTCTCGTTGGCCCAGATAAATAACTGGCAAGGATTCTAGTAGAAATAGGCATTCATGAGGGTCTAAATGAATCTATGAATATATATTGGATAAGACATATTACTCGCCAGAAGCTTGAATACCTCGACATTCCATTCAAATGTTCTCTCTGCAAACAAACTGGCCACCTGCAAAAGTCTTATACTGGCGTTATTGAAGATGAAATGTATGAGGATTCCATGCTTGAACTTGCTACCAATTTGGACTCCCTGGATTTGAATAAATAGAACAATCTTTAAGACTACCCTGAAGATGGATTTTCACCTAACCTAGACTCCATCATAGGTAAGCTTAAGATCATCTTCCCGACTCTATTCTCCTCAATTTATTCTTGGGAAAAAGACTCCTTAAATAACTCTTCAGTTCTTACCAAGAGATCATATACTCTTCCTTGGGGGGATGCTCCTTGTGAAACTTCAGAAACCCCCCATTTACATCAGTCTCCCTATCCATCCTCACATTTAGCCACTACTGCACAAGCATTACCACCTATCTCGCTACCCTCTCTTACATCTCTTAGCCTACCTGAAGTAATGCTTCCTTGAACCTTGTCTTTAACCAGCACACCCTCCACATCGGCTTCCCCCCACTCTTCCCACTTGTAATATACACTTGTGAAACCATGTCCTCTATATCTATATGAATCTCTAGAAGCTTGATTGTCCACTACTACCTTTCTTCCCATACCCTCCCCTTTGGTGACTGAGAGCACCCTAGAACATTCTCACGATATGGAGGAGTTTAATCGCTTACCGGGTCTCAACGAAATCATCTCTAATGTTAGAAAGATTGATGTTGTTCTTAACACCTTATTAACTACATACAAAGAAGTCTTAAGCCCCACTCCCTTACCCACTTATATGGGTAACAATTTACACAGTTTTCCAAACATGGGAACAGGATTGGATTCTATAGAGAAATCATCATCCTTTTCTGAAAAAGAATTCACTTGGACTAGAGGGAACGAATTCGAACATTCTCCAATCAATACTCGTAGCACTCATTGCAAGGAGGTCTCTTCATCTACTCTACCTATGGTTCCCTCACATTCTCTTACTGACATTGGGGCGCTTAGAGGCATGAAATCCCTAGCAAGATAAAATCCATGATCTTTCTCTCCCTCAACATCAGAGGTGTTGGGCCCCCCATAAAAGTTGCCTCCTTCAGAATATTTCTATCACATTCTTGTCTAGATATCATTTTTCTAGAGGAAACACTTGTTGACAGCAAAAAGGCTCAGTCCTTTTTAAATATGTTTCACTTTAATTGGCACGCATGCATAGTAAGCTAACTTTGTACCTTTGGAGGCTTGGTTGTGGTTTGGGATCCTGCCAAATATGATATTTCCTCCTACCTTTGATGTGGAGACATCTTGTTGTCTGGTTTTTGTAGTTCTAACAGCAAAAGGATAAATTTAATCAATGTATACAGTCCCTATAATGATAGACATATTTTTTGGGAAAATCTAGTTGATAGAGGTCTTCTTGACTTGGAAAATTTGATAATAGTGGGTGATATGCATCTCACTATCTCTGTTGGGGAAGCCTGGGGGGCATCTTCTACACAGGACACAATAGCAGATTATTTTACCACTATTTTCACAGCTCACAATCTGGTGCACTACGCCCTAGACCTCTTAGCTCCCTCTTGGCACAATGGGTGAATGGGACCTGATGCTATCTCTAAGAGGCTTGATCATTTCCTTATTGTTTAACACTTAATCTCCATGGAGGATAGGATCCGCACCTGGGTGGATTATCCTTTTTTATCAGATCATGGTCTAATTATCTTGCAGCTTGACTCATCTATTCAAAAGATCGCTTATCCTTTCAAACTCAATTTGAGATGGCTTCGTGAATCTAACCTCAATTCCATTTTCGTTGATGTGTGGAAAGACACTACCTTTTATCTGAGCCTTGTATTCAACATACATATATTTTGAAGCTTCAGAGCCTTAAAACCTGTTTAAAAGCTTGGGCAACCAACCATAAGAGACACAATGCACAAAGGTTTCTAGATATTTAAAGTGAGATACAGTCCCTTCTTTTAGCAGATGCGTATGCGAGTATCATTGGTGACCGTAGCCTAGTCTTAAAAGGATTGGAATCTGAAAGAAACTAACTTCTTCTCAAAGAAGAAGCCACTTGGAGGCAACACTGTAGAAAATCCTGGATCAAGAGTGGTGACCTCAACATGAAATATTTTTATAACATTTCTATCTCATGCAGAAACATAAATCACATTTTGAATATTATTGATGCAGACGGTACTTTCCATAGTGGACAACGGGCATTAAAAACAACAATTTTAAGACATTTTCAACCTTTTTCTGAGGAGAAAACTACCGGAAATTTACATACATTGGTCACTGTGGCTAGTCTATTTCCCCATTATTTACTAAGGTTGATTCCCTTACTCTTGACAATCCCTACACTATACAAGAGATCAAGCTTCCTTAAAATATATATCTAAAGATAAAAGTCCAGGCCCTGACAACTGGACGATAGAATTTTATCTGCACTTCTTTCACATGGTTGGCCAAGATATTCTGGAGCTTGTGGAGGACTCTAAACTTAGTGGGAAGGTGGTTGGAGCTTTGAACTTGACCTTCCATACTCTCATTCTTAAAACAAACAATCCTTATACCTTTTTTTATTACAGGCCCATTTCTCTCTACAATCTGTGCTATAAATTCATCTCAAAAATCATTGCGACTAGGATAAAGCCAATACTCTCTTGGACCCTTTCGAAAGAACAGTTGGGGTTTTTAAAAGGATGCCAGATGCTAGATTCCATTGGTACTTCCCAGGAGTGCCTACACAGTATCAAATCTAAAAATTCAAAGGCACTTATCCTCAAACTTGACCTCCACAAAGCTTTTGATTTCATAGACTGAGACTTCCTCAAATTGATCTTGACTCAGATGGGTTTTAGCCGTTCTTTAATAAAATGGACCATGAGTTGTATAGTTAGCGCTAACCTTGCCATATTTATTAATAGTGAATCCTCCTCCTTTTTTTTGTTTGGTAGAGGTCTTTGGCAGGGATTTCCCCTCTCCCCCCTTCTTTTCATTCTCGCTATGGAAGCCTTGAGTCTACTCCTCAAATTTGGTCAAGATGATGGAAAAATCACTGGTATTAAGGTGTCTAGAACAATCAAGATTCATCATCTCCTCTTTGTCGATGATGTTCTCATCATGACAAATGATTTTCTTCAAGAATGGAAATAGATTAAAGAGATTTTAAAAATCTTCTACAGCGCCTCGGGTTTCGCGATCAATTGGGAAAAATCAACCTTCTACTTTGCAAATCTTCAAAAACAAACTTTGAATCATCTCAAAGGTATGTTTCCCCACACCTTTGCTCGTATTTCTTCAGGTATTAAGTATCTGGGCTAGTTCTTAAGAGTATACTCCTACAAGTTGGCCGACTACAACTGGCTCATCACAAAAGTTGAGAAAATGATAGGTCACTGGTGCACGAGATGGCTCTCCCTTAGAGGCCGGTATACACTCATAAAAGTTGTCATGGAAGGACAACCACTTTATTGGATGGATCTTGCAGCCATACCTACTACTATTCTCACCAAACTCCACCAATTGGCATACAAATTCCTCTGGTCAGGTTTCTCATACCACTCCTAACAACACCTTTGCAAATGAGAATTTTTGGAAAAACCCAAACAAAAAGGTGGTTGGGGGATTCAAAATTTACTTCTCTTCAACCAAGATCTTGCATCTAACTCCCTCTAGATTTTGTTGACCATTCCAAGCATTTTGCAATCAATTATAAAGAACAAGTACCTCTCACAACACACAGTCTCTAGCTAGCTTCTTTCCGATTCCGATATCCCCGGGGTGTCTTCTATCTTCTGGAAAAATTTAAATAAATCAAAACATTGGATAACCTGTTGGCTATGTTGGCAAACAGGTTCAGGTCATTCCATTGTCCTAGGGCATAACCACATCATTGGTTTGGGCAACTCCAATACTCTGCCTCCTCTCATGATTACGCATCTACACTTTAAAAACGTTTGTTACTTATACCAAGCTAGACACCAATCATGCCCTCTTTTCTCGCCTGACAAGTGGCTATCTAGTGCTGCTCCAGGCCTCAATGCAAAGCTTTCCTTGTCTTAGAACGCCTTTTGCACAAACTTAGCTCAATCATGTATCATTTTAAATGATTCTGATGACCAACTCTTGTGGTGGGGGGGAGATCACTCTAGAAAACTCACAGTCCATAATATTTATAAATCCATTTCAAATTCTCTCTGGCACAATAACACTAGGGGCTGGAGAAAACACCTTTGGACTTGGCGCCTACTACCAAATTAAAATTATTCACTTGGCTTATGATTGAATATAAATTGAATACATGGGATATCCTTTAAAGGAAGGGTTGGACTGGGCCAAACATTTTTCATCTCTTCCTTATTGAAGCAGAAACAATAGATCATCTATTCATCAAGTGCTTTTAAACTAGAAAAGTTTGGGACAAAATTACTTCCATTTTAATTTTTAAAACTACTTGGGATGGGCCTACACTTGCAGACTACTTTGAACATTGGACTCACAGGGTGCACAATCTAAATTAGTTGCCTTACCTGGTTTGTTGTTCCATTTGGATGGACATAGACTTTTTTTTTTTTTAAATTGGACTCCATCTATTAACTCTACAACTTAGAAATTGCTTGGTTTATTTAACACCTGGACTACTACCCACACTAAAAATCAATGTATACATATTACAAAGAGGGCTCCTTTTCTAGAGGGCACACCTACATGATGGTTTGATGGAACAATGCTATCAAATTGCACTCAGAGCAGCGGTGGAGGATTGATTAAAATCACAAAAAATACATCTTATAGATGGACCTTTAACTGTGGTCCGGGGGCCAACACCAGGGAAGAATTATTGGACAGCTAGGCCACGCTCTACTTGGCTTCTAGACTCCACATTGAAACTCTTCATATTTTGGGGGATTCCATAATAATCATTGAGTGTTTGAACAATAGGGGAAATCTACAAGCCATCGCCCTTTTGTCTTGGAAGGAAAGAATTCGACTTCTCCTACCCAATTTCAAAAAACTCATCTTCAATCATATCTATCAAGAACCTAACAAATCAACAGATCAATTATCCAAGATAGCTCTTCAAAAAAATGTGGGTTTTATAACATACAACCTCTGGTTATATGGCCATGAGGGCCCTCCACATTTTCTAACTCTTTTTTAAGATTCTCTCTCCATCTTAGTGGTATTTTTTGATCTAAATTTTGAAGACCTTCTCCTAGCCGATGTATCACCGAAGATTTTACTGTTTTTTCTTTATTTGCTGGGGTCATATCCCTCTCATATACTTGTATCTTTCTTACGCTCTTAGCAGTCCTCTTTCTCTTAATATGAACTTCCCCCCTATGTTGGTTGAGAGACCACTAAAGGCAAAAGTTCATTTGACAGATATCACTTATTAACAAAGAATTGTAAATTCTCTGCATTGAGAACAGATTATATAATCAATAAAATCGAGAAATTTTCCCTTTGGAAAAAAAGTTATCTTTCATTACATACCCCTTTTAGTGATTAAATTTCAATTTCAAAAGCAATTGGTTGAAATCTCAATACTTATCACAACAAATTAAAATCCTTCTCTACCTGAGATGGTTCATTCTAAACATATTTTGTTTTTGGGACATAAAACTTGTCTAAATCATTTCCTTCTATTTTGTGAGTAACCAATGTACTAATAAGTTTCGACTTTAAGGTTGATAAAATTAATTTTTGTAATCCCTATCTATTACAGGATATAGAACTCATACTACTTCTTCCATTAACTTAAAATTGTTAAATTACAACTTCTTGCATCATAATTTACATAAGTTATGTTTTTTTTTTTGCAAGGAATACAAAAATAAAATACATCTCCACTAACTTAAAGGAATCAAGTTTAAGTTTAGGACTACACATAATACATTCATATATGTCTAAGATAAGAATAGAAAATTGTTAAATAACCTTTGGGGGAGATAAATTTTAGTTTTTCCTCAAATTAAGCCATTTACAGTTGTTATACAGTTATGGAAGAATTAATAAATGAGTGATCTCTTAGCTAACCTAAGGGAGTCAAGTTAAGCTAAGGATAATTCCCAATTAAGCTAAGGATGATTCTCAACCCAATTATGCATGATTAAAGATTAGCATTTCTAAAATTCCTTAATTATTTTTGGGAGATAAGTCTAAGTTTTACTTTTGGACTAAGTCCCTTATAGTTGTCATGCATTATGTGGGAATAAAATAATTGAGTTTAGCTCTCACCTAACTTTAAGGAAATCAAGATAAATTAAAGCTTACTCATCTCATCAATAAACATGTTACATAAGATTTTAATAGAGTTTAATCTCTCAAACTTTTGGGAGAAGTTCAAATGGACCTTGATTTAATCTTTTGCGTTGTTGTTCTATTTAAAAGACGACTTGAATTTTGTTCACCCATGAATTTTTGTTCGCCCCAATAACACCCATAATGAGGAAAAATCTTGGGTAAAATTTTGGAAGTCGCCCTTTTTCCATGCATCGAATCTTCACACAGCAAACGAAAAGAGGTTACTTACCCAGGGAAAGCAATGGATATATCTTACTTTCAACCGCCCGCACCCTAGTGTTCAATATCTAGAGATTTATTTTCATCAATTAAGGAGAGGAAACAAATTTCTGGAAAGAGCATTAAGGAAACAAGAAGGTAAGGTCAGGATCACAATCACCCCCCACAATGTTCAACGAAACCCCCAGTGAAAAGCTGCCCACCCGTCGAGCCCACATGCTAGAAAACACAACAAAAAGTGCACAGCGCACCAATCAGCCTTACGTTTTTTACCGGAACGAAGGATTCACTCAACAGGAGCACCGACTCCCTATTCTTTTGTGCAGGCAAGTGCGCCATCAGTCAAGGGAATTTCTCACAATGAGAAGAGCGAATCCCTTTCTCTCACGATTATTTTCAGAATCTGAAGGAAGAATCGAAATTGGGTTAATTTTAAGTGACAACGAATCAAGGGATCAGGTCTCTTAGTTTTCTTAACGCTATCCACGAAGTTCATGCTTGTTGAAAAATAAAAATTTACTTTGCCACTCACTCCAGAGCGACCAATAATTGTACAGTAAATTGCGCAGAACTAAACACCTTATTTACATACTCTTTTCACACAGAACACATCAATTCGAAGCTAGAATTGCTACTACGAATTCAATCCCATTGATCATGTAATTACACAGTGAATTTCTTTCGAAGGTTTCTATTTAGTGGTAGATGTTTGAATTGATCATCAAGTTAAGCATTTAATGCACAGATATATCAGTTGTTGAAGGAATGTACATTCTACTTCAATATATATATATATATATATATATATATATAT
>ML776583.1:1917105-1939993 GCA_009831015.1 Picea engelmannii
GTCATGTGGGCCCCGTTTGGGTAAGTTGGTGCATCAACTTCCCGGGGTCGTAACTTTTGCATACGATCTCTGTTTTAGGCGTGTGATAGCTCGTTGGAAAGGTATCATCGAGGAGATTCATTTTGGGGGCTCAATAATGCCTTCAGCTATCATTGAGAACCTCTATCTTGAAAAAACTTCATTTAGGCCCTCAAAATGGCCCCGGAAGTGAAATCTTGCTAAAAATAGTAAATTGCCAAAATGGCCAGGAAACTGTTTTGAGCCATTTGGAAAAGGTGGGTGGCCCATGATATCCACCTGTATCACCATACCTCTCCCTTAATGTCTAGTCTATGTGCATGGCCCCTTTACTCCTTATCTGAGTTAGATTAGAAAACAATCGTCATCCTGCAAGCATCAACGAAACACTATGAATGATCCATATACAAAATCATACTATAATTGATCATAGTCACATATGCATAAATGAAATACTCAAACCAATAGAATCCACTTGTTGACTCAATTCAAAGTCCCAGGAGGTCCATTGATGCCATCGACATCCACAATCTATCAAGTGTCTTGCACACTCAGGGGAAACTCGTCAATAACATCTTTCAATACACATATATCAAATAACATAATATCATAATCCATCAACATCATCACAAAAATCCATACGCGAAACCATAACCATGTACTATAACCAGATCACTTACAAGTGTCCTCAAAGAATACATCAATAACATGTGCTCACAAGAGAGAGATCAAATTTGAGGACATGGGGTACTACTTTAACCACCAAAATTCACACTAAATTGTTATGGAACTAAACTCATTATTAGGTTGTTAATTAATTAAAATATGAAGTAATGATAGTATATATGTATAAAAGATAATGAAATCATTCAATTATCCATGAGATCATAACTATAAATGAAGATTAATACAAGCAGTTAGAACTAAAAAACTATAAATTAATTCAAACCATGGCATAAACCATAATAATAAACAAAGAATTTTTCTTACATAAGAGTGAGGAGATCTCACTGATTGAGTGAAGAGATTTCATCAAAGTGTTGATGCAGAGACGATTGGATCATGAAGGACTGTGATTCAAGATCTTTGATAGGTCGAGAAGGAATTCCATCTAGAAATCATACAGGTCAAGGAGAAAAGAGAGCAGAGGAAACCACATGTGAGTTTAAGCTGGCAAAATCTGGAGGGAAGTGTAGCACCATACAAAAGTTGTAAAATATTTACATACATGTGTGTGGCTGCCAATAGAGACATGAATGTATACGCTAGTGTGACTAAGGGAAGGAGTGTAGTCCTCAAAAATCATGTTGTTCAAGAGTTATACAATGGAACATATTGTGTCAGGTTTGTTTGTACTTGTATTTCTCTTAGTGGGCCACTATCCCTATGACAAGAGACCTGATTTGATAATAATAAAAGCATCTTGGTACTAGTTTTCCCTTTGGGGTTTTTTTTCTAGGGGTTATGCCCAAAAATAGTTTCTTCTAGTGTGCAACATTTTTTGTTTCCTTATTTATGCTTCCACTTCATGTTTAGTTGATTACTGTGTTCTTCTTTAATTCCATAAGTGATTTATTTGGAATTAAATTCCGTGTATTGGGTTGAAGAGGGGAAAAATCAACAATAAATGCATATTCTTAAGGTTCTATTCTTTTTCTTCAAAAATAGTGCTAGCACTCTCCAAGGTGAGACACTTGGGTGTATATACCCTTTATTCAATAACTCTTCAAACTAAATTTGCAATTCTTTTATTTCTAGTGTGCTAATTCTATAACTATTTTTGGATACTGGGGAGACTCGATGAATTAATTCAATAGAGAATTATATGTTTTTCTTGGGTGGAAAACTTGATATCTTCCCAAACACATATTCATACTCTTATAAAACTAAAAAATATTCAATACTTTTACCTTTTCCCTTAGTTGTCTCTTCCACATGGTTTGCAAATATTTGGCATCCTTTTTTGAAGCACATCTTCAATTGTAACGATGCAATTTTCCTTATAGAAATGAGTCTTGGGATCCCCTTCATTAGGCTCTATTTTCGTTCTTCAGTAAGACATATAAATGTCTTTTTATGACAATCTAACATAGAATTATGATGGTCCAACCAACCTATTCAAATTAAGATATCATAAGAACCCAATGGTATGATATTAAGATCTATAATTGTTTTTATGTCATTAAGGTCTATGGGATAGCTCATAAAATTCTCATTAATTATTCTTTTGGTCCTTGTGGCTAGCTATACCCACCATGAATTTTGAATTTTATTCATATTATAATGAAATATATCCACTATATTAGGACCAATTTAATTATGAATTGCACCTTAGTCAGTTAAAATAGAAACATTATGATTGATAATATTACCTTCTACCTCAATCATATGAGACTGAGGTTCTACATGTCAATTCACTAGGGATGCATATATCCTTGGAACACTTCTACCCACATCTTCTACTACAGTGTCTTCCCGAATATTATGTACATTCCTCATTATATCCACTCTATGATGACAATATATGTACCTATGATCTCCCTTACAACCCCAACACTTGATTGGTTGTATTTATATTTTCACAAAAGAATCTAACATCTTGTACTCTAATCCATATGGATGTCAATGGCCTCCCACCTATTCCAACTGGCTCATTTTGGCAGTTTTCCAGTTCAACAGTTTTTTCCTAGTTTTCGAATCCTTGACTTCCAGGGCCGTTTTGAGTCCCTAAACAATGTTTTTAGGGCTCTCCATGATCAATATGTGTAAGGCTCGCTACATGAAACATGTGCATTCCTCACATAGACCTTTCCAATGAGATATCATGCGCCTAAAACCAAGATCGTATGCAAAAGTTACGACCCCAAGAAGTTGATGTACTAACTTACACAAACGGGGCCCATGTGTCTTTTGGTGCTTCATCTCCTAGGGTTAGGTTTTTTGATGTCTAAGGTTTTTGACATTCCTCTTTATTGTAGAAATTCCTTGATATCCTCATTGTAATCATCTTCTAGTGAATGAGCTCAACCATCACATCTCTTCACAGATATAAGCTGCCACCATTCTAGCAAGCTTATTTTCCGCTTCATTTTACTGTTCCAGCTTATTTCCTTATTAAATAGAAACCAATTTTACTGTATATCTGTTATTTTGTGTGAAGCATATTTTAATAATAATCTGTATTCATTTCGTTCTGCTAATAAAATATGGATCAGTGGTGTCAGAACGATATGGTCCTTGTCGTTCTTAATGCATGTCCCCAACGAGGTCATAGTACAAAGAATTGGGTCTTGAGCTTGTTATCTTGAGGAAAAAATATATCGCATGCCCAAGAGACCTCTTATGGAGGGATAAAATAAATATGTCGAGACAGGATATCCATTCAAAATTTTTCTTGATGAAGCCCTCACACAACATAGTAACGAGATAATGGATAGTTTTTTTGCAAATCCTTTGACGACTACCAACAGGCGATGCATCTTTGTCAAACGAAGGTGCCTCCCCCTTCAAGGTACAAATAAACTTCGATATTCCTATATTTGAAGGTCATATAGACTTAGATGTTGTATAAAATGGTTTAATCTTCTATAAGGGTATTTCTTTGTCCATAACTTCTCGAATAGAGAAAATATTACTTTTGCACTCCTCAAAGTCATTCCCCATGTCAAATATTGGTGGGAAATTTTTTGTGAATAGAAAGAAGTAGAGGAACCCTCATTATTTACAGACCCAGTGACCTAGGAGTCCTTTAGGGATGCTATTAAGAAACAATACTACCTTTTGGAAGGTTTGATGACCTTTATACAAAATGGACCACACTACGGCAGGAAGGAGACCAAGCAATGCTCGAGTTCAAAAATATCTTCCATACCTTAAGAACCAAGATGGGTATGAAATATTATGAGTGACATATGGTGATCAAGTATCACAATAGTATGCATAGATACATCCAGACCAAAATTGATTTTCTAGACATCTCATCCTTGGGAACGACCTATCGATATGTCATCAAAATCGAGCAGAAGCTCAAACAAAAGACGTGGAAATTTGGGTCAGAGAACCCCTCACAAAAAAATTCTGGAAAGGGAGGCCTAAACCCTCAAAACAAAGGATAGAGAAAATATGAACCACTTCAGGACAACTAGTCCAACACATAAGAAAAGAAGGACACCAAAAATACAAAGTAATATACTCAGAAGTGGTTTGAATTCCATAAGAGTCCCTGGCATAACACTGTGTACTGCCGCTGAAAGTAGTTGTTGGTGGCTGAGGTGAAATCCTTAGAATAAAATGCAGGTTCAAACTCTGATTTAGAACCAGAAAGGCAGAGATAGAACATTGATGTCGAACCCAGTTCTACCATTGCTACCACCAAGCTCCAACCCAATGAACTAGACAATCCAGAGGAAGTCAAGGGCATATTTCATTCACATATGTGGGTGAAGGGTACCCTGCTACACTTCATTGTTGATAACGGTAGCTAGAAGAACCTCATATCAGTAGAGGTTGTCAAGTGATTCACCATGTCAGTAATGCAACACCCACAACCCTACACCAAGGTATGGCTCCGTCAAGGAAGATACATCTGCGTCAGTCAACAATGTCGCATGCCATACAGCATCAATCCCTTCAAGGATGAGGTATTCTGTGATGTTTCCCCTCTTGAAGTTTGTAACATTATTTTGGGACAACCATATTTATGGAAACGACATGATGTATATGTGTCTAGTCCTCGCAGTGTTATTATTACTTTGAACAAGAAATCGTATAGGATACCGATGGTAGTCCCACATAATGTTATTTCCTTGATCTCTCCCAAGCAATGCAGGAAGGTCATCTCTCATATGGGGAATTTTGTCTTATTCATGATTCTCTCTTAGAATGAGTGAAAGATTAACCACATCCAGAGTCTCTGTGATCGACCTCTACACATAGAAGAAGCAAGTCGATAAGCTCATGAAAGGATACTCAAATATCTTCTTCTCACCTACCAGGGTACCTCTGATTTGTTAGGTCAAGCACCCCATCGATCTGACTCAAGGTGCACTGCTACCCAATGGGTCAGTCTACCACCACTTTTTGTTAGAGAATGATGAGATCAAGCGAAATATCCAAGAAATGCTCCACAAGGGGCACATTCATCCCATATCATCACCTTGTGGGAGCCCAATCATGATGGTATAGAAGAAAGATGGAACCTGGTGACTTTAGATTGATTACCAGACCCTGGATAAAATCACAGTTAGAAATTGGTACCTGATTCCCCAAATCAACGACCTCCTTGATCAACTCACAAGGGCCAAATACTTCATTAATATTGATATGAAGTTTGGCTACCACCAGGTCTCGATAGAAGAGACAGATGTATGGAAGACTACCTTCAAGTGTAAGGAAGGTATTTTTGAATGGTTGGTCATGCCCTTTGGATTGACAAATGCTCCAACCACTTTCATGAGGATGATGGACGATATACTGTGACCATTCACCAATAATTTTGTAGTGGTGTATCTGGATGAAATTCTCATTTACAACAAGACTTGGGCATAACACTTGCAACATATTCAGTAGGTTTTGCATGCCCTGTAACAACACAAGATATACGCCAACTTGGAAAAATGCTCCTTCGGCATGGACATGGTCCATTACCTAGGCTACATATTTGATCAATATGGTGTACATGTGTATCCATACAATATCCAAGTCATCCGTGATTGGCCAGCCCCAACCACACTCATTGAGCTTCAGAGCTTCTTGGGCCTTTACAATTTCTACCACAACTTCGTGTTGGGATTCTCCCACATTGCATGGGGCCTCAACCAAGTAACTAAAGGTGGTGGTGAGGAAACATTTGTGTGGGGCCGGTCCCAACAACAAGCATTCAATAATTTGAAGTAGTTCTTGTGCTCAGATCCAGTACTTTCACTACCATACCTACAACATCCCTTTGAGATTGAGACAGATGCTTCAGACTATGTTGTGGGCACCATTCTCACTCAACACGACCAACTCGTAGCCTATCATAGTGAGACACTATCAGATGTTCTACATAAGTACCCTACTTACCACAAATAAATGTAATCCATTGTGAAATCATATCTCCAATGAAGACATTACATTATTGGGAAGGAGACAATAATCCACAATGATGATAAGTCATTGTAGTTCATGCAAACAAAAGGAAAATTGTAGAATGACCACCATTAGAAGTCGTCCACATATTTGCAACAATTCCACCTCAACATCAAGTATAAAACATGAAGTACAAACCATGTCGTTGATTTTCTAAGTAGACCACCATTCTCGGAAGACACCACGGTGTTATACTCTTGCGGCCATGAGATTTTTGGATGGCCCCAACTCTATGAGACAGACCCAGAATTCTCCACCACCTACCAAATGTTGGGCACAAACATAGTTGTTGCTAATTTCCATCTTCAGGATGGTTTGTTGTTTCATATAGGCCATATCTTTGTTCCATAAAGAGAGCGAGTGAATCTAATATGCAAATCCCACTACAGTCGGGTGGCAAGACACTTTGGCATCAAAAAGACAGTGTCAATGTTGCAGAAACACTTCTACTAGTCGAAACTTCGACAAGAGGTCAACAAGTATATTAGGTCCTGCACTTCTTGTGATATCCAAATCGACCACTAATAAATAGGGCATGTACACCCCTCTTTCTACTCCTAACAGGCCATGGGAATTCATCTCCATGGACTACATGTCATGCCTCCCATCCACCAAGTAGGGAAATGATTTTGCTTTTGTAGTTGTTGATCGCTTTTCTAAGATGACGATTTTGTCTGCCTGTAAGAAGAGCATCATAGCAGAGGCCACTGCCAAGATCTTGTTTGAACGGGTTTGGGTACATGTTGGAATCCCAAAAATCATTGTTTCATATGAGGACAGTGAATTTCTCAATGCATTTTGGTCGAGCCTTTGGTCATTACTGGACACCATGATCAACAAATCCATGGCCTTCCACCCTTAGATAGATGTCCAAACTAAGGTCGTAAATTGAATGATCCTGCATATCCCACACATGTATAATTCCAAACACCCCCACACATTGGATGAGAGTCTTACCTATTTCCAGCATAGCTACAACTGAGCCCTGCATAGCTCAACTGGCCACAACCTCTTTCAGGTGGGGTTGGGATTCCAACCATTGGGTCCCATAGATGTTGCACTACCCCTTGTGGTTACCTCGGCCAACTCATCTCCTTATCCAAATGAAGCTAAGAAAGCCACCTCTTTAATTGAGTGGATCCAACACATCTGCCAACAGGTTCAGGATATCCCACAGAAGTCCATTGACAAGTACAAGAAGCACCATAATCAACTCCGAGTGTCACATAATTTTTAGGTGGGCTACAAAGTTTGGTTGCATTTAAAGAAAGAACGCCTTACTGGACCCCATAGGAAGCTTATCCCATTCCATTATGGGTCCTACACCATCACCAAGGATGTGGATGATAATTATTTTGAGCTCAACATTCCTCCTTTCCTTGGCCTTCACCATGTGTTCAATGTGGATCTCCTTCAACCTTATTTCTCACCATTATTGGACACCTCAGAGATAGAAGAAAAAATGACACCAATAGAGCTCAACCTTAACTACATACAATAGGAATACAATGATCAAATTGTGGAAAAATAGGTGAAGGGAACTCGTCAACAAAGGATCCAACTTTATCGAGCTCTCAAAGCAGGGCAACTCCTGCACCAAGGCAAGTGGCTCACCCGAGGGAAAATTTAGCAGAAATTTTCTCATTTAATTGGGGCACTCAATGTAATGGATACCATTACTTCCTAAGGGGGAAGGATTGATATATATGGATTTCTATGGCCTCCAACTTATTCCAACTAACTCATTTTGGCAGTTTTATAGTTTGACAGTTTTTCCTAATTTTTGGGTCCCTAGCTTCTGGGGTCGTTTTGAGGCCCTAAACAACGTTTTTAGGGCTTGTCATAATCAACATGTGTAGGGATCACCAAATTCTACATGTTTATTCCTCGGATAGACATTTCCAATGGGATATCATGCACCTAAAATGAAGATTGTATGCAAAAGTTACGACCTCGGGAAGTTGATGTACTAAGTTACCCAAACAGGTCCCACATGACTTTTGGTGCTTCATCTCTTAGGGTTAGGAATTTGGATGTCTAGGGTTTTTGAAATTCCTGCTTATTGTAAAAAGGCCTTGATATCTTCATTGTAATCCTCTTTTGGTGAATGAGCCCAACTGTCACATCTATTCTTAGAGATAAGCCGCCACCATTCTAACAAGTTTGTTTTCTGCTGCATTTTACAGTTCCAACTTATAACCTTACTGAATAGAAAACAATTTTACTGTATATATGCTATTTTGTATGAAGAATATTTTGATAATAAACTATATTCATTTCATTATGCCCATAAAATCTAGATCAGACTCACTCGGATATGTATAACAATGATGATATGAATTAAATTTTTCCTAAGAAAAGGTGCTTTGAATATTTTTTGCCCTTGATCTAGTTTATCATTTTTATTATCTCTCCAATAATTGAACACCATTGATATTCCTTTGTTATTCTCATATAGGCATTTTTCCTTCCTAATGGCCTCTTGTAAATTCATAGGTTCATCAAATTGAATCCTATCTCTATAAAATGATGGACTTGTCCACTGAAGAATATCAGAATTTTAACTTTCTCATCCTTGATGAATTACACATACCTCAACAACTCTAAGAATTTATTCTCATATTCTTCTATAGTCAGGATCCCTAGCTTGAGTTTAGATAGAAATTGTATATTCTTGTCATAATAATTCTCTGAGAGGTACTTCTACCGGAAATACCTTTTAAATTTCTTACAAGAGGCCTCATTTTCATTCATGTTCCAGACTTGCTTCAATTGGTCCCACCACATAGAAGCTTTCCCATGAATATGGTAGATGGAAGTCCCTTCTTCCAAATTAGATTAATAATTATGGAACTAGAAATAATTTATAATTCCAAGTAACTAGATCTCATCCTCTTCTCCCTTCTTATTCTCTCCATCAAAATTTGATGGTTTCATCTTCCTAATCTCCCCTTGAAAACTATTGAATACATGTTTTCTCCTCTAATGCCTAACATGAGACATTTATAGACTTCTTTATGATTCTATAGATAAATATATATTCTTGATTGAATGAATGGGTGAGTGATGATATCTATGAGTTCTACTATCAATTTTTGAGTTCCTAGATATTTTGTAGTTATCCCTTATTACATGTGGTCTACCTTCTTCCTCGTGTCTTGGACCCAAGTGAACCTTAATTTTCCTTTTCAATTGGTTCAGAATCTATAGAAAATGAGCATTTATACAATTATGTTCCTCTTTCTCTTTTATTATTCATTCATTATCATCTTTATAGATCTATACTTCCATTCTCACACTCTTCATGGTCTCCACTAGCTCTACTATCTCCATTTGGCTTCTTTGGACATTGGATTTTGATTCTTAATTTCCTAGGATAATATTCAAACCTCTCACTTCTTCCTCATGGATGTGGGTTTCCTGAGAATCCTCCATGTTCCTATTCATCAAGATACACTGGATCTATAATGAAAGTAATACTAACTCTACAGGCAATGTGCATACAAGTAATTCTATTAGACAATATGTGTATGGTAAAATTTTCATTAATCAAATATAATCATATATAAATCATATTTCCAATGACTATACTCATTTATCATTCTAAGTTTTGAGATGAAAGTTATGGTTATCTGAAATCAACCATTGTTTTCCTATTTTTTTGTACTTGTCTCACTGGTGTAATTAATCTCAAAGGCCAACTTCTGCCACATGTAAACGAAAATATGTTAGAAAATAGAAAAACAAATGTATCGAGGAATAACATTACTGGAGATATTCATCACATAGAAACTCTCATATTTCTATGATTATGTTCCAGTCAAATTTGACATCAATATGGAATAGTAAACTTTGTCCCTTTTACACATTTTTCTAGACTTGGAATTTTTAGCTAAATTCACTATCTCCCAAATGGAGAAGAACTGAAATATATTTTCTAGTAAAAAGTTGTCTAGATTATTGAGGAGGTAGAATGTCAATTAATATAATTTTTCATATCTGTTATCTAGGGTTTATTTTCCTAAGAATATCTAAAAAAATACCCAAAAAGTCTTCCAGAATAGTGGATTTTGTCATTTTTCTACATTCCCATACCTAAACCATTGGAATTTGATGAAATGATCCACCCAATATTTTCATGTTTTCTTCCTTGAATTACTACAAAAATTTAATTAATCATTGGGCCTCTTTAAAGGAGTATCATCATGTTCTTAAAAATGATTAATTTACCATTTCCATACATCTAGAGAATAATTGGTTGATGACCCCCACTAGAACTTATGTAGTCCTCTTCATTGTAGACATAAAGATGAAATTTCATGAGTATGTTATTTTCTACTCCTATTATATCCAAGACAAGATTTTGGCTCCGAAGTTGTTGTTTTTAATGAACCTTATATTTTTCAACATGGTTCTCCTCTTGATTTATGAATAACACTGATGAACTAATCCATCATCTAAACCCTTAGATATATTCTCTTATAAACCATCCTTCGACTAACTATACTTGTTGGATGTTCAGTTGGTTGGGACAATAAATTGACTAAGGAAGTCAACCATTGTAATGTGTTAGAACAATCTAGAGACAGGTTAAATAATAAATCAATTTAGTTGACCATTTGGTCATGTCGACCAATTTTATATGTCAGTTTACTATATACATGAATTGACTAACTATTTGATCCACTCAGCCATTGGTTGGCTCAACCCAAGCTATACATTAATAAACTATAAATACAAGTCATCTGAGAAATCGAGTTGATCAACTATTAGGTCAGGAAAACCATAGAAACACATTCGACGATTACAAAAATAAGTCAACTATGTAGTCGAACTGGTCGACTATTGGGTCAGGTCAACCAAAGAAACATGTTAGTCGATTACAAAAGTAATTTGACTAGATATTTGAGTTAATAGATTGTTCGATCAAGATGACTAAAGAAATATATTAGTTGACTGCAAAGACAAGTCGAATAAGAAATCATATTGGTGGACCAATGCAATAAATCATTTGTCCTACCTTAATCACTTTCTCCACATGTTTCGTCCAAAAATTGGGATTGTTTGGCTCAATTTCAACCAATTTCATCCAAGTGACTTTCCCAAATAGCCTATAGTCATATTCAACTTCTATCTCTACACTTTGTAACTTCCATTTTCTGGCTCATGTAGGTCTAGTGTTGAAACCTTTACCCTGACACCAATTTGTAACCTACCTAGCTCCATGTCGAGCCACGTTAATACCATTCCAACTTAGTGCATACTATGCTTTTTAAATACTATTTGACCTAGCTCATAATTATCTATGATACCAATATTTTATCTTTCTAGTTCTATAAGGAAATATGTAGGAAATATTATAGGAAACTCATGCGATTCAGGAGTAACAACATGTAATTATAACAACATGTAATTTATTAACAATCACAACATTTTTAATAGAAAGATACATACAAATAACTAAAAAGATAACATAGAAACGATAGCACCTATATTATAAAGAAATATCATTTATTATCCATGTAAGAAGGATGTTACTCCCAACTATGGGCTCTGCTATTATAAATCTCTTAGAAATAGGACAACCCTCGAGTTGGGGCTATGAGTCTATAAGGAACATTAACTCATATGGTTCACTAAACTCCCTTGCATAGCCTAATAACAAGAAAATGATAACATATAGACTCCTACAACCTTTTCCCCCACCCAACTCTCTTACCTAGTTTACATAAATCCAAGGATTGAAACCCCTTCTCTACCTTGTAGTCCTTCAAGTAATCATCACCCCCTTTAAGGATCTAGTGTAGTATGTCTAAGAATATCAATGTTTGGGGCTATAGAAAATATATCTATCCATGAAGATGCAATCACAACAATCCCATGTTCATACCTATAGGTAGTTCATATCATATATATGTGATATGCATCCCCTTCCTTTCTTCACAGACATAATGGTATAATTATTTTCATTTTAATGATGAACTCCATACATGAGTAGAGAGTGAATAGAGTCCAAGAAATGAACAAGTAGAATGATCGTCATATTCCCCAAACCTAGGGAATTAGTGTGCATGATCTAAACCTACTAGTTGTCACCCAAGTAACTCCACCTAGCTCCTTGGCATGCATTCCCATAAATCTTTGTCCTTTATCATACTTCAAGGTAAGTGGATGATAAAATAATATATAAATATGACTTTGGATGCACTGGCACCCACTATGCCATTTTCAAATATAAATTATAATAAAATATTATGACTTCACAATTTGTTCAACCACTACAATATTTAAGTCAATGGTAAAGACATATGACTAGGTATTCCATCTAGTTGACCATCAAGTCAATTTGACCAATGAAGTAAGTCAATTATATCTCATGGAATCATATCCCCCCAATTTTTATCCCCTCTCATATCACCACCAATAATGTGCTTTTATTGATAACACTAATTTTCCCTGATAACACTGATACAACATATTCACAATTTTTCCCTTCACCATACTATCTTTCTCACCAACCTATATAACATATGTGTACAATTACAATTCTTAGGGATTCAAACTGGGGTGTTAAACTTATCCTATCCTACCTTGGCTTAGCCTACTCTAACATAGCTTATCCCACTCTAGCCTTCCTAAATTAACTTATCCTAGCCTACTCTACCTTAGTTGGCCCTACGTTAACCTACCCTATCCAACTCTAACCTATCAAATCCTTCTCTAATATAGAATATCCTACTCTAACCTAATCTAAGCTAGACTATCCTACATTAACCTAGCTTAGTGTATCCTAACTTAACCTAGCCTAAACTATCCTACCTTAACATAGCCTAACCTATCCTACCCTAAAATAACCTAGGTGAGCTTACCTTATCCTAGCCTAGATTAGTCTAAACTACTATAGCCTAACCTAGTATAGCATAACCTAGCATAGCCTAGCGTAGTATAACCTACGCTAACCTAACCTAGTTGAGCTTAGAATATCCCAACCTAGCATAGCCTAACCTAACATAGCCTAATCTACTCTAACCTAACCTATCCTATCCTAACCTAGCTTAGCCTAGCTTACCTTAACATAACTTACCATACCTTAAAATGACCTATTTAACTCTTGCCTACCTTACCCAACCTATCCAAGACTACTCTAGACTAGCCTATCCCACTCTAGCAAAGCCTATCCTAGCCTACTCTAGCCTAACCTAGATTACTCTAGCCTAGATTACCCTACTCTAGTCTAGCCTAGCCTACTCTATCCTAGCCTAACTTAGCCTAATCTATCCTAGCCTAGCCTACTCTAGCCTAGCCTACCCTATGTATCCTAGACTTGGTAGGTGTTTAGCTGCTATGAGGAGGTATGCAACCACTTCCCCATGGTTCCCTAGTGAAATCTTATCTATGATGATATATATATATGAAACTCTGGCATAAACTCTAGATCTAGGTCTAGGTAGGAGCAAGCCTACATAGTCCCAGGTAAACTAGATAGGACCCTATAGGTAGATTGTCAATTCTTAGGCCAGGAAAATATGCCTAGCCTACTCTAACCTAGCCTCACCTAGACTACTCTACCCTACCCTACCCTATATTATCATTTTCTAGCCTAGCCTAAACTAACCTAGCCTAACCTACCTTAACCTACCTTAATCTAGCCTATCCTACTCTATCCTACTCAACTTTAACACAGTCTACCCTACTCTATCATATGATACCTTAACGTATCCTATCCTATAGTAACTGAGACTATGCTACTCTAGCCTAGCATAGCCTACTATAGCCTAGATAGCATACTCTGGCCTACCCTACCTTAACCTAGCCTAGCCTACCTTAACCTAGCATAGACTACCTTAACCTAGACTACTTTATCCTAGCCTAGCCTACTCTAGCCTATCTTAGTGCACTCAAGCCTAGCCTCGCCTAGCCTATACTATGCTATCCTAGTTGAAACTTTCTTAACCTATCCTAGCCTAGCCTACATCAAATTAGTCTAACATACTATAGCCTACACTACTTTAACTTATCCGACCCTACCCTAGGTTGTCCTAGCCTAGAATACCCTATTCTAGACTAACCTACTCTAGAAAAACATATCTTAGCCTAACATATCTTAATATAACCTAGCCTAATTTAACCTATTCTATCCTATCCTACCCTACCTTATCCTAACCTAGCCTAGTCTACCCTAAACTATCCTAATCTACTCTAGCCTACCCTACCTTAATCTTGCCTAGCATACTTTAGCCTAGTCTAGTCTAGCCTAGCTTGGCCTACTTTAGCCTATCCTAGCCTACCTTAAAATATCCTACCCTACCTTAACCTACCAAAGACTAACCTACTTTAGGCTATCCTATCCTACTCTATCCTAGCCTATCCTACTCTAGCCTAACCTAGCCTAGTCTACTCTAGCCTAGCCTAGCCTATCCTAGCCTAGCCTATCATATCCTAATTTATCCTATCCCATCCTACTCTACCCTAGGCTACCTTAGTATAACCTAACCTACCCTAGCCTAACCTACCCTACATTAACCTAGCCTACAATAACCTAGCGTAGTCTACCTTAAAATAGCCTAGCCTACTCTAGCCTACCCTAAATTAACCTAACATATCCTAATCTATCCTACTCTATCCTACCTTAGCTTACTCTAGCCTATGCTACCTTAACCTAGCTTATTATAGCCTAACCTAGCCCAATCAAGCCTACCCTAGCCCACTCTATCCTACCATATCCCACTCTAGCCTAGCCTAGGCCACTCAAACCTAACCTAGCCTACTATAGACTAGACTAGACTAGCCTAGCCTATCCTAACTTAGCTTATTCCCTATAATAGCCTAGTGTAGCCCATCCTAGCCTACTCTAGCCTAGACTAGACTAGCCTAAAATACATTAAATTAGCCTAGCGAATCCTACTCACACTTATTCTTGCCTATCCTAGCCTACCTAGCCTACCTTATTTTATCCTTTTCTATCCTATCTTATCATACCTTAGCTTACTCCCTAGATCATCCTAGCATAGCCTATCCTAGCATTGCATATCCTATCCTAGCCTACTCTACCCTAGACTGGACTAGCCTAGCCTAAGTTAAACTAGCCAAGCCAATCCTACTCTCACTTATTCTTTCCTATCCTACCTTACTTTAACCTTTCCTAGCCTACTCTAGCATAGCCTAGCTATCCTACCTTACCGTAAACTTTCCTATCCCACTCTAACATATCCTATCTCACTCTATCCTAGCCTAGACTACTCTAGCCTAGCCAATTCTAGCATGGCCTAACCTTTTCTAGCCTAGCGCACCTTAACCTTACCCCGACTACCCTACGTTAACCTTTCCTAGCCTATCTGAATCTAGCATACCCTAGCCTATTCTATCCTATCCCATTCTAGCCTAGCCTATCTAAATCTATCCGAGCCTAGTCCATTTTAGCCTAGCCTAGCCTACTCTATCCTATCATAGCCTACACTAGCCTAACCTATCCTTCTCTAGCCTATCTTATTCTATTCTAGCCTATCCTATCCTACTCTATCCTACCCTACCTTAACCTTTCCTAGCATATTGTAGGCTATCCTATCCTACACTAGAGTAGTCTATCCAAATCTAGACTGGCCTATCCTACTCTAACCTAGCCTAGGCTAGCTTATTCTATCCTAGCCTAGCCCAGCCTACTTTATCCTACCTAGCCTACTATAGTCTAACCTAGCCTAGCCTACTCTACCCTAGCATAGCTTTCTCTACCCTATCCTAGCCTACCCTAGCCCAAGATAGTTTTTTCTAGCTTAATCTATCCTAACATACCTTAACCTTTCCTATCCCACTCTAACCTATTGTATCCTAGATTGCTCTAGCCTACCCTAGCCTACTCTAGCCTAGCCTAGCCTACTCTAGCCTATCCTATCCTACTCTATCCTATCATATCCTACTCTAGCTTAGCATAGCTTACTACTCTAGGTTAGCCTAACTTAACCTAGCCTAGTCTACTACATCCTAGCTTAGCCTACTCTTGCCTACCCTAGCCTACCCTATCCTAGTCTAGCCTAGCCTACTCTAGCCTAGCCTACTCTAGCTTAGCTTACTCTAGCTTAGCCTACTCTAGTCTAGCCTACTCTAGCCTAGCTTACTCTAGCCTAGCGTACTCTAGCCTAGCCTACTCTATCCTAGCCTAGTCTACCTTAACCTACCCTAAACTATCTTACCTTCACCTAGGCTAGTCTATCCCGCTTTAAATTAGTCTATACTATCCTACCTTAACCTATCCTATCATATCCTAACTTATCCTATTATATCATAACTTAGCCTATCCTACCCTAACTTAGCCTAGCCTACCTTACACCAGCTTAGCCTAATGTACCTTACCCTACCTTAACATAGTCTATCCTACCACCTTAGCCTACCCTAGCATAGCCTAGTGTATCCTATTCTACCTTAGCCTAGCCTAAAGTAACCCACTCTATCCTAGCCTAGCCTAGGCCTAAGCTTAAGCTTAACTCCTAACTGTATTTCTAAGCCTAATCCTTTTAGTCTTAAATACCAAACCCCAAGCCTAAATCATATGCCCAAGCCTCACATAATACTTCCTTTCTTAAAATAAAATAATTTATTGGATAAATTTCTAATATAACAATATATATCTTTATGAAAACTAATTGTTTTCCATAGATAAAGAAACACATCCATTATATCATCTAAATTAAAAATTACATAATTTTAATAGAAGATACAAAAGAATATAAATAATAACAACAAACATAAAGAAATATTATAAATATATAAATGTAAAGAAAAAATCTACATAAAATAATTAACATAACTAATAAATTTATTAACAAATTTAAAAAATATATAGAAGTATTTAAGCTAAACACAATATAGATCACATGATAAAAGAATTCTTCAATTTATTTAACAATGGTACTTGGCATGTAGACATTTAATGACCAACTTATTATGTGATTACAATCTCTTAAAAGCTTAATTTAATTTTTATCTAAAAATAAATAAACACAACAATAGGCAAAAATAGGTGAAAGAAAAACTAAATTGCATGGTGATTAACATATTGATTTTTAATGAGAATTGTACTATGTGATTAGAAATACATTAAAATATTAATTTCTTTCTTATTTAAAAAATAAAAATCAATAGAATAATGGTAGATAAAATGTATCCATGTAAGGAATTAAATAGTATGGTTGAAACTTTTGTTTTTTTAATTTAAAAAAAAAAATTAAAAAAAAAACTACCATATACAATGCTAATAAATGGGTTATCCGTTTAAGGAACTAAATTCTATGGAGTGGGTTATCGGTTTAATGAAATAAAATGCATAACAGAGGTTGGTTAAACTAACCAGGAGAGAGTATATGCACATTTGTTGACAAACAAGTTAATAGAGATGGTGTAAAAAAAATGTTCTTAGAGAAATATTTATGTACCATGGTTGGTTAAATTGATAAACAATTCAATAAATAGCAATAAAATGTTGGTTAACCCAAAGGGAGATAATAGAGGGACAGTAACTACTAAACAGATGGATAAACCAAAGCTAGCAGGTTAAACTAATTAAACTAATAAGGAAAAAAACAAGGGCATGTTAACTACAAAAATTTAAACTACGGTAATGAAAACTTAAATTTAATAAACATGGCAGACACCTAGAGCCATAAGGTTAAAATTTTTTAGAGCCACACATATGTATAGCAAAGATTTGGTTCATTGAAGAATGAGGGTTTCGAAGGGCTTGGATTCGTTCAAGGAGGGTTTCAAAGGGCTCGTTAAATGATGGTGTCAAATCATATCGAAGGCTCGAACCCTATTGAAGGATGGACAAACTTCCTTATACTATATATTTTTTCCAACCAATGGCGGTTTTCATCTAAAAAGAATAGAGCCCAACATGAAATAATTTCAATTAAATCGACTCTATGCATGAGATTTGAGTGAAATATTTTCAATTAAATTGATAGAATGAAAGCAAGGCTATGCATGAAATTTGAGACACGCAAGAGAAAAACATGAAGCAATTTCAATTAAATTAAATTGAGAGATAAAAAGAAAGATTATGAATGAGATTTGAAATATGTAAGAAATTAAAATTGCTTAATGAATTTACAAAAAAATATAGGGCTTCTGAAAAGAATACAGGGTAATGGAAATAAAAATAAAATGTATCATTCAGAAAGCATTGATGGCCAAGAAGATCAACCATCCTTGAAGCTTTTTGCTCCAGTGGATGATTGAATGCAACCTCTTAACACATAAAAATGACTCGACCTAGACTTAGACTTAGACTAGTGGAGTCATAGTCGACCACACACAATTTACAAACTTAGACACAAAACCACTCAAATGTTAGTTATAACTGTAACCTCAAAATAGTATGACTTTACACTTCTAGATGTTCTAGCCAATTGTACCAGTCGTTAGGACTTGTCTGATCTTCTTGATCTTCTTGTTTTGTTTTCCCTTTTATAGATTTAGTTGATCATATAATACAATTGCGTGCTCCACACATTCTTGTTCCCATTTTGTGTACTTTGTTTCTTATTTCTTGCTTAGCTTCTTTCTTTATCATGGTATCAGAGCAGAAGAGGTAAGACTCTTCATAGATATTGGAGAGAAGTCCACTAAACATAGCGTGGGAAGTAAAAATCCTCACATATCTTGGAGAGAAATCCACTTAAAAGAACGTTGGAGACATTATAGCGCGTGAAGGAAGCCTTGCAGAAGAATGAAGCATTTAAAGATATGTGAAATCCCTTTTTCAAGAGGAAAATATAGTTGTAGTAGAGGAGAAAAAAAGTCATTGGATTGGTTGCAAGAACAAATCTGGGCCATTAGATCAATCCCAGACAGATCGAGAAGCGCACAGAAGGAGAACATATCCCAACCGTCGGATATGAGCGAGTGGATTGACAGTTGTAAGATCAAGGTAATTTGCATTGTGTTTAACCCTTAGCCTCCTTAGGACTTCGGAAATTCGAAGGTTTTCTCTTTTTAGCTACAGAGGAGATGAGTCTCCTGAAGTCCCAAAGTTTGTCTGGACCATCCATCAACAAGGACACATAGTGATAGATCTCGTACTTTGGAGAATTAGCACTTTGGAGGGTTTACTTAGTGAAGAAGTTGTCGAAGCCGAAGAAGATCTGAATCATTGAAGGTTCTGGATATGTGTTGGCATATCTGACACTCCATAAGGTTAACACTTTAGAGGTTTGTGCTGTTGTTTACCTCGAAACTCCCAAATCCTAGGATTCTGAAGTAAATCTTAGCCCTTGATCTTGTTGAACACATGGATGAAGAATCTTCCACTTCTCTAGTTTGGGGTTCGGGGAGAACGTAGTGCAGTGTTGTGTGGACTCCCAAAGGCTGAAGTAAATGTCATCTGTCGAATCAAAAGGAAATGTGGAGGCTGATCTTGTCACTTCGGAGATTCGTAAATCCAAAGGATAGCACGTGTTAGCAAACCAGAACTCCCGAAAGCTAAAGTCTCGAAACAGATCTTGGTAATTAGTTTGTCGAGGTTTGAGGTCCGTTGATCATTGAAAGCCTAAAGTCACAAAGTATTATGATCTACAGATATCAATGTGTAACTAAGACCATAGATCACTTCACCCGTTTGAATATTGAGAGGAACAAAGGTTTCTACATACTGAAACGCCCGAATCTCGAACTTCCTTGAGCTCCTAAAGTAGCATTTTTTGGGCTAGCACCTCGTTCTCAACCCTTTGGTCATATAAGGATGTAACTTGAAAATTTCCTTTTGTTAAAAAGAAATAAGAATTAGCTCTCAAGAAAAATCAGATAGCTCGATTTTTCCATAAAGAGGTGCTACACTCAATAAAGAAAAGATCTTGGAATTCTAACTCTGTAGATCTCGTGCTCAGATAGTAAGATCCAACTAGATCAGCGCTAAAGAAGTGGTGTGTGTTGATTAAGGTTGGTTGTCATTGATGTCAACCCTTTAAGAAATACCCATAGCACAAAGGTTTGGGTAATGGACCCAATATTGTTTGATGTAAATATGACTTATTATTGTTTTGTCATTGTTGATAAGAAGTAAATATGGATGAACTCCAAAGTGGTCCCCTTATGGTGAAATCCCTCATGGGAAGATGCCTTGTGGAGTAAGAGAACCCATGCTTAATTGTGGAACAATGAGATGAAGGAAAGTGAATTTTTCAGGGAAAATATCCTATATGGATAGTGCTTGTCATGTTATTTCTGGTGGTATGTGGAACATCACATAATTCCTCACGGTTAGAGAGTTATGGCCATGAGAAGTTGGAGACCCCAGGTTTGGGTAATGGACCCAAGTTTGTTTGATGGGTGATGGTATGATTTATGATATATTTTCAGATAATACTATTCTATATGGATAGTACATGTCATGCCATTTCTTATGGTATGTACAACGTCACATCACTTCTCACGGTTTGAGAGTTATGGCCTTACGAAGTTGGAGGACCCTCATATGTCATCTAGAAGCCCCAAAAGGTGAAAGTAGTCAAAGTGGTTTAAGAGATTTCAAAAGGTAAATAAAAAAGTGAAGTGATGAGTGTATTATAATTCAAATTGAATACAAAATAATTTTTTTCAATAATAAATTTAATGGAGAAATTAGAAGTGGACTCAACCCTAAAATAAGGAAAGTGGGGCAAGTGACCTAGATGATGTTTTTAAGGAAGCTACTTGGAGAGTATAAATAAGATATCTAAAGAATATTGAATATCTATATGTGTTTGAGGTAACCAAGGATATCTAAACCGGAATTCTGAGTGAAGGTGAAGAAAAGAAGGCTGAAATGCAAGGAAGGATAAATTATTTTGATGGTGCTTTCTAAGGTATGTTATTTACAGGTCATCTCACCATTTTCGCTATAAATTTTTTTCTATAATGATTTAGACCGTGAAATTTCTATGAAAGTGAGAAAACATATCCAAGTATCCGTGGTATAAAATTAAGATTGTGGGTCGTTGTATTTTGGGAGTTACACTCTGTAGAAAATATGGTTTGTGGCCAGTCCTGAAACTAGTGAAAATCAGGAGTTTCAGGTAAAAACATCATAATTTTTTCATAACAGATCCAAATTCAGTGAGTAAAAATGTGTTGGTTAGGGAACAGTCATTAGTATTCTTTGTAACATTCTCAATTCAATTCATCAAATATTTTGTGCAAGGAACGCTCTACAAGTTCACTCTCTAGAATAAGCTAGAATTCAACAAGGTATGCCATTTTTGCTATAAATCCTCTGATGAGAGGTTCCAAGTAGTAACAGTTGGAGGAATTTCATAAAACACACTGAATAATATTGTGTATCAGTTTCATATCTTTATACATTATAGGTTCAAAGTTATGATTACTTCAAGTTATGGTTGTTGACTAATCCAAAACTAGGCATGTGAGACTAAAGAAAAATTTGATGAAAATGTTAGTCTCTTGTTTTTAAAGTTAAGGAAGGCTTGAAGGAATGTGATCATATACACCAGGTCTATTACAGAGCTACAAATCATATATGGATGATGAAATTGATGAGGGCTTTTGGTTGTGGTACATGTTGAGTACATGGTTGAGACAAGTAGTTGATGAGTTGACACACATACATGAGGTGTATGGTTGATGATGTTGGTATAATTGATGAGTCATAGTTTATAAATAGTTGACACATGATTGGTACATACTTGGTACATGATTGGATGCACTTTTTTATGGTACAGGTTGATTACAGGTTGGTGCATGGTTGATGCACTTGTTTATGGTACAGGTTGATTATAGGTTGATGCATGGTTCAGATTTATTGGTATAGGTTTACAGTGGTATATCTCACAATGATAGTGTGATAGTGATTCCATCATTCTACTTCTACTTCAAGGTGGCAGGACAAGGCAAAGGCAGGTGGTTGTAACCACCTTCTGGTTGTAGCCAGAGAACATTAGGGGATGTAGCCTCCTTCTGGTTGTAGCCAGAGAATTGAGGAGTTGGAGCTTCTCTCAGATTGTAGCCCAAGAAACTAGGGGGTTGGATCCTCCTTCCAGTTGCAGCTGGAAAACAAAGGAATTTGGTGCTTCCAATGAATGTAATTCTTCAAGACATATAAGAAAAAACATTTTGTGGTTTTCTCCCAATTTGGGTTTCCACGTAAAACACTGGTGTACTGTGTATGTGTGTGATTGTTAATTTCTTACTGCTCATTATTGGATAATAATTCTACATTGATATAACATTTGAAGAAAAAAGATTAAAATTACGCTATTACTGATTCACCCCCCCATCAGTAATCCAACAATTTGTATCAAAGAAGGTTCCTTCAGAAATCAGTTTAACCACTGAAAGGTAGATCATGGAGAGTACCAACTCGTATAAAAATGGAATACCACAGTTTGATGGACATAAGTATGTTTTTTGCAGCACAAGGATGAAGACATATATACAGACAGAAGGATTTCAAGTTTGATAATCAATTGTAGATGGATACACAACACCAACAGTTCCACCAACAAATGACAAAGAAGTGAAACTCGATGAGAATAATTCCAAACCCATAAATGCACTTTTCAATGGTCTCAATAATATGGTATTCACCAAAGTTGCACATTGTAAATCTGCTAAAGAGATTTGTGACAAGCTTCGAAATATTTATGAAGGAGATTCAAAAGTCAAAGCAACAAAGCTTCAAACTTACAGAGGTCAGTTCGAACAACTAAAAATGAAGGAAGATGAAGATATCACAACCTACTTCTTACGAGTCGAT
>ML776583.1:1943055-1964635 GCA_009831015.1 Picea engelmannii
GATGAAGAATTGGATCAAATAGAGAAAAATGACACTTGGGAATTGGTTCCAAGACCAAAGAATAAGAATGTGATCAACACAAAATGGGTTTTCAGGAATAAATTGAATGAAGATGGATAGGTTACAAGGAACAAAGCTAGATTCATATGTAAAGGATATGCACAGATTGAAGGAATTGAGTTTGAAGAGACATTTTCCCTAGTTTCCAGAATGGAAGCGATCCATTTTCTTTTAGCTTATGCATGCTCCAAAAATGTTAAATTATATCAGATGGATGTAAAATCATCTTTTCTAAATGGGGAACTTGAAGAAGAAGTCTACATTGAACAACTAGAAGGATTTCAATTGTCAAAGAAAACATATTATGTGTGTAAATTAAAGAAGGCCTTGTATGGTCTAAAATAGGCTCCTAGAGCATGGTACTCTAGACTGGATAAGTATCTACAGCAGGCAGGGTTCATAAAAGGAAGTGCAGACAACAACCTCTACATCAAGGTAAGTCAAGGTAATATTTTATTAATTAAAGTTTATGTTGATGATATTATTTTTGGTAGTGATGATGATAGGTTAAGCCAAAAATTTGCAAAAGACATGCAGAATAAATTTGAAATGTCATTACTTGGAGAACTATCCTTATTTATGGGACTTCAGATACATCAAAGCAACCAAGGAAATTTTATTTCTCAAACCAAGTATATCAGAGAAATGCTAAAGAGGTTCGGAATGGAAGATTGCAAACCAATTATCACTCCCACGCAAACCAGTTGTAAGTTGAACAAAGATGATAATTCAAAGTCTACAGATCAGAGGCAATATAGGTCAATGATTGGAAGCCTACTATATGTGATAGCATCCAGACCATATGTAATGCACACAGTTGGACAGGTGGCACAATTTCAAGCAGCACCAAAGGAATCACATGTATTAGTAGTAAAGAGGATCTTCAGATATCTCAAAGGAACATAAGAGTTTGGATTCTGGTATCCAAAAAGAAAAGATATATCACTTAATGCCTACACAGATGCAGATTGGGTAGGTTGTATTGATGACCGATGAAGCACAAGTGAAGCAACGTTCTACTTAGGTGAGTGTTTGGTATCATGGCTAAGCAAGAAACAATCATCGGTATCTCTATCTACAGCCGAGGCAAAGTATATTGCATCAGCAGTATATTGTACACAGGTTCTTTGGATGAAACAAACTTTGACAGATATACAGGTTGAGTATGATGAGTCCGTTCCAATATATTTTGATAATACAAGTGCCATTAGTATCTCAAAAAACCCGGTGATGCACTCCAAGAATAAGCACATTCCAATCAAGTATCACTTTCTACGGGAACAGGTTGCACAAAAGAACAAGTAGTAGACATCTTTACAAAACCATTTCCACGGGAATCCTTTGAATATATTCGCCAAACACTTGGAGTTATTTCTACTCCAAAAATGAATGCTTTTTGAATGCTTATCTTATATGTCTTAGATGTACATGAGGAAGCCTCATAAGAGGACAGTCTATCAGGGGGAGTAGCCCCAGATGGAAAGATACATTTCCCATTGATGACAAAGGCGGAGAGATTTATCAGATGCAGAGGACAGAGGCATGGTTTCAGGAGGAGTAGATTTATCAGATGCAGAGGACAGAGGCATGGTTCTAGGGGGTGCATGAGTGATATGATTTCAGTGTTGCATCAAAGTGTTGCCATCAATTCCAAAGGGGGAGATTGTTAATTAAGGTTGGTTTTCATTGATGTCAACCCTTAAAGAAAGACCCGTAGCACAAAGGTTTAGATAATGGACCCAATATTGTTTGACGTAAATATGACTCATTATTGTTTTGTCATTATTGATGAAAAGTAAATATGGATGAACTCCAAAGTGGTCCCCTTATGGTGAAAGCCCTCACGGGAAGACGCTTTGTGGAATAAGAGAACCAATGGTTAATGAGATGAAGGAAAGTGAATTTGTCAGGGAAACTATCCTAGATGGATAGTTCTTGTCATGTCATTTTCGGTTGTAAGTGGAATGTTACATAATTCCTCATGGTTAGAGAGTTATGGCCATGAGAAGTTGGAGACCCCAGGTTTGGGTAATGGACCAAAGTTTGTTTGATGGGTAATGGTATGAGTTATCATATATTTTCAGATAATACTATTCTATATGGATAGTACATGTCATGCCATTTCTGGTGGTATGTAGAACGATATGGCATTACGAAGTTGGAGGGCCCTCATATGTCATCTAGAAGCTCCAAAAGGTCACAGTAATCAAAGTGGTTTAAGAGATTTTAAAAGGTAAATAATAAAGTGAAGTGATGAGTGTATTGTAATTCAAAGTGAATACAAAATAAATTATTTCAATAATAAATTTAATAGAGAAATTAGAAGTGGACCCAACCCTAAAATAAGGAAAGTGGACCAAGTGACCTAGATGATGTTTTTAAGGAAACTACTTCGAGAGTATAAATAAGAGGCAAGGCTCTCTCATTTGAATCACACTTGAGAATATTGAATATCTATATGTGTCTGAGGTAACCAAGGATATCTAAACCATAATTATGAGTGAAGGTGAAGAAAAGAAGGCCGAAATGAAAGGAAGGATAAATTATTTTGATGGTTCTTTCTAAGGTATGTTATTTATAGGTCATCTCACCATTTTCACTATAACTTTTTTTCTATAATGCTTCGGACCAAGAAATTTCTATGAAAGTGAGAAAACATATCCAAGTATATGTGGTAAAAAATTCAGATTGTGGGTCGTTGTATTTTTGGAGTTACACTTCGTGGAAAATAGGGTTTGTGGCCAGTCCTAAAACTAGTCAAAATCAAGTGTTTCAGGTAAAAACGACATAAATTATTCATAATAGATCCAAATTTAGTGAGAAAAAATGTGTTGGTTAGGGGAAAATATTTAGTATTCTGTATAATATTTTTAGATCAATTTATCAAATATTTTGTGCGGGGCACACTCTACAAGTTCGCTCTCTAGAATAAGCCATAATTCAACAAGGTATGCCATTTTTTCTATAACTCCTCTTCTGAGAGGTTACAAGTAGTGAAACTTGGAGGAATTGCATAAAACACACTGAATAACATTGTGTATCAGTTTCAAATATTTATACATTACATGTTAAAAGTTATGATTACTTTAAGTTAGGGTTGTTGACTAATCCAAAACTAGGTATGTGAGACTAAAGAAAAGTTTGATGAAAATGCTAGTCTCTTGTTTTTAAAGTTAAGGTAGGTTTGTAGGAATATGATCATATACACCAGGTCTATTACATAGCTACAAATCATATTTGGATGATGACATTGATGAGGGATTTTGGTTGTGGTACATGTTGAGTACATGGTTGAGACAAGTAGTTGATGAGTTGGTGCATATACATGAGGTGTATAGTTGATGATGTTGGTACATATTGATGAGTCATAGTTGATGAGTAGTTGACACATGATTGGTACATACTTGGTACATGGTTGGATGCATTTGTTTATGGTATAAGTTGATTATAGGTTGGTGCATGGTTGATGCACTTATTTATGGTACAGGTTGATGCATGGTTGATGCATAGTTCAGATTTATTGGTACATGTTTACAGTGGTATATCTTGCAGTGATAGTGTGAAAGTGGTTCCATCATTCTAATTATACTTCAGGGTAGAAGGACGGGGCAAGGACAGGTGGTTGTAGCCACCTTCCGGTTGTATCCGGAGAACATTGGGGGTTGTAGCCTCCTTCTGGTTGTAGCCAGAGAATTGGGGAGTTGGAGCTTCCCTCAGGTTGTAGCCTGAGAAACTAGGGGGTTGGAGCCTCCTTCCAGTTGCAGTTGGAAAACAAATGAAGTTGGTGCTTCCAATGAATGTAATTCTTCAAGACATATAAGAAAAAACATTCTATGGTTTTCTCTCTATTTGGGTTTCCATGTAAAACACTAGTGTACTATGTATGTGTGTGATTGTTTATTTCTTATTGCTCATTATTGGATAATAATTATACATTGATATAACATTTAAAGAAAAAGGATTAAAATTATGCTATTACTTATTCACCCCCCCTCTCATTAATCCAACAGTGTGGCCCACGTTTTTCAGCCTGAATATATGCAGAGGATTTCGAGGACCTATATTTACACACAGGAAAAGGGAAGAGTCCCTATTTTCTTCAATATATCAAAGGTATTTTTCATCTCTAAGAAAAAACATGAACAAAACTAACAGTTTTTTTTCTATTCTAAATTTTTTTTACAAAAATGGCCACCTCTAACCATTTAGGACCAACACAACGACCAATTCTTCTTGGAAAGAACTATGAATTTTGGTCTCTCAGAATGAGATCCTTCTTACAAGCACATGAGTGCTGGGATCCAATGGATCTTGGCTATGTGGAACCAGATCCAGCAGACCTAGCTTCCATGAACAATCAAGAGAGAGTTTCTCACGCGGAACAGAGGAAAATAGAGAGTAAGGAAAATTTCTAGATTTAGAACTCAGTGGATGACTTGATTTTCTCAAAAATCATAGGTTTTGTTACCTCTAAACATCCCTGGGACATCCTACAAACAACTTTCAAAGGAAATGATAGGGTCAAAATAGTCAAGCTGCAAACCTTGAGAGTGGATTCTGAGACTTTAAAAATGAAAAAGTCTGAAAACGTTGATAAATTTATGACCAAAGTCATGGGAATTGTAAACGAGATCAGGCTGACTGGTGAAGACATCCTTGATCAAAGGATTATTTATAAATTCTTGAGAATTCTTCCAAAAAAATTCGAAATGTTTGTTACATCCATTCTTGAATCCAAGGATCTGTCAAATTTTTCAACAGATGAAGTAATGGGCTCTCTTTTGACACATGAGACCATACTACATCTAGAAGATGAGTCAATAGCCAATGACTTCAAGACCCGATTCTATTTCAGCAGAGGGAGAAGTAGAGGTAGAGGCATAGGTCATAGAGAAATAGGGAGAATTCCAAGAAATCATCACTCAGGTGAAGGTCACAGACCTCAAAATTGGCATCATAATTTCTAGCCTCAAAGAAGCAGAGGGAGGAGATCAAATGAAAAAACAAGCATGCAATGCTATTACTGCAAAAAGTATGGGCACTATGAATCTGAATGCCAGAAGAAGTAACCATTTCAACACTTAGGCAGAGCACATGACTCAAATCATGAAGTAGACACCTCAGATAGGATGTTTCTCTCATGTCACAAAACTAAAGAAAAACACAAGGACCTATGGTTGTTGGACAATGGATGCACCAATCATATTAAAGGTAAAAAAGATTTACTTTCATGCATTGATTCTTTTGTTTCATCTGATATTACACTTGGAGATGACTCTTTAGTCAAAGTGTAATACCTATTCTCACTAAACAAGATGTAAAGAAATACATAAATGATGTCTATCATGTTCTAGATCTAAAACATAATCTCTTAAGTCTAGGTAAATTAGTTGAAAATGGTTAAAAGGTACATTTTGAAGGAGCATGATGTAGGATATATGACAAAACTCCCAACATAAAATTGATTTCTGAAATCCACATGACTAGGAATAGAATATTTCCCATGACCCTTAGAACTACAAATCAAACCCAATCTTATGCACAAGGTGCATCTACCCCCAATGAAACTATGATTTGGCATGCAAGATTTGGACATCTACCCTTTCAAAGTCTAAGCCTTCTACAAAAACACTCCATGGTCAAAGTTCTACCTATCTTCAAAGGAAAAAATACCCCATGTGAGCTCTGCATTCTCGGAAAACACAAGAGAACTAGCTTTCTTGAGTCCTCCACTCAAGCCAAATAACACTTAGAGTTGGTTCACACTAACCTATGTGGACCAATGAAAACAAAGTCAATAGGTGGTAGATTTTATTTTCTAAAATTTATTGATAACTTTAGCAAGAAAATATGGATCTATTTCCTCAGACAGAAGTTTGAAACCTTTGCAAAGTTCAAGGAGTTCAAGGCTGAAGATGAAAAACAGAGTGGGAGATATGTGAAGATTCTTAGGTCATATGGAGGAGGAGAATACTCTTCAATAGAATTTGCAAATTTCTGCAAATCACAAGACATAATCATGCAAACCACAACCAGGTATACTTCACAACAAAATGGAGTGGCTGAGAGGAAAAATCAGACTATAATGAACATGGAAAGGAGCCTTCTCAGATAGAAATATCTATGAAATATATTATGGGATAAAGAAGTAGCATGCTCATTTTATCTTCTGAATATATTCCCAACCACTAGTATCAAGATGAAGTTCCCTTAAGAAGCATGGAGTGTGACAAAACGAAATGTTGCTCATCTTAGGACTTTTAGATTCATTGAGTTCACTCACATACCTTCTGAATTGAGGAGGAAAATTGAGGATCGAAGTGAGAAATTCATTTTTGTTGGCTACAGTGAGACATCCAAATCCTACAGGCTCTACAATCTGATTTCAAAGAAACTAATTCTCAACAGAGATGCCAAATTTCTTGAAAATTAGTTTTGGAGTGAGTATGAAAATCACCCTCTGAATAGTTGAAATCGATTACTACCACTTCCTGAAAACACAGAAAATTCAGAATATAAAACACATCAGCATGTCCTTCCAAGATTGGAGGTACAAGGAAAGCCTAAAAGATCTCAGGACAACTCTTCTTCAAGCAGAAATTCATCCTCTGAACCTCAAAATCAAAGAACTCGAATATTGAGAGAACTCCATCAGTAGTTGGATGATATGAATCATCAAAATATTTTTTCATTAGTGTCATTTCAACCTACATCTTTTAAAGAGACAACTACAGAGCCACATTGGGTTCAAGCCATGAACCAAGAGATTGACTCCATTGAGAAGAACAAGACATGGGATCTTGTTCATCTGCCTAGAAAAAAGACAAGTATTAGTGTCAAGTGGGTTTACATAACTAAACTCAAAGAAAATAGGTAGATTGAAAAACACAAAGCAAGACTTGTTGCCAAAGGATTATCACAACAACCAAGCATTGATTATGGTGAAAATTTGGCTCCAGTAGCATGGTTGGACACTATAAGGACTCTTTTATCCACAACAACTCAACACAAATGGAAAGTATACCATATGGATGTCAAGTCAGCTTTCCTGAATGGTGTCTTAGAAGAAGATGTATATGTGGATCAACCACTTGGATTTGAAGTCAAAGAACAACCAACCAAAGTGTATCAGTTGAAGAAATCCTTGTATGGCTTCAAGCAAGTTCCAAGAGCTTGCTACAATAGAATTGACACTTACCTGATCAAGAGTGGTTTCAGCATAAGCCAAAATGAGCCAACTCTATACACCAAAACAAGTCGGCAAGGTCAAATTTTGATTGTATGTTTATATGTTGATGACATGATATATACTGGAAATCTTGAGTTAACCAGTTTTAAACATGCCATCCAATCTGAGTTTGAGATGACAGATCTTGGCATAATGAAATATTTTGGGGGGATTGAGGTTGACCAATCACCCAAAGGGTTTTTTTTTTCTGTCAGAAAAGTATGCAACAAACATCCTCAAAATATTTCACATGGAAGACTAGAATCCAACAGAAACCCCGATACCCCTAGGCACAAAATTGAGAAAGCAAGATGAGGTCCCTATAGTGGATTCTACCTTGTACAAAAGTTAAGTAGGAATTTTGTTGTATCTTACAACAACTAGACCTGATATTATGTATGTAGTTGGCTTTGTTTCCAGGTTCATATAATCTCTCAAATATTATCATTGGAAGATGGAGAAAAGGATTTTGAGATATGTTGTTGGCACTCTCAATTTTGGTTTATGTTACACTCAGTTTGAAGATAATCATCTTTTTGGTTACACTAAAAGTGATTTTGCAGGCAACCTAGATGACTGAAAAAACACCTTAGGGTATGTTTTCCACCTGGGCACAAATCTGATTTCTTGGGCATCAAAGAAGCAACCCATTGTTTGAATATCTTCTGCAGAGGCAGAGTATGTCGCTACTACCTCAGCTACTTGTCAAATTATGTGGTTGCGCAGAGTATTGAATGACATGCCACATACAGAAAATGATCCAACTCCTATCTTTTGTGACAACACTTCATCAATTTATTTATCTAAACACCATGTTTTTCATAAGAAAAGCAAGCACATTGACACACTCTATCACTTCATATGCAAGCTAGTCAATAATTATCAAATCACTCTTCAATTTTGTGTTGCGCAAAATCAGCTCACAACCATCTTTACAAAGCCATTAGGAAAAACCATTTTTTATTTTCAGAGACAACACTTGGGCATTATCAGTAATGATGTTTGTAACTGTTGAGTTTAAGATGGAGTGTTACTTATAACTATAACCTCAATAGAGTATGACTGCACACTACTAGTTGTTCTGTCCAGTTGTACCTGTCGTTAGGATTTCTCTGATCTTCTTTATATTCTTGTTTCATTTTCCCTTTATAGCTTGAGTTGATCATCTAATACATTTGTGTGCTCCACACATTCTTGTTCCCATTCTGTCTACTATGTTTCGTGTTTCTTTCTTATCTTCTTTCTTTATCATCAAACTTACCAGACCAGACCAGAAAGAGAAAGAGGAGGGACTCAATATCAATCATGTACAATTTACAAAATAAGACTCAGAATCACACAAACACACCAAGCTAGACCAAATAGAGGAACAATAATAGAAAAAATAGAAAAGGAGCAGGGAAATGTTTAAACAAGATAAGAATTGAGATATATGTATCACTTCTCCCATATCCCTTCCATGGATAGATAGTTTCCCTCTTTGGCCTCCTTTGTCTTTTGAACCATTCATTGGTTACAAATGAGACACATTGCCTTTTCCTCTGTCTTTATCTCACTGTTACCATATGAGACAAAAAAAACAATGGTTCTCTTTATTCATGCTTTAAGGCATCGTCTTTGCACGATTTCATGTTTATTTATTTATTTATTTGGAATTGAATCATTAAAACATATTTTATTTTGTGCCTTCTATGAAATATCCATGAGTTATGGATGAGCTTTTTCATCTCTCTTTAACCAATTACAAAATGATTTTTCATCCATATGTCTCTAACTTTAACTTTAACTGATTATTGGTATATGAGACAAAAACTCAACGGTTAACTTTGTTCACGCTTTAGAGACACCGTATGTAGTTGTATTTCTTTTTTGGGGGGGTTTGATTTCGAATTTATCATATTTTTTTAATGAAATATCCATGTTGTAGTGGGATTTCCTTTTTGTTTTGGGGGGTCTTTGATTTCGAATTTGATCATATTTTTTTATTTTGTTTTTTTAAATGAAATATCATGGATCATTGTATTATCAACTAGCACAGTTAAGGAAATCGGCTGTAGAGAATGGGCGTACAGTTGAAATCTGTGGCGAAAATGAAACGCGTGGATAGGTTAGGAAAGACATAAAATGAAATGCACAAGCAGCCAGAAAATGAAACGCTTGGACCGTTGAAGAAATCTAAATGGTAATTTGAAAGGTTAATCATTTAAAAGTGGCAATCATACAGTGTTACAGTAATTTCTTAATATGATTAGGTAAATGTTAAAAAGTAAACAGGGTAACGAATGCATTCAGAAATACAAGGAAGTTATGAAGAGTAAATCACATTCATTGATTTGGGAGGACGACTAAGAATATGCTAGCATCTTCAATTGTTAACCATTAGATTAGAATTTTAGATTAAAAGCTGATTAATTGAGCTCATTATCAATAGGTATACCCTTTCTGCGTAATTATACAAATTGAGTTTAAACATCACACATTTAAAAAAAAAGGCATAGTCTAACGGTTAGAATTTTGTTTCCCTGGACGTTCGCACCTTCGACGTTCTCGACGTCTGCCCCTTTTTCCGGTGCACACCTCCCCTCCCTCGCCATTTCCATTTCCATGTTGTTTTGAATCCTTTCTAGTGCGTCATTCTTCCTCCGGTATTCCATTCAAATACAACACGTCAGGTTTCCATTCAACTACAGCACGCCACGTTTGAGTTGGTAGCGCAGTCTGCATCATTGATGCGATGGGATACTTTATTTCAAATTCAAATTCAAACGATGTAGGTTGATTGCCTCCCATTTTCTCTGACATCGCAGAACATAGAACAAAAGTCGAAGATCTATAACTATACCAATTGATTCGGCCTAGGAAGAATGGCATAGTTTCATTGTAATCGATCTCTTAAATTAGTGGTTTGAAAACTTTGGACGGATGGCCAGGAACACAAAGGTAGAAGCTGCAGATGATAGGAAGAAAATATATCCCAACACACCACAGTCGATTGTTAATAACCCTTTATACATTGATGTCTTTACCTTCTGTAAATTCAGTGGGAAGTTGGATTGGAGAGCCGTGAGGAAGAAGAGTACTAAGCCTCAGCAGGGTGCTATGAATTGTTCCAGGACACAAGAGACGAGATATTGGCGTTGTTTCCGCTTGAATGCCTATGTAGTGGTGGATTTGGGACTTTCCTGTCCGACAAATGTAATAATAGTTGAAATCTAGGACTCCTCTGAAACGTCATGGGAAGTTGTTGGAAACCTACCCGATAATTTGTACAATTTCGGTCTATCGCATGGTTCTTCTACTATATAACACTCAATCGCGCTGCCAGGATCAATGTTTTGGGTTTTAACGTCTGAGAAGAGGGTACATATATTTTTAGACCATTGCCAGAATTATCTAATGGCTCTACCATGTGGGATAAGCTTCTCACCTGTGGGTCGCAAATTTTACTCACTTGGGGCATAGGCCAAACGAGGGGCTCCTCTTTGTACACTCTAAAGAAGATTATTGAGCTGATTTTGTGGGAGTTTCACAAGGACTCAAACTCTTCCTGTTGGAAGGAGATCACAAGGATTCCTCCATCATTGTGTAAATCTTTTCAGAGGAATTCACATTTTGATTCATTAGAGTGTGTAAGAATGGGATATTTCTTGTGTTTCACATCCGACCGATGTATGGATGTAGTTGTTTAGAATTTAAGCCAAGAGACATGGAGTTGGATTCCAACACCCACAACTATAGATAGAGGGTACGAGTATCCGTGTCTCATGGCATTTAAATATAAGACCGATATGAAGGTTCGGTGAAGCCTTGTCGGGTTCTTAAATCCTAATTATGTTTGTGTGGATGTACAAAGGCTTGTTTGTGTAGGCATGGTGAAATCGTAATAACTCTGATTTCGTGTCCCAATCAACTTTCTTTTGGGGGGTCACTAATCTGACTTAAAATGTCTGGTGCAACGAAGTTGAAGGGAGCCAACAAAGAACATATGTAGCCCATTGCAATGTAAGTTGTTGCTATTTTGGATTGAGTGATTGATGATCATCCTGCTCTCAAAAAATATAGGAAATTACTCTTTCTTTCCAGATCCCACGCCTCATATAATCCTCTTCCTTTTCGCTTTATAATCTTCTTTCTTTTCACTTTAATTATTGCGTAGAAAATTACAGAAAAAATGAAATCTTTTAGTTGAATTTATTTCTCCCTTTTCTTAACTTAATGGGTATTAGTTTCTTCTATTTGGTTTCTAAGCATTTGTGTTGTTTGAGAATAAAAATTGGATGTTCTAAAATTACATTAATTCATATATTTATCTATCTATTTCTATGTATACATTCTTGCCAATATTTCTAAGTTTTGGAGATCACAATGGAGATACTTGCTTCTTGATAATGCAGGAGTTCATGGGTTGTTGCTTTTTGTATAAAGTTGTTGTTTATTTTTTCCAACTCACAAAAATGTGAGATTACAGCTATAAGGAGGGTTTTGATGTGAATGTATGAAGATTCAAATGGGGTTTGGGAGAGAAATTTGTCTTTCTTTTGCATGAAAAGTTTATTTTTGAAGTTATGGGTGGTGTTTGGTCTTGTTGTTGGCATCTGGGAATAAGGTTGTTATCAGTGTAATTTTTTATTATTTCAATGTATAATTTTTAATTAGAGGTAAATGTTGGCCATTGACCAAGTTTTGAGGATCCTTGTTCATGTTTGACCTATTTTTGGGACTTCGACAGGATGTCAAAGGTGAAACACAAGTTGAAGCGGAGATCACGGGATCACGACCCCTTTTTAGGGATTTTTGGGTTTTGGGCTTATGTAACGGGTATGAGGATGTCGGCCCATGGGTTTACCCATGTTTAGGACCTCTTTGTAATGTATAAATAGAAGTTTAGGCGATTTAAGAGAAGTTCGGAGAAGAGGCTTTTGGTGCTATGCTAAGTTCAAGCGATGATTGTAAATTCTTTGTGCATACTGTGTGAGATTTGCAAGTCTAAGTGCAAGTGATTGTAAGAGACTGCAAAAAGGGTTTGTGTTATAACTTAGGGAAGGAGGATCTAGCGGAGTGTGTACATATCTCATGTCCTCTGCGGAGTAATATATCAAGGCTTTGTGCATGTAGAAGATTGAAATAAATAAATAAAGAAGAAGAGTTGGTGGACGTAGCCCCAGGATGGGGGTGAACCACATATATCCCGTGTTGTGGTTGCTTTGTGCTTTATGGTTTTTCTCTTGTTTATGTGGTTAAATGCTTAGTGCACTGATATATGCTGAGAAGAATCTAATATGGTAGCTTATTGTTGAATAATGTGAATGAATGTTAGATCTGATCTATGTTAGTATGCTTAGTTCTTGGATCTATTGGGTCTATGTGAATACTACGTTGATCTATTATTAGGGTTTAGCCATGCTATAAACTTAGACTGAATATTAATGAACTATAATTTCTAAGTGCTCTGTTAAGGTGTTACAATCATAGATCTGTGTCCTAGCTAAGGTTGCAAACATCTAATTCTTGCAACCACCCTTTCCTCTACCTCATGTGAGACTTCATTTTCTTTGCAGGTGTTTCCAAAAGGGCTGATAGTTAGGGTTTTGTTGGTGTGCTATTGTAAGCATTGAACCCGGGGTCTGCCCCCATGCCAACAAATGGTTCTGTTGTCGGGACCTAAAACTGTGATTGCTGGGAAATGAAGTAAAGAAAAAGAGAAGCTTTGTGCATAGATGTGTTGCTGAAGTGCGCAGTATCTGACCTGGAACTGTGATTGTTGGGAACTACAGAAAAGAGAAAGCTTTGTGCGTAGATCTATTTCCCTAGTGCACAGTATTCTACTGGACCTGTGAAGCTCTGCTCCAAGAAGAAAAGTCAGATCTGAAGAAAAGAGGTAAGACTTGAAATATTTGTGCTCTGATAAAAGTAAAGTAAGAATTTTTGGTTAGAGAGGTAATATCTTAAATCTTTGTGCTATGATAAAGGTAAGAACAATGAAATTTTTTGATTGAAATGGTAAGATAAGTGGAAATTTTTGTTTCAAAAGTATGGATCTAGGTATGTTTGATAAAAAAATTCCTATCTTGAAAAGTAGGGCACAACTAGATGAAAGAAGGTTTGATATGAGTAGATCTGACAAAAATAGTGAAATATATGTTATTCCTATGCATAGAAAGAATATTTGGACTAACAAATGGATGCAGGATCCTAGAAAGAAATTTTTGTAGGCTAGCTACTATGATCCTATAACACAGTACAAGAAAGACTAGGGATCATTTAAAGAAAGAGAGGATTAAATATGTGTTACAGTTGCAGAAGACCAGGACATCCTTCTAAGGAATGCCCTGGTATAAGACCTAGTTGTTATTGTTGTAAAGTTATGGATCATGAAGTTTTAGATTTACCTAGAATGATTGCTAAGCTTGACAGAATGAATATGCGACAAGAAAACCCTGAGGAAGGTAAAGAAATTGAGACCATAGCAGAACCCCAGAAAGAATCAGAGAATGTATTGCTACAGATGAAAGAAATCCTAAATGATCACAAAAATATCAACTTATCAGAGATCTTCAAAGAAAATGAATGCATAGAAGCAAGAATAAGATAATTTGGCATTGACTGTGTTCTGGATGAAGAAACATAGGTAAATATCATGACAAAAAGAACTTGGGAAACTTTAGGAAAGCCTGCTATGATTCCTTCATTGGGAGGAATAGGACTATTTAGAGAAAAGATGATAACCCTATGTGGAAGACTCACCCAGATGTCTATGAGTGCTCATGGAACTTCGATAGAGGAATATTTTGAGATTGTTAAATTTATTTAGAACAACACCCCATTTGCTATATTACTAGGAAAACCTTGGATTTAAATAGATCAGGCCAGAAGGAAAGAAGAGGAAGTATTAGAGCAGAAGAAGAAAGAATTAAAAGATTTCATGACTAGCAAGATAACACACTTGATTGAAGAATAGGGGAATAGATCAAAGCTACTTAGAACTGGAAACTTGGATGTTGAAGTTGAAAGAACACAAGCAAACTCACAAATGAGTAGGACACCTACCCTAGATAGAGAAGAAGTATTACCCTCCAACCCTATGAAATAATCTCAACATCGCGAAAATACTATGCCAAAAGGAGATAAGAACCAGAATGGAAAGAGGATAGATGAGATGAAGACCATAGGTAGGAAGGCTAAAAAGCTCAGTAATAAGAGAGCAAAGATAGAAAAGTTATAGAAGGTTCCAGAGGGGACTTTGCAGAAGGAAGGTTTGCAAGACTGAAACTTCGTCGGGATACCAAAATAATGCAACATGGCACTTCGCCATGGCGAAGCAATATAGCCATTGAAAGCATTATAACCATTAGAATGACACCCCAAATGGTTAGAATTACGATTATGGCCAGAAAGCTCACCATCATACCATTGGTACCGCACCGCAACGAACATAACCGCATTGATGAATACCACTTTTCCGTTGGAGATATATGTTACACCATTGCCTACCTAGTGCATCGACTATTGCACCAAAAACAATTTTGCAAATTATATCCTAGCCAACTCATTGCTATCGCATTGTTTTTATTGAGATCGACACGTGTTCCATTGCATTGCACACTCATTCATCCACCCGAGTTATCCGATCTAAGCATGCACGTCGGATGAGCTCAACACCGCAAAGAAAGTCATCGAAGAAGTTCTCATCGATCTCATGGATGAGAAATTGATGTCTATAGGTATTCAAGCTTCCTCGATGAGAGGAGTGAAAGCCTCTCCATCGACTACTCACGGATCTAGAACATCCCAACCGGAAGAAGAGAAAAGAACCAAGCACCGATATGACTTGGAAAACATGAAGCTAATCTTGACAATCTTACCCGACTACATCCCACCTCTGGTCGACGTGGTGAGTTGTGACAGTGTCCTGAGGGACTTTGATTACATCTTGCTTATTGCATACCTCCCGAAGGGGATACGTGCAGTAAGAGCACAACAGTATAATATCGTGATGTTGAAGTTCAATGACTTAAACCTAGGAGACCACAAGAACCATAGTATGCTCGCTCCTTACAAATACTTGACCAGGAAGAAGGGGAAGAACTCGAAAATAATCCCCCATCCATGGACTATGAAGCTCGCACAGTCCACCCTCTTGAATGTAATGACGATTCCACACTTTGGAAGGCACCAGGAGGTTACGTGTGTGTTAAGCTCCTGCTCTCATGTTACCATGGCGGATACCTATGGCTAGACTGGCGCATCAAAGTCAATTTGACGTTGATCCATAGGATCACCGAATTGAGTAGACAAGGACCTAACCCGTAGGACTTATACCCAGGTGTTGGCATCCAAATATGATTTCTTGATATTTGATACAATCGAAAGAGATTACACCTTTTTTAGCTTCCATCACCTTGAATCTATAGGCATCCTTCTGAGTTTGGAAATGATTGTTGGATTCAAGCCTACCTTATTATTTTTTGTTGTTTGTATTCTTTATTGTTTTATTTTTAATTCATGACTGAAAGCATGAATTAAACATAAACTTGTCTTCGCTTAATAATTTTTTGCCTTAGAAATATCTTTCTATAAACCAATCATATGTAATTAAAATGTAAATCATTTTAAATGGTTGTTGGAATCGTTTTTTTTTGTTAATACGATTATTATTGTTTCAATGGTTTGATGGTTCATTATCGAAATGCATGGCAACATAGAAAACTTTGGTTAATTATTTGATATTCTTCTCACAAGTTTAATGGTCGCATCAACATTCATGTGAATGAGTACATACATGTTTTACTCATGTTTTCACCTTACCTAGCTAGCTCAAAGGATTAATGAATCTATTCATTATCTGCATAGGGTTTGGTACTTTGCAGCTTTGGCACTCATCACAAGGGATGGTAAGGATTACAATCAAACCCATGGTTTTCCTCCCATGATTTGAGTGATGATAACACACAACCTATGTTATTTTTTGTGTTTCCACTCTCTATTCAGACTCATTTCTGTTGCTCACACGATTGGAACCTGAAACTATTCTGAGTAATCTATGTTGCATTGTTTTCATAGTGACCATGGATCCTTTGGTTTGGATTGAACCAAATGACTGAGTCTCTTTTTTAAGAAAACCAGTAATTGCATGCCAGAAACATGTTTTTGCGGGAGAATTTCTGAGAAAATTCTTCTGAATTAGACCAAACCGTTTGAAACCCATTTCGGAAATGGGGTCATTTACCTTCCACATGAGCAGATTCTTCAGAAATGAGTCCATTTCAGAGGCATGTTTCATTTTCTGGATAGCATTTTCTCTTAAAATTTGTTTTGTCTGAGTTTTTCTTTTTTCCCCTTTCCTCTATGTGGGTTTGAAGATATGTAGAATAAGAATGAATTCTATCATAGACAGAAGATAAACCCTTTATATCAAAGACCTGTGTGATGATCTACATGATTACTATATATTCACTGAACCAAACTTTGTTCCTTTGCAAACCCCCATGGTTAAGGAACCATGATGCAATTTTTCACCCAGAATATCGTTGGAACATGTAATGGATGTGCATAAAGAAAGGTTATCTCATACTCCTGCTTATGAGAATAATAAGGGTCATAGTAACAAACCTACTGTCAAGAAATTTCAAAAAAAAGAAGAGAAACACGGTAACTCAGATTCGAGGTTTATAAACAATAAAACTAAGCAACCTAATAATATTATCATTAGAACACTAAATAAATTCCACCATCATAAATTTGGATTTGTCAAATTGCTGAAATTGTTAATAGTTGTTTATTTTTTCGATTTGATTCTGTTTGAAAAAATAAAATAAATAGATTTTTATTTTTGTTTTTTACTATTTTAGATTGGCTACAGAAACCTATAGCTGGCTACAGAATCGTGTAGCTTATATTTTTCTAAAAAACAATTTGAATTATTATTTAAAATCAAGTCTCTTTAAATAAAAATTAGTTATTAGTAATTGTTTGTTCTAAAATTATCGAATTGTTTTTGCTTTTCGCGGGAATTGGGAGATCCTGCTGCTGATTATTGGGAGTTAATATTTTCAATTATAATGATTAGTAGTTTCTCTTCCCTTATGTCTTAGAGAAACTTTGAACTATTTTTGAATATAAGTGGTTCCTAATCCACTATTTTTGTAATACAGCTTGATTTTAGGATATCCATCTCTATCCTGTGAGATATGAGTATGTGATCCCAGGTTACTTTAAATATTGTTCACTTTGTTAGTGAAACGACATCTTTCCTCGGAACAGATTATGGACAGATAATTCTCATAACTAAATGAACAAGTGATTCACAATGCGACTTTAGACCTGGGTGACACTGTTCCATTTATGCTTTGTTTTTTATTATGGAAGATTGATATGTTATGCAACTTTAGTCTCATCAACATGCGATGTTTCATCTTATTTGGTGCTTTAAAATTTTGTCTATAATTTACTATTTCATATATATTATATCTGTGATTGTTGTTTCAATTTTAATATCATGGTTTATGCTTGATGTTCAATTGATATATCAAATGAATGCTTCACATTAAAATTTCTTTTATTGTAATCATTCATTATTATAAAATCACTGTATCTGCATGTTTTGTACTATGTTCTTTTATCCTAGCTATCAATAAACACCTTGAATTTGTTCTAGAGATGTTATTACAAGTCTGTCGCATATTTCTCTCACAGACAAGATAGATGGAGGTTTGGATCGCACAGAGACATAAACACTGTATGAGATTAATTTTAGGTTAGTTTTATTCACATTTAATTTCTGTTATTAGTCTATTTTATTAGTGAAACGAGACAGTTTAAATTTTCTGTGACCATTACTCTATCTTTGTTTCAAATCATGTTTTATTAGTATTTTTTTTACTTTTAGATCTTAGATTATAAAATAGAAAATATAAAAATATGTGCTTTCTTTATCTACTTTTGAAAACAATTACCAAACATTGATTTCACAAGTCATTCATCAGAAACTTGCAATTTGTAAATACTCTGTTCATAATCACATATTTATATTTATGTTTTTGAAACACTTGTAAATAATTAGATCCATGCATATAGTATTATGGTTTTAGCTTTAGAGTAGTTTATTTCTTTGTTTTAGGACCGTAGTTGTCTAACAGAGCCATTAAACCCATCAATATAGATCACACCAAATGGCTCAGGTTAATTAGAAAACCTCAGTCCAGATCTACTCTTCCAGTTGATGGTGTGTCACTTACGCTCATCAACAAATGGTGCTAGAAGAAGGGCTTGAATTCAATTGATCGCATGTGGAGGTCATAAGACTCCTCCCCTAGACACTCGCTCCCCTATCATAACGTGTAGTTTCTCAGAAAACAACGTTACATTTGAAACACCAACTACCTCAAACGATAACCCTGAGGTTCTCGTTGAACCAGTGACACCAGTTCCTCAAGGGGCTGACGTCTAAGAAATTGTTCGTTAGTCACTTATAAGATCACACAGTGACTTAGCCCGTATCAAACAACCTAGTAGGCCACTTAATAAACCCCTTGACTTCTCAGATATCCGAGAAAAACATGAAGGCACTAGTCTACTCCCAAGCTCGTTAGGTGAAAATACTAGCAATCCTACTGAAACACCTATCCTTGGAGCTGAGGGATATGGTATTCCACCTTTCCCACTTGATTCATCTCCATCCTCTTTAGGAGGAGATTCTTCAGACAAAGGTAGTTCCTCATCAGGACCATCACAACCTTTGACACCACCAACACCCATGAAAAACCAAAACAATCCCGCCAGACCTTGGATTTATCAAGATGTCCTGGTTGTACCCAGACCTCAACACCCACTACCAAAACATCCAAAGAAATGGTTACCCAAATTTGATCTGGATTCCAAACAATCTGTTGAAGACCACATCAAAAAATTTATGTTATCCATTAGACTCCGGAGTGTAGAACACGAAGATGTGGTATGTCTATTATTTCCTTAAAATTTCGAGGGAAATGCCTCCATATGGTATTTCGCTCAACAACCCCAAACCATTGTTTCTTGGGACAAGTTTGAAACTTGTTTCTTGGAGAAATTCGGGGATGATAATCTCCAGAAGTCTTGGTTATGGAATTATCCATCCTAAAAATGAATCCCAAGGAAAAAGTGAAAGACTTCAACCAAAGATTTCTTACTTTAAAAAATAAAATCCCTGTAGATTCAATGCATGTTGAAAGCCTAATTGTTGCATATTACACTAAGGCTCTACATAATAACATAGCAATTTGGGTCAAAAGATCTAAAAAAAACACTATTGACGAAGCTCAAATCTGGTCATTGTACTTTGATGGATCCAAATCCAATGGAGGAGCCAGTGCAGGATGTGTACTCATCGATTCCACAGGTAATAAGACTTTTATTGTCTGTCGACTAGATTTCGAGTGCACTAATAACACCACCGAAAATGAAGCACTTCTACAAAGGCTTAGGAAAGATTTAGATATGGACGTGCAAAATTTAATGGTATTTGGTGATTCAAAAATCGTGGTTAGGTAGGTAAGAAACTTCATACATTGTTTATCACCACATCTGAAAAGCTACCAAACTGAGGTATGGAGTTTAATGCAAAAATTTTCAACATTTAACATAAATTCCATTCCTAGACTGAGTAATTTGGAGGCTGATTTATTGGCTAATGTTGCTTCTAAACTATTTCCCATAGAAGGTCTTTCTCCTAATGCATTTTCGATTGAATTCTTGTTCAGGTCGTCGATCTCGAATAACATCACGAATTGGAGAGTGTTCGATGATGACCAACAGATCATCAACTTCTTGCATATGGAAGACACCTTCCAAGGTGCAGTCAGTGATGAAGGCACTCACAATAAGAATCTCCAAAACTTCATGGTAATATCATATCCTAGATCTCTTGAATCAACCTCTGATATGGTAAACTCTATCCCCAGATATGTTGTAATACTAGAGAAGTTTTATGACTTGCATGATAAATTTAAGGGGACAGTTAATTATAAAACAGATAGTTCTTCTTTGATTTATGAGTCGGTTAATTTAGGAACAAAGGACAATCCTCAAAATATTAATCTAGGAATGGGTTGCTCCAAACAAGAATGATCTTCTTTCATAAAATTGTTTAAAGAATTTAAAGACGATTTTTCTTGGACCTATGATGACTTGAAAACATTTGACCCTAACATCATACAACATGTCATCCCCATGAAACCCCAAACTGAACCCTTTCAACAAAAATTGAGGAAGATGCGCCCTAAACTAGAACCCATTGTTAAAAAAGAATGGAATAAATTACTAAATTCAAAGATAATTTTTCCGGTAAGGCACACATAGTGGGTGTCTAATCTAGTCCCTGTAAGGAAGAAAAGTGGTGAAATTTGACTCTGTGTCGATTTTTGAAACCTAAACTGAGCATATGATAAAGATAACTACCTTGCTCCTCTAATGGAACAAATTATATAGAAGGTATCTAGTTCTAAAAGACTGTCTTTGTTAGATGGATTTTTGGGATATAACTAGGTCCTCATGTCTCTATCAGATCAACTTAAAACCACTTTTCGTACCCCATGGGGCACTTATGCCTACAGGAGGATGCCTTTTGGACTAATTAACATCGGTGTCACTTTTTATAGAGAAATGGACATTGCTTTCCATGGCCTCATAAACCAATCAGTCATGGTCTATCTTGATGACGTCACCGTCTTCTCTAAAAACAAGAAAGATCACTTGTCTCACCTCAGGGCTGTCCTAGAATGATGTTGCAAGTATGAAATATCTCTCAACCCTAATAAATCGGTCTTTGCAGTAGAACAAGTAAAACTACTTGGGTTTATAGTGTCTAAATATAGAATGGTTATTGACCCTAAAATAATTCAAGTTATTTCTAAACTCTCCCCTCCCTCTTCCAAAAAATCCATGTAGTCATTTTTGGGCAAGATTAATTTCGTCAGAAGATTTGTCCCAAGTTTCTCGGAAATGGTAAGACCATTACATTATTTAATTAAAAAGGATGTTCTGTACCATTAGGGACCACAAGAAAGTCAATATTTTGACTCCATTATAAAATCAATAGTAGAAGCTCCTTCTTTGATGAGTCCCGAATTTTCGCAGGATTTCACTCTGATCCGGATTTATGTAGGAACACAATGAAATACAGAAATACACATAAACGCAGAGATGCAGCGGAAATAAGACTTCATTTCATTAATAGAAAATGATTGAAATATGCTTACAGACAAAATGTAAATAAACTAGCTAAGGCGCTGGTAGCTTATCTCTGAGAAGAGATGTGGC
>ML776583.1:1974787-2008492 GCA_009831015.1 Picea engelmannii
GTCGTTAGGTAAAAGTGTGTTTCTTTAGTATGCATTTGTAGTTAGGAAATCCGACGGTCACGATATGTTCCCGACATAAAGTGATCCTACGGTTCATATGACCATTGATCCATGGATTAAAACCTGATTGGTCCATGATCTCTATTTAAAGAGCATGGAGGGTCATTTGCCGATGATCTATTGTGAGAAACTCTCTTGTAAAATCTCTCTGTAATCTTTTTCTTTGCATTAATAAACTGCTCCAAGTGGTCACGTTGGCTGGGGGCATGGATGTTTCCCTGTAGGGGTTTTACCACGTGAAAACATTGGTGTGTTGATCTTTGATTTGGTTAAGTGAGTGGTTACTGAAGGTTTTCGTCCTCTGTTGGAATACCTGTGTTGTCGAACATATGTGGGTTTGAAGATATGCAGAATACAACTGAATTATATCATAGACAGAAGATAAACCCTGATATCAAAGACATGTGTGATGATCCACATGATACTATCTATTCACTGAACCAAACTTTTTTCCTTTGCAAAACCCCATGGTTAAGGAACCATGATGCATTTTTTCACCTAGAATAATGTTGGAACAATTAATGGATGTGTAGAAAGAAAGGTTCTCCCCTACTCTTTCTTCTGAGCATAATTAGGGTCATAGTAACAATCCTATAGTAAAGAAATTTCAAAAAACAAATGAGAAACAGGGTAACTCAGTTTTGATCTTTATAAACAACAGAACTAAGAAACCTAATAATATGATCATTAGAAAACTAAACAAATTCCACCATCATAAATTTGGATTTGTCAAATTGTTTAAATAACTAACAGTTGTTTATTTTTTGGATTTGATTATGTTCAAAAAAAAAAATAAACAGATTTTTATTTTTGATTTTTACTATTTTAGACTGGCTACAGAATCCTATAGCTTATCTTTTTCTAAAAATCAGTTTGAATTATTATCTAAAATCAAGTCTCTTTAAATAAAAATTAGTTATTAGTAATTGTTTGTTCTAAAATTATAGAATCGTTTTTGCTTTTCTCAGGAATTCGAAGATCTTGTTGTTGATTATTGGTAGTTAATATTTTTCAATTATAATGATTAATAGTTTCTCTTCCCTTATGTCTTAGAGAAACTTTGATCTATTTTTGAATATAAGTGGTTCCCAATACACTATTTTTGTAGTACTCCTTGATTTTAGGAGATCCATTTATATCTTGTGAGATATGAGTATGTGATCCCAGGTTACTTGAAATACTGTTCACTTTGTTAGTGAAAGGGCATATTTTCTTGGAACAAGTTATGGACATGTAATTCTCAAAACTGAATGGACAAGTGATTCACATTACAACTTTAGACCTGGGTGACACTATTCCATTTATGTTTTGCTTTTTATTATGGAAGATTGATATGTTATGCAACTTTAATCTGATCAGTATGCGATGTTTCATCTTATTCGGTGATTTAAAAAAAATTCTATAATTTATTGTTTCATATATATTATATCTATGATTGTTGTTTCAATTTTAATATCATGGTTTATGCTTGATGTTCAATTGATATATCAAATAAATGCTTCACATTAAAATTTCTTTATTGTAATCATTCATCATTATATGATCATTGTATATGCATGTTTTGTACTTTGTTCTTTTATCCTAGATGTCAATAAACACCTTGAATTTGTTCTAGAGATGTTATTACAAGTCTATCGCAGATTTATCTCATAGACAAGATAACTAGAGGTTTGGATCGCACAGAGACATAGACATTGTATGAGATTAATTTCAGGTTAGTTTTATTCACATTTAATTTATGTTATTAGTCTATTTTATTAGTGAAATGAGACAATTTAAATTGGTTGTGACCATTACTCTATATTTGTTTCAAATCATGTTTTATTAGTATTTTTTTTAGTTCTTAGATCTTAGATTATAAAACAGAAAATATAAAAATATGTTCTTTCTTTATCTACTTTCAAAAACAATTACCAAACATTGATTTCAGAAGGCATTCATCAAAAACATGTAATTTTTAAATACTCTGTTCATAATCGCATATTTATATTTATGTTTTTGAAACACTTGTAAATAATTAGATCTAGATATATAATATTATAGTTTTAGCTTTAGAGTAGTTTATTTCTTTGTTTTAGGACCCTAGTTTCCTAACAGAGCCATTAAACCCGTCATTAATAGATCACACCAAATGACTTGGGTTAATTACACAACCCCGGTCCAGATCTATTCTTCCAGTTGACTGTGTGTTACTTACGCCCTTTAACCCTGGGGAAGGCTACAAATAATGCATTGGCACAGAAGATCAAAGACACATATGGAAATGTAGAAAAGGGAACGCGAGGCTACAAGGTAGCTTCCATCCATAATGGTGTAGTATGCCTGGCCTACCAGCTGATTGTAGGAAAGCTCGTGAGAAAGAACAGACCTACACAGGTCACAGGATTCATTGTTGACCTCACCGAGAAATGTGTATAAGGACTCCAGATGAACTGGGTGAAGTACTTGGTGAACCAACTGGAATTAGACTGTCGCGAAGCTTAGGATTAGGGATATGAGTTCCATTTTAGCTAGCTCCTCATGCTCATCACATTTACCGCTTAGGATATGTCGAAAGGTGTGACCTTCCCAGACATTGAGCCGTTCGAGCTGCTCGCTATGAATTTCACCATGCTTTGGTACTCGAGCGATATGGGAAAACAATGGTAGTCGAATGTGATATTTCATACATATTATCTCCAACTGAAGAGGGCTATAAAATTTGTCCCTCACATGGCACCAAACACCTTGCATCAGTTCTGACCCCTCATGAAGTTTTGCAGAGATCGACTCTACATTTATATCACCATGCGTAGATGAGCATAAAGAGGAGATTCAATCATACTACAAGCTCACAGAGGAGGAGCTCGAAGAGATAACCAAGGACTGGTTTATAGAGCTCCTCATCCCCACTGACCTCGCAGAAATGTCATACCCTAAACTAATCGGTAGCCCTTGGACCACTCATGAAGAAAAAGGATACTCCTCGACCCAACAACAGGAAGAATATCGAAGAGGTCCAAAAATTAAGCAGTGCATCAGAATAAACTTCTTTAGTATCACCTGGAGGAGGGGGTGATGACGAAGTAGATCAAAAAGAGACCAACAGAAAGGAAGATAAACATAAGTAGGGTGAAGTAACACCACCTAGGGATCTTGTTGATGAGGTTGATCCCTTGAAGAAAAGGAAGTTTTCCCCCATGAAACCCAATTCCCTAAAGAAATCTAGAGCCACCTTGAATAAGATGCAGACTATGCTCATTGTAGATGACTTCAACTTCGTCATCAGAGTTGTAACAGATGCCTCAGAGGAAATATTCCAGATACATGAAGCGAGGCAGGAGGAGATGTACGATAGAATCAAGGTTGAACTCATAGGGGTACAACAGGCCCTTCAATCCACCTGTTCAGTATCCATTGTGCCCCCACCATTAGAAGAACCATAGTTGGGAGATGAGCCTACCCAACTCCGCAGACTAGCTGATGTGACCGAAGCTCACCTTCGTCGAGCAAAAGATGAGAAAGAACAGGCCACAACGGCCCTGAAACAAGCCCAAGAAGAAATGTTAGAACAATGTCGGTTGCACAAAAGGACAAGGATGAACTTCAAGCCAAGTTTGAATAAGAGAGGGCATAGGTCAAGCAAGAAAAATAGCATTTTCTTGTAGAACATCTTGGAGTCAAAGAAGCACTCAACATAGAACTTCTCTCTATGATGTGATTAGATCCAAGGGTAGAAGACCAAGTGGAGAATCAAGTAGCGCAGCTCGCAGAAGCTATCCAGTAGCTTCAACAAAGAAGAGAAGATTTAGAGCTCTGAACATTTCCCACCAGTCCACAAGATGTGCGAGATCAAAGAGAAGCAAGTCCCTGAAGCACAGTTGAGAGAATCAAGGCACTCACTATGGAATGTAAACAACTAAATGATTATAGTGCCCAGACTTATGAGTGACTCACTAAGGATCCTAAACTGAAGGCACTAGAGTCACATCTCCCAGAGAAAAAGAAGTAAGTAGAAATGGTACAAGCATAGTTGAAGCCCCTCTCATCCGTTGAGAGGATGAAGTGATCCCAAGAATAGTGCACTGCTCAACAGCAGGTCCACACTATTTAGAACAAAGTCATGGAATTGACTCAGAGGTCCAACCAACATAGGATGATTCTTTCCAACTGTTCACAGAGATTGAAGGATGAGGAGAAGAACTCGAGCAAGTCGTCACTGCAACTGAACAACGCTTAGAGTGACTTGTCAATGAAGAATTTATCCAAGAGTTCACTGAATAGGAGTCCATGGTGCAACAACAGGTCGAAGCAGTGCGATCCAATCTTGAGGATTTTGAGGTAGAGCTACTAAGACCAAAGTGACTTAGGATGAGTCAGAGGTGAGTGTTGGGAATATTTTGGGCCTTGACTAAGTTTTGAGGATCCTTGGTCATGTTTGACCTATTTTTGGGACTTCGGTAGGCTATCGAAGGTGGAGCGCAATTCAAAGTGGAGATCGCAGGATCTCAGCCCCTTTTTAGGGCTTTTTGGGTTTTGGTCTTATGTAATGGGTATGGGGATGTCGGTCCATGGGTTTACCCATGTTTAGGCCCTCTTTGTAATGTATAAATAGAAGTCTAGGCAATGTAAGAGAAGGTTGGAGAATAGGTTTTTGGTGCTATGTTAAGTGCAAGTGATGATTGTAATTGCTTTGTGCATACTATGTGAGATTTGCAAGGCTAAGTGCAAGTGATTGTAAGAGACTACAAAGAGGATTTTTGCTGTAACTCAGGGAAGGAGGCTCTAGAAGAGTGCGTGCAGATCTCCTATCCTCTTCGAAGTAAGATATCATGGCTCAGTGCATGTAGAAGATTGACAGAAATAAATAAAGAATAAGAGTTGGTGGACGTAGCCCCAGGGTGGGGGTGAACCACATATATCTTGTGTTGTGGTTGTTTTATTCTTTATGGTTGTTCTCTTGTTTATGTGGTTAAATGCTTAGTGCACTAATATATTCTTAGAAGAATCTAATATGGTAGAGCAGTGCTGAATAATGTGAATGAATGCTAGATCTGATCTATGTTGGTATGCTTAGTGCTTGAATCTATTGGGTCTGTGTGAATACTGCGTTGATATATTATTAGGGTTTAGATGTTCTCTACACTAAGACTAAATATTAATGAACTATAACTGCTAAGTGCTTTGTTAAGGTGTTACAAACATAGATATGCGTCCCAACTAATGTTTCAGACACCTGAGTCCTACAACCACCCCTTCCTCTACCTTGGGTGAGACTTCATCTTCTTTGTAGGTGTTGCCGAAAGGGCCAATAGTTAGTGCTATAGCGGTAAAACCCATCTACGGACTGCACCGGGGTTCTAAAATGTAGGTAGAGCTAACCATCTAAATTCTCCTACTTTTTATCAACTATCCTGACATTATCCCATAATCATATGTAAAAGACAAAGTACAGGGATCCAGTAAGCATACCTTAAACTCCACTTTTGGTGTCGATCTATTTGTGCTCGGTTGTTTCCTGACTGCAAGTCTCCTCCCAAGGCTGACCTACATTCACTAAAAGATAAACAAGAAACTACAAGAATGGATTCTATGTATGGATTAGTGTGTTAGACAGCATAACCAAGAAATGTAAACAAATCATAAATATTTAAGATGTCATTTGGTGGGATGGAAAAAGTACTTATTTATATTAATCTCACAAAAGTCATTTACAAGATGAGACCGACATTGCTCCTCGAACTTGGTCCTGGGATCCTCTTCACCATTCACCAACTACCTCCACATGTTCTTCTCTTCTTCAGTTCTCTCTAGGGAAATGGAAAGGATTTGCAAAGGAGGAAGAAGGAATTCTGGCTCAAACTCACAATGTGATTGGAAAATATTGGGGCAATGGGGGAATATTGAAATGGGTAGAGTTTCTATGCTCTCGTTCTTCTCTTTGGAATGGGGACCCAACAAATTCTTTTATAGGCCAAAATATATAGTAACGGTTGGGGTGACTGGCTATGGGCGGTCAAATGATTAAGTAACGAGCCAAAAACCCATATCCATTTTCAATTTTTATTTTTCACAATTTTTTGTGAGTGTACACGAGTTGTAGTGGTGCAGCAAGTGTGTGTACATGGGAAATAGTGATGTAGGGCACGTACACCTTCAAAACAATGGTTTTTAGAAGAGATATTTAGTGATGGATTGGAAAATATAGAAAGTAAGATGGCTTGATGCCAGTTAAGCATGTCTAGTGCAGTTTAGGGTTATAACAAATGCCCCCTAATGTGTGAGGTCATAATATCATATGATGGCCGAAATACGTTACAAATATTCACCAATGTACGAAGCGAGTGAGCCCAGGGACCAGAGTTCGGGAGGTGCCATCTGCAAAATAACAATTTTTATCACCGAGGTAGGCATACCCATGCTTGGGATAAAATCATGGCTACCAATCAAATACACTACAGATCCATGTCATATAACTATATAAAGTGTAGCCGTGAGTAGTACACAATGGATCTAGATCTCAAAATCAAAAGATATACATGTATAGTATCCATATTCAAGAAGCCAATGACACCTGATGGCTAGAGATGAGGTCTTCAGAGCTCAAGAAATAACTTCAAAATCTTTAAAACTCAGGTACGAGTGTAATATCAGTGTACGACTTCCATACCCAAAGGTCTTCGACAGCTCGTCAGGAACAGACAATAGGATCTCGATGATCAGGAAGAGAACTTCATGGATTTTGAGAAAGAACTTGATGGGACTTTTGGGGTGGTCGGGCATGAGGAAAAGAGGCAAACTATAGAAGGTTCGACTCAAGTTTAGTAAAAAATTCCCTTGGAAAAAATCATGAAAAAAGATGAGACTCAAGCAACATGGTATTGACATAAGTTCATGATGCAAGAGGCAATGCGAACTCTCCAAATGTTTGGAAGGATAACCAAATGGAGGAGGACACAGATCTATGTAGCGAGAACAACTTCCTAAGGTCATATTGAATCCTAGAGCTTGACGAACAAATGGAAGGATGTGCTTTGTCCAAGGGCGACTCATTGTGCTGTCAACAAAAATAAAATACTTTTCCCTTCCTCTTTTTGGGGTATATTTTATTTTATTTTTTGTCGTTTTCAATAATTTTGGAAATCTTGAAAAAGAATAAAATAATGCTACGTTACAAAGGAGGAATGAGTGTCGTAGACATACTAGTTCCAAGCACAGGGAACACACTGATTCTCAAAGCAAGGGGACATATGCAGGAAAATGACACAGAAAAAATCCTCCATGGGTCAAGGTGTCAAGACGCAGAGACAAAGTGCTACAAGGCTTGTGTATAAGTCATGCTTTAAATGGTTTAGTTGAGAGCAACATGGAGCCAGAATTAGGCCAAAGATGCAAGGATGCAAATGCGATTAATAAGACACAATGATAACATCCTTCAATGTAATTTTAACGAGCCCAAAGAAGGTAAGCTCAGTGGTTTTTCATTTTTAGAGAGTATGAAAAAGAGTAAAAGGAGACTCCACTGGGGTACCTTTTTCGAAGGTAGTCTAATCAGCTCGAAAAAGGGATAAACTAGCACTAAACAAATGTCTATTCAAAATCATTTTAATGAGTGTGACACAGACAATATCACTCTACAATCTTTTCATATTTAAGGAGTCTGAAAAGAGATTAACTATGGACTCCATAAAGGGTGTTCTTCTTGACCATTTTAACGAGTTTGAAGAGACAAGGTCACTCAACAATCTTTTCAATTTTAGGGAGTTTGAAAAGAGCTTAACTATGGACTTTATGGGGGTTCCTTTTCCATAAATTTAGTCCCTCAGGCCCGAAAAAGGGTTAAACTTATACCTGAGAATATTCTTCTAGAGAACCAAGGCTCCTAGAGTATATCTTTTTTAGTACATTTGACCATCCAGACCAAAAAAGGGGTAAACTACCACTGGATAGACATGCCTTCGAATTTTATTTTGGTGAGCATGAAGGGAAACAAGATCGCTTGGAAATATTTTCATGTTTAGAGGGTCTAAAAAGGGCTTAAAATAAGACCCATTGTTTTTGGGAGTCAAGAGGGTGAGGCAAAAAGTGATAATGAATCATGCAAGTGAGTCTCAAACTCGTAATTAGGAACAACTAACAAGGACTCCTGAGCCTATAATCATTGACGACAACATGTACACCAAAATGTAACTAGGATCTACCTAGGGCATCCATGTCAAGGTAGGCTCTACCACTAAATTACAACACTTCTAGAGAAGGAGTGAGGGTTCCATGTCACAAATCAATGGGATCGATCCTATGGAAAAGAGAAAAAGACAACGAGGTGCAACAAGTGGAGGTGGAATCCTATCTTACATGCACAAAATTGGAAAAATGACTTTTTACCAAAAGACCTTTAAACATGACCCAACTCTTAAAAAAATTCCCAAATACCCAAAGTAACACTTATCGTAACATTCCCCGAGAAACTCAGGAACCATAGTAAACGATTTTCAAGCTTGAAAAAATGACAAAATGGTCCAAAAAATGACAAAAAGGGGCCAAAATGTCTATAAATAAAATGTTGGCAACTCATTATCACCATTGTAAATTGAGAATTGACCAAAAGTAAAAAACACCCCTTTGCTAAAAGAGTTGATTCTGAGAGCTTCAGTGGACGAAATGAACTTCCACTTGGACCAAGTAATTACAAACTAGCCTCTCTTTCATTTCCATTCTTCATTTTTCCATTTATTTTTTTTTTTTGAGGGGGAACTGACCTTTTAAGAGGTCGCCCCTGCATGTACACGGGTTGTCCAAGCACATCCCATGTGTACACGTAGGAAGAAGATAATTTGCCTGTGTGCACACGCGTTTGTCGCCAAGACAGCCCGCATACACCCTCAAATAAGTGGAAAAAATGAAAAGGCAAGAGTTAACTCTCCATGAATTTGTCATTTTGTAGGATGTATGTTCATTGGAGAGAGAGGGAGCATGAGGAAATTTATTTTTTGGTCTCATAGGACCCTTCTTCTATCGTTGTTTTATCACAATGCGGGTTGTTAAAGTTATTCTAGTGTCCATTTATGAGGGCACAACCCAAGTTGTTGAATCCTTTGATATATTATTGGCATCCTAACGCATAGGCATTTATTCTCAAGGGGTAGTCGTTGACTCCAACGACTAAATACATTTACTTCCTGACTGGTCTGTTGAGGAGAGGGGATCTAGTCAACTTGCATACTTTTCTCCTCAGGCCTCACAACATTGAGGAGTTGATTGGACTCCATTGCGAGGTTGGTACTGAGAAAGTTGGTTCTTAGGTGCCTATACATAAGATCAAAAACCTATCACTCAAAGTGATAGTTCTACTCAATGGAAGATCATTGGACCCATGGATTTGCATCAGGCTTCGCAGGCGCACATGCATTGTGTAGTACAGTGCTTAAATGCACGGATTTTCGATTGGAGTACAACCATATTGGATTGCATGAAGAGACAACTAACAGAGTGTCAGATATGGGAGCACCAAAACTTCAGGTTTGGGACTATTTTGTGTTCCTTTTTCTTCAAGAGGGTACCCAGTCTCAGTCCTTGAGAGACTATATGAGGGCACGAGGCCTCTCTCCCAGTGCTATGCATATGGGTGGCATTTTTTCTATGACAGGGGGGAAGGAGGACCATTGAGACCTTTGATGATAAAAATTTTGATCGGTGGTTACGACAGATTATGGCAATAGAGGACTACCCCTATGCCGGGATCAATTTTTTTGGGGATCCTGACATGCCTGTACCTCCCAAAGCAGAGCGAGGAGAGATGGGTAGGTTTTATTTTCAAAGTTATTTAATTTTTATGTCTTTTTATATACATCATTTTTTTTGTATACCAGAGTATCTGACACTTATGTATCTATTATGTACAAATGTGGGACCAGTTCATGCAACAAACTTCTCGAGGACTAGGTAGCATCCTCGACTAGAGGTACGACCAGCTGCAACCATCAGACCAGCAACAATAGCAGGGGGGCCTCCAGCTGGAGAAGTTGAGAGAGTATTGAGATGAGTAGAGAATAACCTCACTGTGATTACTCGTACAATCCCTATGGTGGAGATCAAGGATCTCCCCACCATCAATGCAACCTCACGTAGTTCTGGTGCCACAAACCTGGGTCTAGCTCTTTTGGCATTTGGAAAACTTCATTGTTCACTATGACAGGGCCAACAGACCCCGCCCTTATCTAGGCTAGACTACTTGCATGCTGAGAGAAATTTTTGTATATTTTTTAGGGCATAAGCCCGGTGACTCTTACTGGACATATTTTTGAGGCGCTTGCGCCCACCAATGTCCTTTGATGTTGTTGATACATATATGGATATTTTACATCTTTTTACATCTTATGGATTACATCTATTTTACAAATGTATTTACATGTGTGTGTTTGTGTTTTTTCTTACATGTGTGTAATATGCCAATCTAATACATGATTAGATAGAGTATCTGTGATTTGATTCAATCTCCTAGGAACATGGATATATTTAATTTAATCAAATATTCCTTCTAAGAGACGTACCCTAAGAAACCGTCAGTGTAGTGTAGGATCATAAACGTGGTAAACCCCATTTAACTGGGACACAACTAGCTAATAATCTAAGTAGACCCGGAGCTGAGAGATACCATGCGACAAAGCGACATGAAGAAATTCTAAAAATGTGATGTATTCGTTGACATTGTTTGTGGCGTCACCTAAACAGATACCTCTTGAAGATAGCAACTAGCCCTGAGGTATGAAAATCACCCAAGATGTGGAAGAAATCCTCCGAGTGTGTCAGATAGCACCATCTGTAAACCCAATGAACACCTCTGATTCATGTGACATTTTCCACAGTGAAAAATATGACATAAAAATGACACGTCCATAAAAACAAAAAGACAAAAACTAAAAAGAAAATGTATAAGACTATACATATGTTAGAAGAAGTCACCCAAGGAGACCCACCTATGAGTAATACTTCTTGAGGTAGAGCCCATTTATAGGCTCTACCAAAGTATTTCCCTCAAAGTCCACTAGATGATAAGCGCCCTTCTTTAGAACCTCCTTCATGATGAAAGGTCTGAACCACATGGGTTTAAACTTGCCTGCCCCCATGGGGTCCTTGTCTTGGTCATAGACTAGGATAAGGTCGCCTTCAAAGAAAATCCAAGGATGGACAGACTGATCATACTAACACTTGAATATTTTTTTGTGAGCCTCGTTATCCAAGGCTGCATCCCGATGCTACTCATCGAGGTTATCAATATATAATAAAAGCTCCTCAAGAGGTGAAGTGTCTAGCAATAACTGTACTTCCAATTTTAGAGAGGCAATTTGGAACACTATAGGCAAGACTTCTTCCAGTTAGTAAAGGAGTTGAAAAGGTGAAAAACTAGTCACAGTCTTAACAAGCGTTTGGTAGGCCCATAGTGCCAAGTACAACATCAAATGCCAATTTCACCTGGCCGAATTGATCATTCATTGTAGAATAGTCTTAAGGGATTTATTCACAGCTTCCACTTGACCATTCTCTTATGGGTAGTAGGGTGACTAATGTTCTTTCCTCAACCTAAGATTTGACTTTAAATCAGACATCATTTTTTTTTGAAAGTGGCTGCCATGGTCAGTGACAATCTCTCTCAGGACACTGAACCTTTCTATTATCTGGTTAAAAAAAAAGAGAGTTGTTGTCTTTCCATCATGTTTAAATGTTGGCATATCTTCAACCCACTTCGTGAATTATTCTACTGCTATGATGATATAATGGTGCCCCCTTACAGAAGGAGGGTTGCATGTAGAATAATCAATCCCCCACTTGGTGAAGGGACCAACTATGATGATGGGAAACATGGGAGAAGGGTGTGCCCTCATCTTCCAAGAGAAGATCTGACATAGGTGGCACTTCTTGACTGATTCAACACAGTATTTGATTAATGTTGGCCAAAAGTAACCGGATCATAGAATTGTTTGGGTTGTTTCCAACCCAGAAAAATGACCACCACATGCTCCCATGTGGAAATCATTGAGAATGATTTCCACTTCTTCATGAGTGAGACACCGGTGAAGGATGAAATCTACACCTCGACGATACAAATTGTCCTCGAGTATGAGATATTTCTTGGCCTGATGGTGTATACGATGATGCTCATCATGACAAGTAGAGGTGGGGCACCTCAAAGTCTAGAGATAGACTAGTATATATCCATACCAGGGGTCCAAAGATGCGATAAAAAACATGTCTCCTTTCATAGGTGACTCCTCCAGTATAACATCACCTCATTTGACCAGAAGTTCCGAAATGAGTTCCGCAAAGACCAATGACTTTTTGGATTTCATGGAGACAAAATCCAAGTCAAATTCTTGGAGGATAACTATCCATCTACTGATATTTTTGTCGATTACATGTCATGTCAACATGCATTGAAATGGATTCACAACGGTAATGACAATGGTCTTGCAAAACAATATGTAATGACGGAACCGTTGGACAGCATGAACAATTTCCAATGCAAGTTTTTCAACATGGGAATAATTGAGTTCTGGTCCAACCAGGCATTGTCTCAGGTAATAGATGATGTATTCCAAGAGAAAATAATCCTCCTGAACCAAGACCATGCTGATGGTCGACTCTACAGCGACAAAGTAAAATAAGAAATCTTTATTATAATTGGGTGGTCGAAGCAGAGGGGTAGATGTGAGGGCATGTTTCAATGCTTTGAAAGAGAACTGAGAAACTTCATCCCAATGAAAATGAATTCCCTTCTTTAGTAAACGCATGAAACCCTTTTTGATCTCATCATAATTTGGGATGAAATGTCATAAAAAGTTCACTTTTCCCTGTAAACTCTGAAGCTGAGGGATTGTGCACGGGGGAGGCAACTGAACTATCGCCTCAACCTTTAGATGATTGACCATGATCCCTATTGTCGAAACTATGAAACCAAGAAGGCGACCTGATGTTATGCAAAAACTACATTTGTTTGGATTCAAGTGAATCTGATAGTTGTGACATCTCTCAAAGATAAGTTGGAGGTGTGCTGGATGATCAACTTTCTTATGAGATCTTGATGCTAAATCATCAAGATAATCCTCAACTACATGTTTGAGGTCGTGGAAAGAAAAAAACATGGCTCGCTGAAAAGTAGCTCCAGCATTTTACAGACCAAAAGGCATCTTCTGGTAAGCGAATGTACCCCACCGATAAATGAAATAGGTTTTGCGTTGGTATTCGGATTTGATCTGTATCTGATTGTATCCCGAAAAACCATCCATGAAAGAAAAGGCCTCGCAACCTGTGCATTCATCGACTATCTGGTCAATAAATGGTGTGAGGAAATTATCCTTTAGATAGGATTTGTTCAAATCACAAAATTCCATACATATGCGAATCGTACCCTTCCTTTTGTTGACTGGCATGGGATTTGACACCCATTGAGTCAATTGAATGGGTTAGATGAAACAAACTTTGAGTAGTTTCTCTACTTCAGCCTTAATAACTACTGCTTTCCTGGGATTATCTGGATGAAGCTTCTGCCAGACCAGCTTGGCATCAGGATATGTCATGATTTCATGTTCAATGATTCTTGGATCTATGCTTGGTGTTTCCTCATAAGACCAGGAAAACACTTCACGAAATTCTTTAAATAAATCTGTGTAGATTTGAATCTCCTCGGGGGAGAAATCTTCTCCGACGAAGATATTCTCCATGATGCCAGGGATTTTGGAGATATAAATCAGTATCATTTTAATGATGGTTTCCATATTTCCTTCAGCATAAACAACGTGCATAGCCAAAGGATTGATAGGACAAGTCCTATCTCTAGTCATAGTGAGATTGAATAATTATGCTTCAATTCTTCTTAACTCTGGGAGAAAATAAGATCTGTGATGGAGATCCTTCCAAGGTTTGTCTGGACTAGCCATTTCCTCAATAATCACCTCATCTGAGGGCATGAATAAGTCTAAAGAATCAGTATCGGCAAGGGAACCTTGAGCCCAAATAGGCTCAAGAACTAGATCTAACTCCTGTGCAAGAGTCGGATCGAGGTCAGAAGAATATTGTTGGACTATAGAGTACACAAATTCTTCCATGGACAAAGGCATGGCCATTCCATGGTGCCCTATCCCTTCCATTATAGTCGATGGGGAAGGAATATTCCATGGATCGTTAAAATAAGTTGTGTGAAACGACGCGATTTGAAATATTTCAGCCCTAGGCTGGTCGAGGACAGTCGATATGTAATGGACATTGTCGGTCAGAGGTGGGTAATCAAAAGTACCCATCAAAGGTGGGTACAAACCAACCCCTACGTTGACGATGCCGGGATGAGGGTTATCAATCATCAGGACCATGGATACCCCCGATGAAGGGTCAGGACGAGAGAAGGATAACTGATCAATGGACACAATATGACCCTCGTGTGGAAACAACAAGACCTGAAAAACTGTTGCGACCACTGCTTTCATAGCATAGGTTCAAATCCTTCCTAAAAAGAGATTGTAATCGACAGACACATCGACCAATTCAACCTCGATGCACATGGTCTTCCCCCCTAACTGCACAGGGAAAGAGGGGATGATTCCATGTGGTCAGAATAAACAACCATTGAAAGAGGTAAGAAGAGTAGGGGACGAAGACAAAATGGGTTGGCCAATGGCCTTCCAACATGCTAAAGACATCACACATGTCGAGTCTCCCTCATCAACCACCATGCGGAAAATGTTCCAAGTAAAATTTTTCATGGTGTAAGACACTACTATATGAAACACCATGTGGTAAGGAAGATGAGGTTTTAAGTCAGTCATATGAAGCATGATCATTCTTGGATTACAAGTCTCTGCAAATCCTAAGGTAGCTAACAAAGTCGTTCTCTGGGAAGGGAAGCTCTGGAGGACTTCCAAAGTAGACATGGCACAAGGGTTTTGTAACAAATCCTCCACCACAGAGTATTTCTGGGTGGCCCTTGCGTTTGGGTTGTGGGAATATTTCTTGAACACACCTTTTGGGATGCGTTTCATTGTTTCGCCCAATGTCTTCTCAATCTGGAGAGGAAGTGATGGATTTTTGGCTTATTTACCTTTCTTAGAGGTGTTTGGCATTCCGTAGTCGTGTGTCCTAGTTTTTATGTCAATGCTACGTTTCATCATGTACACATTCACGGACAAAGGATTACTCGTAGATGGAGGGGGTTCCTGACTACCCCCTTCCATGCTTGAAGAGGATTGAGTTAAATTTTCCCCGTGTGGAAATGGATTCGTTAACATGACAGGTTATTGATGTGCCAATAACTTCTGGGTCAAGGGAAGTGGTGTGTCAGGTGGTATTCCATGAAAAGATTACATAGATACTTCGACTTCTTCTTTTTTTTGTTGCCCTTGCCATCATTATTGGTAGGTTTCTTATCCCCCTTACCCTTCTTTCATTATTTCTTCTTTCCATCAGGTTGTTGGGTGGCATTCAAGTTTGTTGATTTCACACTGTGTACATCCTACGCTTGAGTAGGGGGAGCAATTGAACCAATGGTATGGTAGGTCGTTGTCTACTGTATTGAGAATTGATGCAATTGATTCAAGAACTGATCAGTGGGATTCGTTTGCACTGAACCAACAATACCATCAACATGTGGTCCATATCTTTGTCTGGTATTGTCAAGTATTGACTGTGGTGCATCCAAAAAAACTTCGTAAAGTAAACCAGATTGAGAGTAAATCAACTCTAGCTATTGAGCTCTCATTATTGTTTATTCTTCTTAAAATACCCCCGAGGTTGTGACGTCTTTAGATAACTGGGGTACCAAATACTTAAGGAACCAATTAAAAAGAAATGTTGGTGGGAACAGTACTTTTATTAAAATCTTTCGATGTCTCCATTCTCATATGTGATCTGAGATATGGTTCTCTTTTGTCTGCTCAAAGTTGGCCAACAGTTCGGTGTCGATGTTGTATCTCACAGGTAATTGGAATTGGTTTAATAAATCCACTGCCAATTCACCGAAGAAAGAGTATCTTGAGCGATCAAGCTCGATGTACTATTTTGTTGCACTCCTGATGAGAGTGCATTGAAACAAACACAACTAGAGGGAGTTGTCTCTCAATGAGTTGGATGAGAACCATAAATGGAAGGCAGTCACATGATCGCCTAGATATTCATTAGGCTTAGCCTTGAACTTTGGAATGTCCAAAGGAAACTTGGTTGGCATAGTGGGCCAATGTGGATCGTGAAAGATGGGGTCATTTAATAACCTTGTTAAGTCTGGAAAGTGTAGAGTTGCCAGGAACGATAATTTGGGTTGTTGATTATAACCAACAAAAAAAAGCTTGGAGTTTGGCTAGCACCAGGTTTCCAGGAAAAGTTAGGTTGTTGGCCAGGGTTCTAGTAATAACCATGTTCATGACCAGTGTACATATTCTACGCTTATTGAGATGTCATCATCTAACTCCCATAATAGGATGTAAAGGGATGGGCTTGCATTGCATTCCAAGGATTTTGGTAAGGATTTCCCCCTACCTATCTGACAGGAATAGGTGTTGAGCCTTGCCCGGGGTTCCATTGCATATGGAAGGGTTTTCCCCCAGTCCTCATCCCTGAAAAGGGAAATGATCCCTACCATGGATTCCAAGGTCCTTGCGAGGAAGTAATTCCTAAGTTTGCCCCCTATGCAGGAATAATACCCTGCATAGGATTTTGTTGTCCATAACCGGGGTTACCCCCGGTCGAGAAGGAAGATGACAAGAATGCGTTGTTACCAAAAGAGTTGAACAAATAGAATGGTGTAGAACCTATCGACATTCTATAAGAAGGAATTCCTTGAGTACCTTCTCCAAATGAACTATATTTTACGTTTGGCCCAGTGGAGTGTTGGGGAGCACTGCCGAGCGAAGGGGACGAAGGAGGTATATGACCCCCTCCATAAGGGAAAGTGTTATAGGGATTTAAAGTTCCCCCCATGGATCTTTGCAGAGGAGAGTTAGAGCTCCCTGCCCCCAGACCTAAATTCTGTAGAGTGGAGTAGGAAAGGACAGAGAGTTAGATCTCCCTGCCCCTAGGCATCCCGTATGAGAATGGAGGGCATGTCACACTCTGGGTGAAAGGAGCAGTGATCGCTACCATAGAAAGAATCATACCATTGCCCAAGGTAGAGGCGGTCGATACCATCGTGGTCTGGACCAATGACGATTGATTAGGAGGCATAAAAACCCCTGTGGTGATAGTCGTAGAGGGATTATGAGAATTCCCTGAAGAATTAGCAACATTTGTCTCCATTGCTTCTTGCGACACTACCTAACACTCATAAGGTTTAAGTTGTACGATGATGGGCACCGATAGATTAGTGATCAGAGGGTTATAAGGACCAAGAGATTCCTCTCTAAGGTTGGAAATAGTTGGTTCCTCTGAAATAAAATGTTCTCCTCTCGGAGATGGGTTAGGCTCAGTTTCTTGTGGCTCGGTCGCCTCAAAAGACCCTTGCTAGTCTAGTATTCACCTTAGCAGTGGTGGGGGTGGCTCCATATTAACCAGCGGTAGGCCAAGAAGCCTTCATGATTGGCAGAGCTCCTGACCCTCCATGGTTTGAGAATATCAATGACACACTAGGGATTTCTATTAACGTTTTTTTTAAAACAACACACACTAGAAAAATATCCTATGAGATAAGACAAGCAAATCACTAGCTAGTAGGAAGAAAATTTACACCAACCAACACTAGAGAAACTTACCGGTGCAAGTGCAAATCAAATACATAATCACCCTCTGAGTATACTCTGCAAAGCGTGGCCTGATGTCTACCCTAGGTACTGTGGTATACCCCCGCAGTCACTTTTGTAAGTCACTAAAATATAGGAAACTAGGTTGCCAGGGCACAGATAGTCACCGGGAGGGTACATTCGACAGTTGGGTGGACCGCAATGAGTAGCGTATCAAGCCCAAAACCTATCAATGGTATCAAAAGTAAGTGTTCCAAAAGACGACTAAGAACCTTGAATGGATTTGAGACCCACAAAGATCTATGGAAAATGTGATCAACATAATCCCAATATAATCCCTCTATATGTGTTCCCCACTATTCTTTGTCCAAACTTGGAGGGGTTATCTCCGCTACCTTTCCTTTCATGACCTTATTTTTATCCCCTGTGTTAGAGGGGGGTCCCGAATAAATTTCACAGTTGCTGGATTTTCAAGCACTCCGTAGCACACACTCTTATGTTTGTTTTTGTAGCCTTGAAGAGTTTCCTCTCCAATCCTAACTCAAGGCTCTAGCCTAGACTAAATTGATGGACCCTTCAAACACAAAGTCTAATAACTTTTAATTAAGCATTAATTTTAGTGTTTGTATTAATTCAAAAGGAAGGAAAGTGAAACCAGTGATGTTCTTTAAGATATGAAAGAGAAGAGAATAAGATGAAACTGAAAACAAACTACTCCTTCACAAATAAAGATTTGCCAAATTAAAACTCTTTCACCACACTTTTTGTAACTACTTTTCTCAGATCTTTGAAAAGAAAAACTTAAAACAGGATTTCGCTTGACTGCGAGCTACTTAATGTCCTAAGAATTCAAGTAAATAATTTAAGAAAACTTTATTTTTCCTTGGTAAATGAAACAACTAACCTAAACTACTTTACCAAACAAATAAATGAAAGATTTTTTTTTATTGTTTTATGCTTTAAAACAAGAAATTTGAAAATGAATTCTTTTCTTTTCTTCTAAAGAAAAAAAGGGAAAAATGATGATAGTTCAAGACCAAGAAATGAATTCATGCCCAAACGCAGATCAAAGGGAGTCACTGACAATACCAAATAGGCAGATCAAAGCAGACTCACAAACTTGTCTAAAAACCCTATCAAAGAAAAGACAAGAAATTTTTGATGCGAAGAAAGCTATGATGAGGTCAAACCTAGGCTACAGAATACTATGACAGAGACAAGGGATAGATCAAGAAGACCCCTGAGAAGTGTGACTTATGATAGGGAAGAGGATGACTGTCTCTTCTAAGAAAATTTATCTCAACACAGGCACGCTACTGACACTTCAGCAACTAGCGTATGTATGTAGGTTTTCCAAAGGTAGGGTGCATATGCATGCATGCAGGCCCACTACAGGCCGTGTACACCTCTGTAACTTCTCAAAAAGATTAAAACCAACATTCAAGCAAAGGTAAGGAGTACTGGTATGGAATACCAACATCCCTTAAAGACACAAAAGCTTACAAAAACTCAAAAACAGTGAATAAACTAATTCAAAGAACCCAAAAATAAATATCCCCAAAGACCCTAGAGGCTTCCCCAGTATGGTCGCCAATTCTGCTATAGCAAGAAAACCCCTCTACGGAATACACCAGGGTTCTAAAATGTAGACATAGCTAACTGTATAAATTCTCCTACTTTTTATCAACTATCCCGACGTTATCCCACAATCATGCATAAAATACAAAGTACAGGGATCCAGTAGACATACCTTCAACTCCGCATCCGGTGTCGATCCCTTTGCACTCGGTTGTTTCCTAACTGCAAGTCTCCTCCTAAGGTTGACCTAAATTCACCAAAAGACAAACAAGAAACTACAAGCATGCATTCTATGTATGGATTAGTGGGTTAGACATCATAACCAAGAAATGTAAACAAATCATAAAGATTTAAGACGTCATTTGGTGGGACAGAAAAAGTACTTCTTTATATTAATCTCACAAAAGTAATTTACAACATGAGATTAGCACTTCTCCTCAAACTTGGTCATGGTATATTCTTCACCATGCACCAACTTATTCCACGTGTTCTTCTCCTCTTCAGTTCTCTCTAGGGAAATGGCAAGGATTTGCAAAGGAGGAAGAAGGAATTCTGGCTCTAACTCACAATGTGGTTGAAAACTATTGGGGCAATGAGGGAATATTGAAATGGGCAGAGTTTCTATGCTCTCATGCTTCTCTTTTGAATGGGGCCCCAACACCTTCTTTTATAGGCCAAAAGAGATAGTGATGGTTGGGGTGACTGGCTATGGGCGGTCAAACGGTTAAGTAACGACCCAAAAACCCGTATCCATTTTCAAAAAAATAAATCGCAATTTTTTGTGAGTGTATGTGAGACGTAGTGGTGCAGCAAGCATGTGTACATGGGTAGTAGTGGTGTAGGGCACCTACACCTTCAAAACAATGGTTTTTAGAAGAGTTGTTCAGTGATGGCTTGGCAGAGATAGCAAGTAAGATGACCTGATGCCAGGTAAGCATGTCTGGTGCAGTTTAGGGTTATAACAATTAGGGTTTTTTTGGTGTGTTGTTGTAATCATTGAACACTGGTTATACCCTTGTGCCAATAGTAAATGTAAGAGGTTTCCTTTGTAATCTTGATGTAAATAAGTTTGAAGTTGTTAATTATTTTTAATGGGGAAGTGTATTCAAAGATTTTGATACTTTGATATTCTTCTATCTAATTACATACATGGGATAAATAATGATTCTTTTGAAACTTCCAATGGCTCGGAAAGTCTACCTCTGAATGAATGAGTTCACCTGAAATCTGTTTTGTTTTTGGTGGTGATCGATGTGAACATGAATTAAAGGTGGTGAATCTTTCGTATTTAAGATGTATATTTAGAATTTGGGTTCATTTTAATGAATATGAACCTGACAAATGGTCATCATTACAATGCTTATGATTGTTTATAATGCACAGAGAATATAGATTCTGGCATGAAAGATGAAGAGGAATATTTTTTAATTAAAAATTAGCATTTTTACTCATGTCCCAAAAATAGAAAATATATAATTATTGCAATAAGGACACAAAACATTAAGAAATGAGTTTAAAGCAAATTTTGATGAGAGGAATGTTACTATAATCCTTATATTAGTAATAATAAGTAACAAGTAGTTTTAAAATGGAGGAGAAACGATTTTTTTATTGGAATGGTGTGTTGAAACAGATCTTAAAAATCTTTAATCCTTAAGGCTTAGATTTTTATTTTTTATGTTTTTTGTGTTTCAGTTTTCTTAAAATAAGAATTTCGTCATTTCCAAATTCATGACGCCTTTTTTATCATTTATTTTTGAATAAATAAGGGAAAAAGTTTACAAAATTATAATTTTTCCACCGCTCTTTGAAAAAATTATTTAAAACGGGCCGTAATTCAAAATTTGTGATTTTTAAGTTTAAACGTGAAAGAAATCGGGATTTGAGGTTTTCTATGAACAAATGTTCGATGCTAATTGAATCGCGAAACCCTGATCCCTGATTTCCCGATTCGTTTAAGTCCTAATTAAAAGCATAGATTAATCTAATCTCTTCTAAGAAGGATTAAGGGTTAAATAATTTCATCACGATTTTGGGATTCACGATTCCATGAGAGCGCGTCTCTTGTCATCATATTTCCCAAAATCCTGATTTCCAAAATCTTGGTTTCCAAAATCCCGATTCATAATTCAGGATAAAACTAAACTAATGTTGTTTTGGCCCTAATCATAATTATTCAGTTAATTAAGATGAGTTAAATACTATGTTTAAAAGAAACAGGCCATCGCGATTTCACGATTTCGGGATTCGCGATTCCGTGAGAGCACATCTCATGTCATCAGGTTTCCCGAAATCCCTATCTCCAGAATTCCGATTAATGAAATCACGAAAAGGTCGAAATATTGATTAATCAACATGCTAAAAACATTTAAATTTTAATTAAAACATCGCAACTTGGCAATCAGGTTTCTTCGATGACGTACCTTTCGACATCAAGATTATTGAAACCTCGAAAAGTCATGTTTTCAGATTTAATCTATAATTAACACTAATCAATCCTCTTTCTAAAACAAGTTTAAAGTTAATATTTATTTTAGTGTTTATTAATACATCATTTTCCGATTAAGTATGTTTCTCTTTTATTTGAAAATGCCGAGAAATCCTAAGTACGGACATTGAATGCATATCTCCGAAAATATTTTCTGCATTAACAGATTTTATTTCATGACAGATGTACGATTCTCATTATTTTTAAGATATAGTCAAATTAAATGATCGAACGTTTGTATTTTCATTTCAAGGCTAAGCTTTTTCATCCACTCTCTGTGACAGGTTTTCAAGTTAAACGAAGAGCTATGGCACCTAAAAAAGCACCGAAGAAAAACGAAGATCAACAGGAAGGTGATATTATCTCTGATACAACTCCACACGCCATACACTCCATCAAATCGTGGACTGGAATTTTTGAATTGTTGGAGGATGAGATAAAATATGCAGACCCTGATTTGGAAAATCATCTCCGAGACGTTGCTGAGTCTGAGCTTCACAAGGTTGGTGTGTGTCCGAGGTTGGTGGCATATACTGAGATGGTCAGTTGGGCTCTAGATAAGGTATATATCCCAACAAGGAGCATTTAGAATGAGCAAGGGGATATCGTCGGCTCATTCAGTCCTGAGCACATTCAAGTAATGTATAAACTCTCACCAAATTATAAACACACCTATAATGCTGAGTTTTTAGCCGAGTTTCAAAGAAACTTATGCATTGAGGCAGGCCGGACATACCTTGACATGATTAACGGATGGGCCAGGTCTGAAGCAAAGTTTAAGGCTGATTCTCATGGGATTTATGCCACAACTTCCTTAAACGAATATATGGTTTATGTAGCCATGATGTTATGCATACTTTTCGGGAGAAAAGATCCCTGTCACTTTCATGCAGACTAGGTACCCTTCTTAGAGGAAGTTTCAGAAGGACATAATTTTAACTGGCATAAAATTTTGTCTGATAATCTGACACAAGAAATTTTAAACTACAAAATAGCCAAGTCAAAGGGACAACCAATGTCTTTTTATATGTCTGCATATATTATGGATGCAATATGTTTCATGACTCCCTTTCCATTAATGAATTGGAGTTGGAATGTTTCCTGCCCAGAGCTTGTTCATAAATACCACTCAGCTCTCTGGGAAGAAAATGCTAAAGACATTTTTTATGATGTTTGTCATTTTGTCATTATTCCTCTGCACAAATTATTTTTTGGATGTGAACCCCCTCACATTTCTGATGCAGTCATAGAAAACCTTAAATCAGTTGCCGACTGGTTTATTGAGGAAATTTTTTCTTATATTAGGGTTTATGGTTGTTCCATTCCTCCTCACGCACTCCCGAAATTCTTACCAGACAGATTGGTATGCAGAGAAGTAGCTCATCAGTTAGGCAAGGGTGGCATTGGGTTGGAATTAAAGGCACTTCAGAAAAAGACATGGCCATCTTTCCCTATTCATGTCGGGAAATTTACTTTGTCAAATTTAGGCCATTCTAAGGTAGAGGTCGAGTCATTGGAAGAAGTGAAGCTAGTTAATATTGAGCACAGAAAATACGACCCCTACCAAATAATAAGTAGGCATTACATTCATTGTAATTTAAAGGCATATGAACATGAAGTTTCTATTTATGATGAAATTTTTAAAGATATTAAGTCTTATGTAGAAGTGATGAATAGAGTCCAGGCCTTGTCACCTGACTCACATGTTGGGTTTGCATCTTTTCAAAGCCATAGGTGAAGCTGCCCGCCTAGGATTTTACAGGGTGAAATTTTGACCCCATTTCCAGAACAGGAAGAAACCCCTCCAGGGTTTGAAACTGATACTCTGGGTAAACCAGATGACAAAGGTAAGTCAAAGAATACTAAGAAACCTTCCCAAGACACAGAGGGTTCTCAAACAAAAGAATCAAGAATGGATAAGGGAAAAGAACTAGAAACAATTCCAGAAAAGATAGGAGGGATAGCTTCAAAGGAACTTGGTAGTCCTATTACCTCCTTAAATCCATTATAGTCTACTTTCAGAATCCCCCATGAAGGAGTTCTATATGTTAGTGATTTAGAGCCGATTTCAAGAGATGAAATCCCCTCATTGGATTTTTTTTTTAGCAAAAAGAAAAGACCTGTCTTGAAACAGGAAATTCATCCTAGAGGAGAAGGATTGATTAAGAAGCATAGAGTTATCATAGATGGAAAGAAACTCAAGGATGGAGAGTTCACTACAGAATTAGCAAGAACAATGGGTGCTATAGCATCAACTAATATATATTCTGTGGGAAACCTAAAAACTATGCTTGAACAGAAGGATCAAGAAATAATCCAGTTGTAAGACAGACTGAAGGAAAATGAAAGAAATATTGGTTGGGGAATACAGAAGGGTCTAGAACAAGCTAGACTTAAAGATATGCAAGAAATCCAAAAATTGAATAAAGACTTGGATGAGGCAAAACACTTAATACAAGTCACTCAAGAACAGGTTCAAAATATGGGAGAAGAAAATAAAAATTTGCAAGACAAGATTATTTATATTGCTAACCAGGTAGTTGAAATTGAAAATTTCAAGACACAGGCATAAGAGATATATGTAAGAATAGAGGAGGAACAACAGAAGGTGTTCTCGAATCTGGAAGTAATCCATAATTATTTTCAGTAATCAAATAAATCTTTGGAGAATGTGTTTCAGAAAGAGAGGGAAGAAAAAGTAGCTCAGACAACTTTTCAGAAAGCAGTGGCTTCCTCATCAAAGGAAGAAATTGGAAAGACTCAGAAATTATCTTTTTCTAAACAGGTTAAAGGAGATATAATGATTAAAGTGTGGGAATCAAAATTAGTTGAATATAAATGAATCATAAAAGAATTTAATGAATACTACCAAGGAATCTTTGATCTCTTTGAAAGAGATTCATTGAATATCGGAACAGATAGTTGTTTTGGATTGTTAGGAGAAGTCAATATTTCCAAGCACCGGCTGAGGTTTAGAGAAGAGAAACAGGAAGCAAGACAGAGACAGTTGAGAAACTGAATCTTCTCTAATCTTTCTTTGATTCTTTATTTCCAAATCTTATCTTTAATTCATTTATGGATGCCTTGACGGTATGTTTTACAGCCTTAAAACATAAACTCAAGAACAACATCTTTTTGGCGTCATTGTTGGGGATCGAAGAAACAAATCTTTTCCATGGGAATAATGACATTGACATTTTTTGTTGTTGATAGTGAACAAGAACAAAAAACCTTCTAAGGCTATCATTTTTCACTTGGAGACTCCACACTAAATAAACTGGCTAGTAGACGCAAGAACACCAGAAAAAACCCGGATAGTAAACAGACTTCGCCAGTCTCCGATCCGGAAAAAATTTTAAAATCATGAAAATTACTTAAACAATTCTTTTTATCCACATATACTATTGATCAGCCTAACTTTACACAATCAAACTCATCGGAAACTCTTGAAAGATCACTTTCACTTCCTCCATGATTTGATAGTTTCTCATTTCCTAAAGTTTCCTCTCCAAATTTCCGAGAATCTTCTCCTCATACTATTCAAACTTCAATCCCAAATCTAACCATGGCTGCACAAGGAGGTGTTGGAGCTGGAGGTGGTGCTCCTGGAGGTGGTCAAGTACTGCTTCCCAGGATTTTTGCTAAAGTGGCTGCTAGATATGCTCCCCTCATTCTTCTTGTTCCTCTTCATGATCTCCCTGAGAATTATATGAAAAGCCTTCCGAAATTTACAGGGGAAGGTGATTTGATTGCCCAAGAACATATAAACTTTTTTGATCAATTTGTAGACATACTCGTAATAGAACATGAAGATGTTTATTCTAGATTACTTGTTCAAACATTTGAGGGACAGGTGAGGACTTGGTTTCGATCCTTACCAACTGGATCATTAAGATCGTATGAATAACTTGAAAGTGCATTTATCAGACAATGGGGAGAGAGGAAGGATCACCTCTACTATTTAACCGAATTCAGAGCCCTCAATAAGAAAAACTCTGAGTCAGTTCTAGAATTTACACAGAGGTTCAATAAGTTGTACAATAAAATTCCAGTTGAGGTTAAACCTTCACAACCTGCAGCTAAGGTGAATTTTGTTGGCGCTTTTGATCCCGACTTTGCCTTATTATTAAGAGAGAGGAGATCAATAGATCTTTCTAAAATGCAGGATGATGCGCTTGAGATTGAGTCCAATATGATGGCATCCAGAAAAATTAAAGCAAAGACTGAAACTGGAAACAAAGAAAATAAAAAATTTAAAGAGCAAGGTGGACCTTCAGGGTCAGGAAAATCCTCTGGAGATAGAATAGAATAAATGGCTAGGGTCATTCAAGAACTTTCAAACAAGGTTTCGAAAATGGAACTAGAGAAATTGAAAAGAGATAATTTCCCCAGAAAAGATTTTCGAAGAAATCCTGAACCTCAGAAAACACATAAAATAATTAAAAATGAAGATCAAAAAATTCAAACACATTTTAAAAGTGAAAACTACATCGGAGAGGAAGATTTAGGAGATTTTGAAGAAATTGATGAAGATATTAGTAATCTTGGCAATGACAATAAATTCCCTTATTTGTCTAGACAGGATTACGAAGAATCTTTGAGTAAAGAAAGTACATCGAAAGAACATGTTAGCAATAATATTATTGATGATTGCACATATCAAAATATTGCAGATGATATTATTGTTGAATTACAGGGAAAGTGTAATTTGAGACCAAGAAATAAAAATCTCCCAAATGTTCCGACAAATAAGATTTCGCCGAGAAAAGAAACCGATGAGGTAACTGCAAAAGTTGCAGATAAACAGTCTGCAAAGAGAAACACAGCTGATTCACAACTTGTACAGTTAGAATGAGTAGAAACACTCCCTGTGAAGACACAAGCTCCTATAAAAGAAAACAAGGTCACGTCTCAACGCAAAATTGAGAAGAAAGGTATGGAAGCCCTGAACATAGAAAATGACAAGGCTCTAGGAAACTTTAATTTGGAAAACGAAATAAATAAAATCAAAATTCCTATTCCCCTTGTAGAGTTAGCTAAAAACCCCGTATACAGAAAACAAATCGCCAAAATGATTAATTTTTCCGAAGAAGAAAGCCAGGCTGATGCTATTAATTTAGAGGATGACAAACCTATCTTAGTCTTCGGGCCACATGTCGAAGGTGCTAGAGACATAGTAGCTCCTTTTTTATATTACATTAACCCTGTTTGATCACCTTCTCCATAACTGTATGTTGGATTCTGGAGCTTCTCATAATGTTATGCCTAAGGAAATAATGGAAAAACTTGGTCTTGAAATCACAAGACCCTATGGTGATTTATATTCTTTCGATTCGAGAAAAGTAAAATGTATAGGTATGATTAAAGACCTAGTAGTAGGTTTGGCTCAAATACCTGCTAAAATTATTCTTATGGATGTAGTAGTCGCTGACATTCCCCCAAAATATGGTATGTTATTATCTAGATCATGGGGCGCTAAGCTTGGAGGATCTCTCCAGCTAGATATGACTTATGGTACAATTCCAGTTTTCGGAGGCCAATTTACTCGTCTTTATAGAGAGACTAGGTTAGCATTTACTATAGGTGACCCAAAAAATCCTAACAATCATCTAGTTTATATTGCTAACCAGGATTTAGGAAATTGTATATTATCTTTAGATGATGATTTTGAAGTAGATGTAGATGATAAATGTACAGAACAAAAAATTGAAAAAAAATAAATAGAGAAAAATGTATATAGTACTGGTATATGGAAAATGTATTTTGATGGTGCTTCCTCCTATCTTGGAGCTGGGGCAGGAGCACTTCTTATCGCTCCTGATGATCAATTTGTTATTCCTTTTTCATATAGGCTCCAGTGGTATACAAACTGTACAAATAATGTATGTGAGTACGAAGCTTTAATACTAGGACTAGAAGTTGCTAGAATGATGAAAATTAAGAAACTCGAAGTTTTTGGTGATGCAGAGTTAATTATAAAACAAGTGAATCGAAAATATCATGCTAAGCATCCTAGATTATGGTCCTATAGGAATTGTGTTTGGGATTTAATCAAGAACTTCTTCACTTCTGTGAATTTTCATTTCATCCCAAGATCCGAGAATCAACAGGCTGATGATTAAGCCAAAGCTGCATAAAGTTTTACACCTCCAACTACTTTAAATTTAAAATATCATATACAAATGAGACATCGCCCTTCAATACCAAATAACATACAACATTGGTAGGTTTTTGAAGATGATGAGAAGCTTCGTAAGTTTCTAGAATCTTTAGATGAATTCGCAGAAACGCATACCGATCAGGAAAATCAAAATGATCCTATTTGGATCATGCAAGAAGGGGAGGATTCTAAGGAATTTCATGATAAAATTGCAAACCACCGAATGTTTTTCCTCAAGAACAACCAAATTCCCAAGGGTCTAATCCCTTTGGAAATACTTTTTAATACAGATGATATCCCTTCTAAAACTACTCTATAACCTCAACCAAAGGAGGTTGAAGATTGTAATATAGGAACTGAAGATAACCCTCGAATGGTTAAACTATAGAAATATTTATCAACAGAATACAAAAACAAATACACGGAGATGTTAAGAAAATATAAAGATGTTTTCGCATGGTCGTATGAAGAACTGAAAACATACGACACTTTTGTAATTGAACATAAAATACCTCTCAAACCAAGGGTCAGACCTTTCAAACAAAAACTCCGACAATTTAACCCTATTTTATTACCTTTTATCGAACGATAAGTCAAAAAACTTCTTGACGCTAAGATAATTGTACCCCTAAGATATTCTAATTGGGTAGCTAATTTGGTCCCAGTTAGAAAGAAAAATGGGGAAATCAGATTATGTGTTGATTTCAGGAATCTTAATAAATCTTCCCTCAAAGATAATTATCCTCTACCTAAAATGGACCACGTTCTTGAAAAAGTACCAGGGGATAATAGAATGTCCATGATTAATGGATTTTCAGGTTATAATTAGATTTTTGTCAGTGATCTTGATAAAGAAAAAACCACATTTACCACTCCTTGGGGCACGTTTATGTATGATAAAATTCTGTTTGGACTAATGAATGCAGGAGCTACTTTCCAATGCGCAATGGATATTGCTTTTGTCGGCGAATGGGACAAGTTCGTAGTCATCTATTTGGATGATCTCACTATTCTTTCTAAATCGAATGAAGACCATATGATTCATCTCAAACAAACATTTGAAAAATTCCGTAGGTTTGGTCTATCCTTAAATCCTAAGAAGTCTCATTTCGCTATGCAGGAAGGCAAGTTGTTGGGTCATATCATATCCCGAAATGGAATCGGGATTGATCCTAAAAGAGTAGAGGCTATAGATACAATAGCTATTCCTAGGAATGTTAAATAAATTCAATCATTTTTAGGAAAAATAAATTTCTTGAGAAGATTTATTCCTAACTTCGCTGAAATTGTTAAATTGATTACAGATATGCTCAGAAAAAATAGTGGAGTAAAGTGGACAGCAGAAGCTAAGGCATCCTTTGCCCATATTAAGAAGGTCATAAGTGAGGCACCAGTACTAGCGAGCCCAGATTATCTCAAAGATTTTCTTATTTTTTCATTCGCCTCTGAACACACGCTTGTTGTTGTGCTCCTTCAGAAGAATGAAGAAGGTTTCGAGAAATCGATAGCCTTCTTTAGCAAAAGTCTCCGAGATGCTAAACTCAAATACAATATAATGGAAAAGCAAGTGTATGCTATGGTAAAAGCATTGAAAGCTTTCATAACTTATGTTTTTCATTCTAAAGTGATTGCATATGTACCCACTAGTGTTGTAAAACATGTCTTGGTTCAAGTGGACAGTGATGGTAAAAGGGGAAGATGGCTTGCAAAAATTCAAGAGTTTGACTTGGATATTAAACCGACCAAATTGGTAAAAGGACAGGGTTTAGCTAAACTTTTAGCTGAATCCAATTTCAGGGCTCTTAGGATAAACAGTGCTCAAGAGGAAGAAGGATGGATGGACGTGAATGAACTTGATGACCAAATAGTCGAAAACAGGATCGAGGAGAAATTTGCGTCGTCGAATTGGTACAAGGACATAGTAACATACTTATTAACTTTGAAATGTCCAGCTGACTTGTCTCCACCCAAAACTAGAATGCTGAAGCTACATGCAGTTAAATACTGTATTTTCAAGAAACGATTATACTGGAAAGATCCTCTTGGTTTCCTCTTAGTCTGTCTGGTCCAATCAGAAACAGAGGTAGTTATAAGTCAATTTCATGAAGGATTCTGTGGAGGGAACCATGCTTGGAGAGCTACATCATATAAAATCCTGAGGGTTGTCTATTACTGGCCTAAACTTTTCCCAGATGTAAATGCTAAGGTATGAGCTTGCAGCCCTTGCCAATTTTTTACTGGAAAACATAAGCTACCAACAATGCCATTAGTCCCAGTCAAGACAGAAGCTCCTTTTTAGCAATGGGGACTTGACTTCATAGGTGAGATAAATCTTCATTCAAGTGCCCAACATAGATGGATTCTGACCGCTACATACTATTTCACCAAATGGGTGGAAGCCATCCCAACAAGGAAGGCTACTGATTCAGTAGTTATAGACTTCCTAGAAGAAAATATTTTGTCTAGGTTCGGTTGTCCTAGAAAGATAGTCACAGATAATGCACAGAATTTTAAATCTATGGCAATGGTCATCTTTTTCCAGAAATATAATATTGTGTTGGGTCATTCCACTGCATACTACCCGCTGGGAAATGGTCTGGCAGAATCTTCTAACAAGAGCTTGATCAGTATAATCACAAAAGTCTTAAATGAAAATAAAAAGTCTTGGAATTTACATTTAAAATACACTCTATGGGAAAATCGAATAGGTACAAAAAAGTCTATCGATACTTCTCCCTTTCAAATGGTATATGGAATAGATGTAGTGTTGCCCATAAACCTAGCACTTCCTGTGATGAAACTATGGCAAGATGAGAAGGAAGAACCAAACCCTCTCACAAGAAGGATAAATCAACTGATTGAAGTTCAGCAGCATAGGGATGTAGTGGACGAAAAGTTGCAGAAGTACCAGAATGATATGAAGATATTATTTGATCGCAAAGCCAAGGACATGAACTTTCTCCCAGGGGATCTGGTTTTGAGGTGGGATGCTCGAAAAGAAGATTCAGGAAAAAATGGTAAATTCGATCATATTTGGTATGGACCATTTAAGGTGTCATCTTCTGAAGGAAAAAATTCATTTTTGCTTGAAAATTTGGATGGTAAGATCTTGAATGCCCCTATTAATGGGTGTTTTTTAAAGAATTATATGGAATAATTAATCCACAAAAAATCTCATTGTATATACCATTTTGTTTTTCATTTCTAGAAAACTCATTCGCATTTTGTAAATAAATAAAAAATAGTTAAGTGTCCAAAAAAAAAAAATAATAATAAATAATAATAATAATAATAATAATAATTAAATATATATATATATATATATATATATATATATAAATGAAGAAAAGGAAAGAGTCCAAAGAGTTGTTTTTGAAATTATAACCTAGGTTTTTTGGTTTATAGATTGTTGAAAAATCTCCTTTTATACCCTCGATACTATCTTTCATGTTTTTAGACTTTCTTATTAGAGTAGAAGAGATTATGTATTAACCTTGAAAATCAACAAATGATTAAATTCAGTAAGGTCAGTTTTCGTAGTTCTTTCTCTCTGACTAAAATTGGTTATGTTTGAGTTGATTTTGACTATCTTAAGTTTCTTAACAGTTTGTCGGAGGTTTTAATCTTGCTCAAAAGAAAACCCCTGAAAATAATTTTTCCCTTTTTTCTCTACAGACTGAGGGGTTTTAAAAGTTGAGAAAAATTGGTCTAGAATAATCAAAACAAGTTGACAAACCTCTATTATAAATTTTTACACAGATAACCACCCCTGATATATTAAGTATCACTGATTGCCCCCGCTTCGTATGCACAAGCTAACTATAAGACAGATGGTGAAAGGAAATTCATATTTGATTGCCCCCATCTAGTCCCACAGACGATGAAAGGAAATTCATTTGAATGATTTCTCTCGTTTGAAAATAAAAGAAACAAATAAATTCACCGGGGTACTGAACAGGCCTGCTGGCAGTGAAACAATATCTGAGCATAAAATTAGCACTCGAAGCGGTGAAAGGAAATTCAGTAAAGAGGGACAGATAACTTCACTGGGGTACTGAACAGGCCCGTTGGAAGTGAAGCAATATCTGAGGTGTCTGTAAGGTTGTCATACTTATCTATAACTCTATTCTAGTTATCAGTTTTTCGAAACTGGATATTCATCTTAAGTCAAAATAGATCTCCCCAATTAAATTATAATTTTTATTTCGATTGATGCAAGCTGAAATTTACAATAACCTGTTGAGTTTCCTAAGATTGTTCTAATCATCTTAATACTAACTTAAATTTGGAATGGGAAGGAGAATATTGAAGAAGACTATAACTGAGTTTGAAGCAAATAAGAAGTCTTGAAAAGTTTTTCTAAGGTTTTATAAAATCTCTTTTTTCCTCTCCTTTAGCCGTTTATCAGTGATAAACCCTTGACACCATTTACCCAATGAAGGCACTGCGTCTGCATGTTCTCCTCGTCCCACAAGGAGACGAGGTCCCCAGTTGGAGCCTATGTTGAAACAAATCTTAGAAATCTTTAATCCTTAAGGCTTAGATTTTTATTTTTTATGTTTTTCGTGTTTCGGTTTTCTTAAAATAAGAATTTCGTCATTTCCAAATTCACGACGCCTTTTTTATCATTTATTTTTGAATAAATACGGGAAAAATTTTACAAAATTATAAGTTTTCCAATGCTCTTTGAAAAAATTATTTAAAACGGGCCGTAATTCAAAATTTGCGATTTTTAAGTTTAAACATGAAAGAAATCGGGATTCGGGGTTTTCTATGAACAAATGTTCGATCTAATTGAATCGTGAAACCCTGATCCCCAATTTCCCGATTCATTTAAGTCCCAATTAAAATCACAGATTAATCTAATCTCTTCTAAGAAGGATTAAGGTTTAAATAATTCCATCACGATTTCAGGATTCACGATTCCATGAGAGCGTGTCTCTTGTCATCATATTTCCCGAAATCCCGATTTCCAAAATCCCGATTCATAATTCACGGTAAAAATAAACTAATGATGTTTTGTCCCTAATCATAATTATTCAGTTAATTAATATGAGTTAAATACTATGTTTAAAAGAAACAGGCCATCGTGATTTCGGGATTCACGATTCCGTGAGAGCACATCTCATGTCATCAGGTTTCCAGAAATACCAATGTCCAGAATTTCGATTAACGAAATCACGAAAAGGTCGAAATCTCGATTAATCAACATGCTAAAAACGTTTAAATTTTAATTAAAACATCGCGACTTCGTGATTTCGCGATTTTGGCAATCGGGTTTGCAAGATACCAGATATATAAAATATGCAGAACAGAAATAAAATGCTAGAAACGACTGAATAACAGTAAAATACCCAACATAATCTTCACAATACACAGAAATGATATACGAAATAGCGATAGAAAAGAACTTTGATTCAGAAAGCAATGTTCACAGGCCTCTTTGAGGGGGCAACCTCCAGTCGAGCAGCGCTCTGTTACAATAATCTCCAAGCTAGGGTTTTCATACCCTCGACTCTTATTTATACTAAATATGTCTATTAAGAGAAGCATCTAGAGGAATATCCTTCTAGAAGCGGAAGATTCTATTAGGTCTTCTTACATCTGCCTTATTCTATTTTATTGAAAGGTCTTATTAATATTGACCTTTATTACATCCGAATACATTGATCTACCTATGTGCAGGTTAGGACCTTAACATGTCCGCCCCCTTAAAAACAACCTTG
>ML776583.1:2015422-2071566 GCA_009831015.1 Picea engelmannii
GATTATAACAAGAATAATCAAGTAAACCGGAACTTGTGGAAACTTTATCCATGTGCTTATTGTCATTCACCTAAGCATTGTGTTGCCAAGTGTTGGAAGAGACAAACTTTGTACAGGAAACCTATGTCGTCCAAGAAGGAAACCCGACGTAAAGGCTCAAGTCCACAATGGAAGAAGGAGAAGGTTAAGCAAGTCTGGATGCCAAAGACTCGTTGTACGTTTTGCAGCAAGAGTGGACATCAAAAGGCTAGCTGTTGGAAGCTTAATCCGGAGCTTCGTCCCAGGAAGGACAAAAGGACTTTTCATGTACCCACGAAGGAGGAAGGATTACCGGCGAAGCGAGAGGAACATCGTGAAGGAAAGAAACCAGCCACTTGGTTTTGCCAGAAGTGGATGTCTCAACTTCAGTGTGTTTTGCTTCCCCTGATGTAATCATCTTTCAGAGACAAAGAGCAAGTTGGGTGGCCTATCCCGAGCTTGTCGAGTGGTCAATAACCTTTTGGGGACCAAAAGGTCTTATTGTTGGGAGGTGTGATCCGAAATCGGATTCAGAAGCCTGATAGGGCATGAAAAATGCTCAAAAATGAAAGTGCTCAGAATTTGACGAAACCAATTCCATTGCGTCCACCTCGTCTTCCCGATTCCGGTGGTATAATTTTTATGTCAAACGGAGTCTGTATGGAGACGATATTGCGTTCTGACCGAAAAGTCAAACAGGCAAAAAAAATGCTGACTCGGCAGTCCGTACGACTCACACGTGGAAGTGACGTGGCATGATGGTACACCCTGGCAGCCGACGTGGCAAGTTCTGGTTGGATGATGGTGGTCGAATAGGGTGATGACACGTGGCATTTTATTATCGAATGGAAAGGTGCCACGTGACCCAATGAAGGGCTGCCACGTGGCACCCCTATTTTGGCTAATGGCTTTTGGTTCGTTTATCAAAACTTTTTGGAGGCCGCGGGGTTTGACCCCCGGACCTGCACATGGTACAAGCACCTTCACAATAGTCCTATAACCAATGCGCCACATTATTTATTATGTTATAAAACCCATAATATTAGTTATATTGTATGGTTTTATGCGCATAAAGGAGGAGAGGGGCCAACGCTTAGCCCTTTGGGCTAAGCGCTTGGCCATATGGAGTCCATATAACCTTGCCAAAGGAGCGCGTGCCCAATACTAAGGGGCTAAGCCCGAATTTAACCAATTTATGGTTATAAAGTGGGTTTTTCTAACCCCTTTTGAGTTTTTAATGTAATTAAACTCATTTTTAATGTAATTAACTCATTTTTGGGAGTTATTGGGCATTTTTAGAGCCTAAATTCGTGGAGGAAGTTGGAGAGGGACAAATAACTCCCCCACTATTTAACCAAGGCCATTTTGAGGCCAAGGACAGAGCTTTGGAGAGCAATTCAGAGAAAAGATGCCGAGAAGAAGCCAAGTCAAAGCCAGTTGGAGGCAGGGAAGCTGTTGAGGAGGAGATGCTGTCGGACGATTTCTGAGAGCTCGGGACATCCGTTTCAGGTGCCGTAAGTTGTGCAAGATTCTAGAGATCTGGGAGAACATGACCAGATCAGTCTAGAAGCCAATGGGCATTGTAAAGATGTACTAATAAGCTTTCGAACAGAAATAAAGAAGCCTCCCTCACAGAGAAAAGGCCCGGAGACGTAGGCAAAGTTGCCGAACTCCGTTATCAAACTTGTGCTTATGGTTTGTTGCTTTTCATTGCATTTCAGATATGAAATTATGTTTATGGCTGTATAATTCATTTCTTTTTTCGCTCTTTCGTTAAGTTTCCCAATGGTCAATTAATGCATGCAATTTAAAAACACTCAACCATAGTCATTCGAAAAATCCTGACGGATCATTATGTTCCCCAAGGGTTAGGTATTCAAGGGTTCTACAGACAAGGGTTTGCCATGTGCTATAGCTCTCTGATATACGTGAAGGGTCCAACAGTAGTACTTGGCCCAATATCTTAGGGCACTAACTAAGGAGGATAGACCGTACCCTTAGCCATACTACCCAACTACCCAGGTACTAGAGAGTATCTTCCCGAGTGCTATTCTCGGTGACACTATAGCAGTCCGGCGGCCGATAGGTTTATCTAAAGAGGGCTTCAGGAAATCTAGGTCGATCCGTACACAGGTGTTGTCTGATGCACTACCACTCGAAGGGGTACCAACAGGGGTTACAAGGGTGGTCAACAGATGTGCGCTTAAGAACCACTTGTATTTCCTACGTGTATGAATCCCACAACCGTGGGTTTATGCGTGTAACAACAGATCTTTGTGGCTTAAAGACGTCAGAATACGTCTCTACCCTGAAAAAAAAATACCCACAATTTCTGCCAAGGAAAGTTCTCTGATACCACTTGCAAGATACCAGATATATAAAATATGCAGAACAAAAATAAAATGCTAGAAACGACAGAATAACAGTAAAATATATAGCATAATCTTCACAATACACATAAATGATATACGAAATAGCGATAGAAAATCACTTTGATTCAGAAAGCAATGTTCACAGGCCTCTTCGAGGGGGCAACCTCCAGTCGAGCAACACTCTGTTACAATAATCTCCAAGCTAGGGTTTTCATACCCTCGACTCTTATTTATACTAAATATGTCTATTAAGAGAAGCATCTAGAGGAAGATCCTTCTAGAAGCGGAAGCTTCTATTAGGTCTTCTTACATCTACCTTATTCTATTTTATTGAAAGGTCTTATTAATATTTACCTTTATTACATCCGAATACATTGATCTACCTATGTGCGGGTTAGGACCTTAACAGGGTTTCTTCAATGACGTACCTTTCGACATCAAGATTGTTGAAACCCCGAAAAGTCATGTTTTCAGATTTACTTTATAATTAACACTAATCAATCCTCTTTCTAAAACAGGTTTAAAGTCAATCTTTCTTTGAGTGTTCATTAATACGTCGTTGTCCGATTAAGTATGTTTCTCTTTTATTTGAAAATGACGAGAAAGCCTAAGTACAGACATTGAATGCATATCTCCGAAAATATTTTCTGCATTAAGAGATTTTATTTCGTGACAGATGTACAATTCTCATTATTTTTAAGATATATTCGAATTAAATGATCGAACGTCTGTATTTTCATTTCAAAGCTAAGTTTTTTCATCCACTCTCTGCGACAGGTTTTCAAGTTAAACGCAGAGCTATGGCACCTAAAAAAGCACTGAAGAAAAACAAAAACCAACAGGAAGATGATATTATCTCTGATACAACTCCACATGCCATACACTCCATCAAATCGTGGACTGGAATTTCTGAATTGCTGGAGGACGAGCTAAAATATGCAGACCCTGATTCGGAAAATCATCTCCGAGACGTTGCTGAGTTTGAGCTTCACAAGGTTGTTTCGCGTCCGAGGCTGGTGGCATATACTGAGATGGTCAGTTGGGCTCTATATAAGGTAGATATCCCAACAAGGAGCATTCAGAATGAGAAAGGGGCTATCGTCGGCTCATTCATGCATGAGCAGATTCAAGTAATGTATAAACTCTCGCCAAATTATAAACACACCTTTAATGCTGAATTTTTAGTCGAGTTTCAAAGAAAAGAATGCATTGAGGCAGGCCAGACATACCCCGACATGATTAAAGGATGGGCCAGGTATGAAGAAAAGTTTAGGGCTGATTCTCATGGGATTTATGCAACAGCTTCCTTAAACGAATATATGGTTTATGTAGCCATGATGTTATGCAGACTTTTCGGGAGAAAATATCCTTGTCACTTTCATGCAGACTGGGTACCCTTCTTAGAGGAAGTTTCAGAAGGACGTAGTTTTAACTGGCATAAAATTTTGACTAATAATCTGACACAAAATTTTAAATTACAAAATAGCCAAGTCAAAGGGACAACCAGTGTCTTTTTATATGTCTGCATATATTATGGACGCAATCTGTTTTATGACTCCCTTTCCATTAATGAATTGGAGTTGGAATGTTTCCTGCCCAGAGCTTGTTCATAAATACCACTAAGCTCTCTCGGAAGAAAATGCTAAAGACGTTTTTTATGATGTTTGTCATTTTGTCATTATTCCTCTGCGCAAATTATTTTTTGGATGTGAACCCCCTCACATTTCTGATGCAGTCATAGAAAACCTTAAATCGGTTGCCGACTGGTTTATTGAGGAAATTTTTTCTTATATTAGGGTTTATGGTTGTTCCATTCCTCCTCACGCACTCCCGAAATTCTTACCAGATAGATTGGTATGCAGAGAAGTAGCTCATCAATTAGCCAAGGGTGGCATTGTGTTGGAATTAAAGGCACTTCAGAAAAAGACATGGCCATCTTTCCCTGTTCATGTCGAGAAATTTACTTTGTCAAATTTAGGCCATTCTAAGGTAGAGGCCGAGTCATTGGAAGAAGTGAAGCTTGTTAATATTGAGCACAGAAAATACGACCCCTACCAAATAATAAGTAGGCATTACATTCACTGTAATTTAAAGGAATATGAACATGAAGTTTCTATTTATGATGACATTTTTAAAGATGTTAAGTCTTATGCAGAAGAGCTGAATAGAGTCCAGGCCTTGTCACCTGACTCACAAGTTGGGTTTGCATCTTTTCAAAGCCATAGGCGAAGCTGCCTACCTAGGATTTTATAGGGTGAAATTCTGACCCCATTGCCAGAACAGGAAGAAACCCCTCCAGGGTTTGAAACTAATACTCAGGGTAAACCAGATGACAAAGGTAAGTCAAAGAATACTGAGAATCCTTCCCAAGACGTAGAGGGTTCTCAAACAAAAGAATCAGGAATGGATAAGGGAAAAGAACCAGAAACAATTCCAGAAAAGATAGGAGGGGAAACTTCAAAGGAACTTGGTAGTCCTATTACCTCCTTAACTCCATTATAGTCTAATTTCGGAACCCCCCTTGAAGGAGTTCTATATGTCAGTGATTTAGAGCCGATTTCAAGAGATGAAATCCCCTCATCGGATTTTTTTTTTAGAAAAAAGCAAAGAGCTGTCTTGAAACAGGAAATTCATCCTAGAGGAGAAGGATCGATTAAGAAGCATAGAGTTATCATAGATGGAAAGAAACTCAAGGATGGAGAGTTCGCTACAGAATTAGCAGGAACAATGGGTGCTATAACATCAGCTAATATATATTCTGTGGGAAACCTAACAACTATGCTTGAACAGAAGGATCAATAAATAATCCAGTTGCCTTACAGACTGAAGGAAAATGAAAGAGATATTGGTTGGGGAATACAAAAGGGTCTAGAACAAGCTAGACTTAAAGATGTGCAAGAAATCCAAAAATTGATTAAAGACTTGGATGAGGAAAAACACTTAATACAGGTCACTCAAGAACAGGTTTGAAAGCTGGGAGAATAAAATAAAAATTTGCAAGACAAGATTATTTATATTGCTAACCAAGTAGTTGAAATTGAAAATTTCAGGACACAGGCATCAGAGATATATGTAAGAATAGAGGAGGAACAACAGAAGGTGTTCTCGAATCTGGAAGTAATCCATAATTATTTTCAGGAATCAAATAAATTTTTGGAGAATGTGTTCCAGAAAGAAAGAGAAGCAAAAGCAGCGCGGACAAATTTTCAGAAAGCAATGGCTTCCTCATCAAAGGAAGAAATTGGAAAGACTCAGAAATTATCTATTTCTGAACAGGTTAAAGGAGATATAATGATTAAAGTGTGGGAATCAAAATTAGTTGAATATAAACGAATCACAAAAGAAGTTAATGAAGACTACCAAGGAATCTTTGATCTCTTTGAAAGAGATTCATTGAATATCGGAACAGATAGTTGTTTTGGATTGTTAGGAGAAGTCAATATTGCCAAGCACCGGCTGAGGTTTAGAGAAGAGCAACAGGAAAAGACAGAGACAATTGAGAAACTGAATCTGCTCTAATCTTTCTTTGATTCTTTATTTCCAAATCTTATCTTTAATTCATTTACGGATGCCTTGACGGTATGTTTTACAACCTTAAAACATAAACTCAGTAACAACATGGTGCATGAAAAATGGCTAAGTTATATTGATAATCACTTTATATTAGATGAATGAATGAATTATTTTGTTTATATATATATAAAAGTTTGATAATATAAATAATATATTTAAAAAAAATAAAATTTTAAAGTTTTTTATTTCAGTGTTTTTTTATTGAAATTGAATGATAAAAATCTATGTGAAATCATAATTTTTTGTTATTTAAATTACATAAATTAATATATAAATGAATTTAGTCTGTTAAATTTTTTTTTAGAATATTGAATTATACTTATAACTTGTAACTACATATAAAAAAACATAATTTGAATCAATTTTAAACATGTTTATCTATGAAGTGGTATGCAACTTACCTCTTTGAGCCAAAACCACTTTACCTAGAAAATCGTTTAGATAATTTGAATCAATTTTAAACATGTTTATCTATGGAGTGGTATGCAACTTACCTCTTTGAGCCAAAACCACTTTACCTAGAAAATCGTTTAGAAATTTGTTTATGCTTGTTTGTATATTATTAAGGGAGGTAATGATAACTCAAGGGTTGTCGTGTGAATTTTGTATGGGAAATCGTCATTGTGAAATATTATTATACTTTAATAAATTTTTTAAAAAATTCATTTAATATTAATTGTAAATAAAATAAAATTTTCATTCTTTGGATTCTATTAATTTTTTTCATAAAAGTTAATTTAGTCAATTTTCTTTATTATATTGATTTTATTTTTGTTTTATTAATCATATATTAATTTTTTACTATTATTAATTATATATTTACACATATTAAATTTTATTTAACATAAAATAAAATAAAGTTTTCATTTCTTGGATTTTATTAATTTTTTCATAAAAGTCAATTTAATCAATTTTCTTTATTATATTGATTTTATTTTTCTTTTACTAATCATTTATTAATATTTTTTTAATAATCATATATTTACATCCATTAAAATTAAATCAAATCGATTTTTCTTAACATTTTTATCAATATTTTGATTTTTCAACATATCCATCAACTTTTCCATTTTTTCCATATTCTTCACTAATTACTACAAATTTTTCATGCATATTTGATGCATGTTATATTGTTAATAACACTCATTGAAATTTATTTTCAATTCATATCGATGCTTATGCAAACAACTCTATTGTTATTAAAAAAATTATAAATATTTTGCAAAATAGACTATATCTCACTCACATTACTCGATATTTAATACCTATATGGTTAACTCAAAAATACTATTATTTCTTATTTTGGAATTTAAATTATCCATTCACAAGTGAATACTTTTGAGATGAAAATCATTTCAAAATGCAAAAGAGATAGAACATTGTAACCTTACTTAGATTAGTGTTTTTGGAAGGGTATTTGCTTTGAGATCAAACCATGTGCACCAAAAATTCATACACAAGTAAACTTGGTTGAGGAACAATTACAAAAAAACTAAGCAATATAAGATTAAACTACAAGTATATGTCCATTCAAGAGACAAATTCTAATAAAGTAGAAAATATTCTAGGTTGGATTTGAATCACTATGGTTCTAATATACATGAGCATATTACAAGTGAATTTCATGTTAATGAATCATATTATTCACATTTATAGTAATCATCAAATCCATATTATTTAGAAAGCTTAAAAAGCAATTGATAAAATAAATTAAGGAATTGGAAAATTTAAATACAAGTTGGGGTTTGGCTCCTCACAAACCCATAGGTAATAGCTCCTCAATAGATTAACTATTCATGTTTACAGAGCCTGTTGGAGCCTAATCAAATCTGATTTAAAGAGAATGTTGAAGTTTGTACAAAAATCTTGTAAAGTTGGGGAAACACAAACTCCTCATTTGACCTTGGGAACTTTTACTTCAACAAATTTGACCTCAAGAACTATGATATTAGGAAATTTGATCTCACGAACTTTGACCTAAACTACTATGACCTGAGGAAATTTGAACTTAGAAAATTTGAGGTCAAAATTCCTGAGGTCATAGTTCCAAGGTCATAGTTTCTAAGCTCATAACTCATAAGATCATAGTTTCTCAAGTCATAGTTCTTGACGTCATAGTTTCTCAGGTCGAAGTTCTTGAGGTCATTGTTGGAAAGGTAGTTTTTGGATACAATTTTGGGGAAAATGCTAAATATAGAAGAAGTACGCAGAAGAGGTGCACAAAGGAAAATAAGAAACACTAGGGAGTGTGCAGCTGAGGTGAATATAGAATGACATCACCCAGGGAGAGGAATAAAACATGGAAAAAGAAAAGAGAAGAATAATGATGTAGAAGAATCGCATCCAAAGTCAAAGAAGCAAGCGCAGAGTCAGGGATATGACATCTCAGTATGATATAATTTCAAATCAACTTTTAACTCTAAAATAGAACGCGTTGTTGTGATATTTTGGGAACATCGTTTTTAAAATATATCTTGTTTGTAAAGTCTTGCACAACTGTAAGGATTTGCATATAGAGAGTGTCATTTATTATCTGGTAATAAATGATAGTTATTGTAATAGGACAAGGCAGGTAACCGCTCGAAACTGATAGGATAGGTTTCAGACAGGACGAAGAAGAGCTCGAGGAGCCACTCCTTAGATAGGTTTGTTGTTATATTGTAAAAGAGAGAGTAGAAGAGAGTAGTAGAGAGAACAAGGTATAGGAGGAGTTTTCTTAGAGTAGCATATAGGAAAAGAAGAAAGATGTAGTGAAGAATTGTAATACTATGTAATTTATTTCATGAATGAATAGAGAAGACATAATTGTTCCAATTCCTTGGACAATGTTCATTTTAAGGTGTGATTGAATGAATAGTGTATTATGTGTGTGTTTTAGTTCATTTAGTTCATGTGTGATTGTTTATGGCTTATCATATGAATCTGTGAAGAACTGGATAAGTTCCAATCGTTCTGCTTCTGAGAACTCATATGCAAGGAGTGCATATTGTACACAAGGAGTGCATCAAAAGAGTATTGAATTGAATCAGAAGAGTTCATAAGGAACAAAGGGAAATTAGACCAAGTTCAAGGAGTGCACAAAGTCAAGGAGTGACTAAGTGTCGAAGAACTAGAAAAAAGAAGTGCAAGCAGTGCTGAAAGAGTTTCTTTCGAATAAATCCTTCGATATAAGATTTTTGAGATCCCAGGAATGCAAGGAGCGTGTGGGAGATCAAAATCCTAAAGGGAATGAAGCTCATAAGGGATAGAGAGGAGAAATATTCAAAGGGAGTGAAGCTCTGAATATTTCACGAATTATTAGTCAAGATCCATCTAGGAGGGAGCAGGATCTTTGCAGATTGTTGGATTTGGGAAAAGTGCATGAGTTTTAAGTCTCTGTGTGCATACAGGAGCGAGGAATCTCTGAAGTCTCAAAGAGGTTAGGGACCATTCATCGGCTAGAGGGAAAAGTGGTTGGATATATACAACTCCAGAGAAGAATCACTTCAAAAGTTTCATAGACAAAGATAAATCATCGAATCACCAAAGAGACAAAGTAGATCCTAACCATTGGTCACCAAGAGGTATGTGTCAATAGATCATAGAATATAGGTGAAAACTCTTAGAAGGTGAGTGCATAATAGTTGAAACTCTTGAAGCCTAAAGAGCCAAAGTGATTCATAGTCATCGATCTGAGGGAGACATGCATCCACAAATTGTCTACTTGGGGTGAAAACACTCCAGGAGAAAGCGAGTATGCAAGAGTTGAAAACTCTTGAATCCCGAAGAGATGAGGTGATTCACAACCATATATCTAAGGGATACACATGTCCATGGATCGTCAACTTCTGTTGAAAAGACTCCAGGAGAAAGCGAGTGTGCAGGAGTTGAAAACTCCCGAAGCCCAAAGAGTCGAAGTGAATCACAACCATCGATTTGTGAGGGACGCCCATCAACAGATTGTCGACTTCAGGTGGAAGTTCTGGAAAGGAAGCAAGAGCATAGAGTTTGAATCTCCCGAAGCCCGAGGGACGAAATCAATCATGGCCATTTATTTGAAAGGAGGGCATGCATCAATAGATCATGAATATCTGGGAGTGCGTGCGAAAGGAGGAAAACGGTCGTTGACTCATAGTTGACCAAGGCATAAAAAGGATAGATCTCAACCATCAATCAAGAGGCAAATCCCGAGATCAAAAGATCGACGATCGCGCTTAATAGTGGGGATAGAAAGTGGTGGATTTTTAAAAATCTTAGAGTGCGCCGCATTCAAAACCATGGTATTTCCAAAGGGATACATTGTAGTTGATAGTGAATTGTGTGGAGAAAAGTGGTGTGGTATCAAACCACTGTAGGCCACCCTGCAATTGTATACTTATGTGAGGACATAGCCCGAGGTCACATATGGGAAAGGGATAATGGAAGAGGAGCTAGCACTTGAAACTTGATAGTTCGGAAGTGTGAAGGAAGAGGTTGTGAGCATCATAGAACCTACACCAAAATACTGAAAGGGCCTATATTTAATTACAAGTGAGACCGTTAGGGTTTCAAAGAGCCAATTTGGCTCAGAGAATCAAATATCCTTGACCAAGACATCGAGAATCCCTGAGAGAGAGTAGGGGGTTTTCATCAGTTGGTATCAGAGAATTGAATTTGTTTGTAGACAATAGATAAAGGAGAAAGGATATAAATTTATATCATCAGTGGTATCAAGAGTTGATTATGTTTATAGAAATCAGAAGATGAAGCAGTGTAATCATGCCACCCAGAAGATGTAGAGTGAAACCATAAATGGAAGAAGAAATGAGGCAACTCAGAATGATACTGGATGCCATGGAAACAACACAGAGGAGAGCACCAGGCACTGGAGATATCAGTGAAGTTGAAAGAAAATAGATAGAGTTAGAAGAATATGAAGCAGAGGATGATGCATAATATTGCTTATTGAAAGTTGTTTCAAGAATAGAAGTCAGAGCAAAGATAGAGGTACTAATGTATGAAGGCAATTTAGAAGTTGAAGAATTGTTGGATTGGGTATGTGCTATGGACAAGTACTTCGATTATGAAGATATCAAAGAAGAGAAGATGGTGAAGCATGTAGTGACAAGACTGAAGGGTCATGCAACACTATGGTGGGATGAACTGCAAGCTGATCGCAAATGAAAGGGAAAGAAGAAAATTGAAAGTTGGGATAGGATGGTAGCCAAGATAAAATAAAAATGTATCCCAAAGGACTATCAAATCAATCAATTCATAAGATTGCAGAACCTGAGACAAAAAAATTTATTAGTGAAGGAATACACTAAGGAATTTTACAGACTGAACATTAGGGCTTGACAAAAAGAGAATGATGATGAAAAAACATCCAGGTATATCAATGGACTAAGATATGAAATACAAGAGTAAATCAGCATGATGTATTTTAGTAAATTTGAGGATGCTTATTAAGCAGCCTTGAAAGATGAAGAGAAATTGGATAGAAAACAAATCCATTGAAACAAAGGAGGAAATTCAAGAAGAGGTAAGGGAACTAGCAAAGATAAGTTTCAGAAACCAAATCATGAAGCTGGAAAGAAATATAGTCACCCTGAGAAAGGTGGAAGTTCTAAGGAAGGACAACATGGAGGAAGATGCTCTTTTCCTAGAGGAAGAGGAAGAACCAGAGGAGGTGAAATTAGATGTTATGCCTATGGAAAGAAAGGGAACATGTCTTGCAAATTCCCAAAGAAGAAGAAAGAAACTAGAGGAGGAGAAGCACACATTTCTGAAGAAAAAAGTCACGTGGAAGCAGAAGTAGTGGAAGGAGGAAAGAACCTCATGATGAGGAAATTTCTTCTTAAACTAGAGAAGGAGGTAGAGGAACTAGTTCAATGGAAAATTTTGTTCATAACTGTATGCAATATGAAATACAAAGTTTGCAAGGTGATCATAGACGGTGGGAGCACTGGCAATCTAGTATACACAGAGATGGTGGAGAAACTGGAGCTGAAGACAACTGCACATCCAAACCCATAAAAGGTATCATGGTTGTAGAAAGGACATCAAGTAATGGTAAGTCAACAATGTCAAGTTGAATTTAAAATAGGAGGTTATAGGGATGAAATACCATGTGATGTAATTCCTATGGATGCCTTTCATATTTTATTGGGGAGACCATGGAAGTTTGATAGAAAAGTTATTCATGATGGGAGGAAAAATACTTATACCTTAGAAAAGAATGGTAGGACACATATGTTGTTACTAATAGAAGACAAAGAGAAAAAGTGAGAAGCTAGTTCAAGTATACTTCTCATGAGTGGGAAGGAACTCTTGAATGAAGAGAAGAAGGAGCAAGGGATCAAGTTTTCTATAGTGAGGAAGCGAAGAGTTATCCTTACAAATAATTATGTGGAATATTTACCTGAATAAATCCGAGAACTATTAGAAAACTTTGCTGACATAGTAGTGGATGAGTTAACTCACTCATTTCCACCCATTAGGAGTATAAGCCATCATATTGACCTTATTCCAGAAGCTAGTTTACCAAACAAAGAATCTTATAGGTCGACACCTGGAGAGAATGAGGAAGTCAAAAATAAATTCCAAGAGTTATTGGATAAAGGTTTAGTTAGGGAAATCCTAAGCCCATGTGCAGTACCAACTGTGTTGAGTCCAAAGAAGGATGGAGGATGGAAAATGTGTACATATTGTAGAGCCATCAATCATATCACCATTAGGTATAGATTCCATTTACCCAAGATGGATGATTTGATGGATTGTTTGAGTGGAGCAAGCTATTTTTCAAATATAGACTTGAAGAGTGGATATCATCAAATAGCGATGAGAGAGGGAGATGAATGGAAGACAACATTCAAGACAAATGAAGGTTTTTCTGAATGGTTGGTCATGCCATTTGGATTGAAAAATTCCCCAAGCACATTTATGAGATTAATGAATGAAGTATTGAAAGAATTCATAGGAAAATTTGTCATAGTGTATATGGATGACATACTAATCTTCAGTAAGACAGAGGGATAAGACTTAAAACATTTGACATCAATGATGAGAAGGTTGCAGCAAGAAAAATTGCTGATAAATCTAAAGAAACACTATTTTATGAAGAAATAACTCATATACTTGGGTTTTGTGATCTCTTCAAATGAATTGAAGATAGATCCAGAAAAGTTGAGAGCAATCAAATAATGGCCATCTCCAAAAAGCATATTTGCGGTAAGAATTTTTCATGGGTTAGCAAGCTTTTATAGAAACTTTATAAAACATTTCAATGTTCGATGTACAACTATGCTAGACACTATGAAGAAGAAACACAAGTCTTTAGAATGGATAGAGGAAGCTGAAAAAAGTTTCAAAGTGTTGAAGGAGAAGATCATAGGACAACCAATTTTGGTCTTACCAGATTTTGGAAAAACATTTCAAGTGATATGTGATGCAAGTGGAGTAACTATTGGAGCAGTATCAAGTCAGAATAATAGTCCAGTTGCTTATTTTAGTGAGAAGTTGAATGACAGGAAGAAGAAGTATTCCACATATGAAAAATAATTGTATGCAGTGATTCAATCTTTAAAGAAGTGGGGACACTATCTAATTCCTAAATAATTTTTCTTGTACAATGATAATCAAGCTTTGCAGTTTATTACTAGGAAAGAAAAGTTGAATCAAAGACATGCTAAATGGGTAGAATTTATGCAAAATTTTACTTTTGTTATTAAACATATTGTTGGAAATGCTAACAAAGTTGCAGATGCTTTGAGCAGGAGGATTTTAATTGTACAGGAATTCCAAGTGGAGACCTTAGGGTTTGAACACCTCAAGGAAATGTATTTAGAAGATCCATATTTTAAGGAATCTTATGAGGCATGTAAGAATCCTTTGTTGGGAGACAGAATCCCATGGACAAAATATTTGATCAAGGATGGATTATTATTCAAAGAGAACCAACTATGCATACCAAGATTCTTAATGAGAGATAACCTGCTGAAAGAGAAACATAGTGGAGGTTTAGCTGGACATTTTGGTCATGATAAGACATTTGCACAGCTGATAAATTCATACTATTTTTTGAGCATGAGGGAAAAGTTGAAAAGGTTTGTGAAAAAATGCAGGATTTGCCAGTATGCAAAAGGAAGATAGCATAACACTGGTTTGTATTACACATTACCAATTCCACAAAGGCCATGGGATGCAATCAGTATGGACTTTGTATTGAGATTTCCTAGAACCCAAAAAGGGGGTGATTCCATATTTGTTGTGGTGGACAGATTTTCAAAAATGGCAGAAAACTAACACGATGCTACACACATATCCAACTTGTTTTTCATAGAAGTGGTGAGACTACATGGATTTCCTAGGATCATAGTCTCAGACAAAGACACAAAATTTGTAGGACACTTTTGGAGAACTCTATGGAAGAGGCTGGGGAAAAGATTGTCCTTTAGTTAATCATATCACCCTCAGATAGATGGATAGACTGAAGTGGTAAACAAGAGTTTGGGAAACTTGTTAATAATTTTGTTCATTGAGAAAGGTCATCAATGGGATCAAGTTCTGGCAAAATCATAATTTTCATTTAACAATTTAGTGAACATGATAACTGGAAAAAGTACATTTGAAATTGTGTATGGTATATATCCAAGAGGAATTACATATTTAATAGATTTGAATCAAGATGAATTCATAAGTTCCATCGAAGAATATTTTGAAATACAAAATGTAGAAACTCCATGATAGAGTCAGAGAGAATCTACATGACAACAACCTAAAATATAAGGGCATAGTTTATCAAAAGAGGAGAGAAGTTCAATTTGAAGTAGTAAATGAAGTTTTATCTCATTTGAGAAAAGAAAGGTTTCCAAGGGGAACATATAACAAGTTGAAGATGAAGAATATAGGACCATTCAGGATTCTCAGAAAATTTGCAACCAATGCTTATGAAATTGGATTGCCAGACAATGTTGGGATATCATCGATATTCAATGTTGCATACATATATCCTTACAGGAGAGATGATGTAGGAGAATCAGATTATCAGGAATAATTTCAGTGGAGAGAACAAATTCTCATTGCAAAAAAACCTCAGATGGAGAGAATCATGGAACATAGAGTTGGAAAGAAGACTAGGAGGAAGATATATCCTGAATACTTAGTGAAGTGGAAATATCATCCAGTGGAAGATTCAAGTTGGGTCATTGAACCTGATATTTTGAGGCATGGAAAAATAATATAGGAACTCATGGATAGGAGCCCATGGATATTTTATCCATAGGAGTATGATGCAGGAGCATCGCTTTCAAAGTCAAAGAAGAAAGCATGGAGGGAGGGATATGACATCTTAGTATGACAGACTTTCAAATCGACATTTAACTTAGAAAAAAAATGAGTTATTGAGATATTTTGGGAACAATGTTTGTAAAATATATCTTGTTTGTAAAGTCTTGCACAACTATAAGGAGTTGCAGATAGAGAGTGTTAGTTCTTATCTGGTAATAATTGATAATTATTGTAATAAGACAAGGTAGGTAACCACTAGAAACTAATAGGATAGGTTGCAAATAGGACAAAGAAGAGCTCAAGGAGCCACTCCTTAGATAGGTTTGTTGTTATATTGTAAAATAGAGAGTAGAAGAGATTAGAAGAGAGTAGCAGAGAGAACAAGAGATAGGAGAATTTTTCTTAGAGTAGTAGATGGGAAAAGAAGAAAGATGCAGTGAAGAACTGTAGTACTATGTAATTTATTTCATGAATGAAGAGAGAAGACAAAATTGTTCCAATTGCTTAGAGAGTGTTCATTTTAAGGTGTGATTGAATGAATCATGTATTATGTGTGTGTTTTAGTTCATTTTGTTTATGTGTGATTGTTTATGGTTGATCATATGAATCTGTGAAGAACTGGATAATTTCCAATCATTCTACTTCTAAGAACTCGTATGTAAGGAGTGCATATCGTACAAAAGGAGTGCATAGAAAGAGTCTTGAATGGACTCAGAAGATTTCAAAAGGAACGACGAGAAATTAGACCAAGTGCAAGGAGTGCATAGATTCAAGGAATGACTACGTGTCGAAGAACCAGAATAGAGAAGCTCAAGGAGTGAGGGAAGGGTTTCTTTCGAAGAAATTCATCGATCTGAGATTTTCGAGATCCCAGGAATGCAAGGAGTGCATGGGAGATCAAAATCCTATAGGGAATCAAGATCAAAATGGATAGCGAGGATAAATATTCAAAGGGAGTGAAGCTACAAAGATTTCATGAATTATCGGTCAAGATCTGTCTAGGAGGGAGTGGGATCATTCCAAATCTTTGGATTTGGGCAAAGTGCATGAGTTTCAAGTATCTATGTACATACAGGAGTGAAGAATATTTAAATTCCCTAAGAGGTTAGGGACTATTCATCATCAAGAGGGATAGGTGGTAGAAGATCTACAACTCCAGAGCGGAACCACTTCAGAAGTTTCGTAGACAACGCAAAATAGTCGAATCATTGAAGAGTCAAAGTAGATCCTGACCATTGGTCGCCAAGAGGTATGTGTCAATAGATTAGAGAATTCAGGTGAAAATGCTCAGAAGGTGAGTGTGCAGGGGTTGAAAATCTTGAAGCCCGAAGAGCCAAAGCAATTCATAGTTGTCGATCTAAGGGAGACACACGTCCATAAATCTTCAACTTCAGGTGAAAACACTTCGAGATAAAGAGAGTGTGCAGGAGTTGAAAAATTCCAAAGCCCGAAGAGCTGAAGAGATTCAAAGTCATCGATATGAGGGAGACATGCGTCCAAAGATCATCGAATTTGGGAGAAAACAGTTCGGGAGAAAGAGAGTGTGCAAGAGTTGAAAAATACCGAAGCTCGAAGAGCCAAAGTGAATCACAGTCTTCGATCTGTGAGGGACACACGTTGACATATCGTTGACTTTGGGTGGAAGTACTACAGAGGAAGAAAGAGCAGAGATTTTGAATCTCCCGAAGCACGAAGGGGAAAAATCAATCGTGGCCATCGATTTGAAAGGAGGGAATGCATCGATAGATCGTGGAGATGTGGGAGTGTGTGTGGAAGGAGGAAAATGGTCATTGAATCATAGTTGACGAAGGTTGAAAGAGGATAGATCTCAATTTTCAATCAAGAGGCAACACCTAATATCACAAGATTGATGATTGCGCTTAATAGCAAGGACATAAAGTTATCGAGTTTTAAAAATATTAGAGCGGGATGCAATCAAAACCATGGTATTTCCAAAGGGATATGTGGAAATTGATAGTGAATTGAGGGGATAAAAGCAATGTGGTTTCAAATCACTCTAGGCCACCCTGCAATTGCGTACTTATGTGAGGACATATCTCGAGGTCACATACGAGAAAGGGCTAATGGAAGAGGAGCTAGCACCTGAAACTTGATAGTTCGACAACGTGAAGGAAGAGGTTGGGGGTGTCATAGAACCTTGACCAAAATAATGAATAGGCCTGTGTTTAATCACAAGTTATAACATTAGGGTTTTAGAGAGTGAATTTTTCTCAGAGAATCAAATATCCTTGTTCAGGAGGTCATGCAGCCCCAAGGGAGAGTAGGGGAATTACATCAAATAAAGCGGGCGAAAAGGAAGGATGAAAAATCGACGACCTAAAGATGGAAGGGCGTCCAAAAGAAACATGCAAACAGAAAAGCAGAAGAAATAATTCGAACAACCAATGAATTGGAGCTATCGTGCATTATAATGAGGGTTTTGGGGGATACAAGTAGGGTTTCAAGCCCTAGATTGCATGTATAAATATGTAATGGGTTGGGAGAATAGGGGTTCCTCTGGGTGGTTATTATTAGATAGTATTGTGGATTCTATTCCAAACTGTCAAGAATTCTTGTCAATAATAAGGTTGATAGGATAGGTTGGGAAGGGAGAGAATCAATTTCTGAATATAAGAGATGATGCAGAGAGAGAGAGGCTTGCACTATAGAATGACTAGGTTGGGAGAAGAGAAAGATAACCATGACATATATTTGTAAGCACAGTGTGCAAGCGTGGAGAAATTACTAAATGACTAATAAAAATCTATTCGTTGTGGACATAGCCAAGAGTTGGGTGAACTATGTTAAATATTGTGTTGTATGTCTTTTATGTGATTTGTTATGAATTTTGTTTGGATTCATAGAAGATTATAATTGTCGTATTTTTAATCCTTGTACAATAATTATGATTGTTACAACAATGAGTTTATGAAGTAATATGGGATATAATGATACTATGAATTTGAATCACTAAGTATTTAATACAAAACAAGGACAAAATTATGCACAAAAAACTAATAAGGAAGAATGAATATGATGGTCACCTCCCATTCCTTCTCTATTGTAGAAACCTAGTTCTTGTAGTCCCAATAGATACCTCGGTTGAGACTACATTTGCACAAGTAGGTGACGTAGAAAGGGCCAATGTCTAGTGGGTTTTTCTGGTCATATATAACTCGAACATAGGGTCTTATGAACCACATGTAGAGGCAATAGTCATATTTTCCAAGGTCAAAGTTCCCGAGGTCAAAGATCTGGAGGTCATAGTTCTTGACGTCAAAGTTCCAGAGGTCAAAGTTCCTAAGTTGATAGTTGTTGACATCAAATATCCTTATGTAAAATTTCTTGAGGTCATAGTTCCTAAGATGAAATATCCTTAAGTCATAGATCTTGAGGTTGTAGTTTCTAAGGTCAAAGTTTCTGAGGCCATAGTTCATGAGGTCATAGTTCCAAGGTCAGTTCCTGAATTCAATGTTCCTTGGGACATAGTTCCTTAGATCATAGTTCCTGAGGTCATAGTTCCTTGATTCAAAATTCCTAAGGTCAAAGTTCCTCAAGTCATAATTCTTAAGGTCAAAGTTCCTAAGGTCATAGTTAGACATAAAGAAATTTTATCTCAAGAACTATGGATGAAGAAGGTTTCATATCCATGTTCTTCTACTTTAGTATATCCTATGATATTTTCAACAAATTCTTCACATTCCAACTACTCACATCATCTATTTTTGGGATGTTGTTTCTCAAGAGCGCCATTACATGTATGGAAGACCGATTTTAGGAAAATATATTTAAAATTCTCGTGAATCTGAAAGACAAGTTGTCACTATAATGAATCTACCTACATGCAGACATAATTATGTGGGTTGTTGTTGAAGTCCATGTTAATGGGTGTAGTTCCTTATGACATCATTACAATGGTGTTGACACATGGTAAATACTCGGTGGAGGTGACAGAGAAGTCCCTTATAACATTATTACATTAGAGGTGACACAGAGTAGTGGTGTACTGGAAAGAAAACATAAACAACGAATGATTCAGGAAGCAAAGTGTGCGTCGAAATGAGGTACAAACATCGGGGACATTGAAGGTGCGAACACAAAGGGAAAAAATTCTAAGAGTTAGAGTAGGGAATTTTTTAAGTTTTAGTTTTAGTAGGAAACATTCTTAATTACATGATGTATAGAAGAACCTGAGCATTGTTTCAAAAGAAAATGGGAAAAACAACTCAAATGGAATGAACATTTATTAGAATCTTTTGGGAAGAAACAATGACCTCCGAAACTTTGACCTCAAAAACTATGACCTCAAAAACTATGAACTCATGAAGAAATTATGTTATGAGATCATAATTTCTCAGGTCATAGTTCCTGAGGTCATATTTTCTTAGGTCAAAATTATTGAGGTTATAGTTTCTTTCCAAAAGATTCTAATAAATATTCATTCCATTTGAGTTTTTTTTCCCATTTTGTTTTGAAGTAGCGCTTTGGTTTTGTTATACATCTTGCAATTAACAATGTCACCTACTAAAACTAAAACTTAAAAAATGGAGTCCTCTAACTGTTAGAATTTTTTTACCTTTGATTTTTCACATTTGATGTCCTCTACATTTGTGCATCATTTCAGCGCACACCTCTACTCCCACGTCATTCATTATTTCAATTTCCTTGTCATCTATTTTCTTTCCAGTCTGCCATTACTCTGTGTCACCTGCACCATAACGGTGGAGTAAGGGATGTCCATGTCATCTCCTCCGAGAATTTACCACGTGCCACCTCTTCCATAATGATGGAGTAAGGGACTACATGCATTAGCATGGATTTTGGCGACAACCCGTAGAATTATGTCTGCATGCAGGGAAATTCATTATAGTGATAACTTTTCTTTCAAATTCAAAAGAATTTTAAATCTTCTTTTTTGAAATTGTTCCATCCATAGAGGAAATGGGGCTCTTGAGAAACACTGTCCTATAAGTGGATGATGTGAGTATTTAGAATGTGAAGAATTTGTTGAAAATATCAAAGTATATGTTGAAACATAAGAGCATGGAGGTCAAACATTCTTTGCCCATATTTCTTGAGGTCAAAGTTACTCAAGTCAAACTATGACCTTAGGAAATTTCTCCTCAAGAACTATGACCTGAGGAAATTTGACCTTAGGAACTATGACCTCAGGAATTTTGACCTGAGAAACTATGACCTTAGGAACTATGATTTAAGGAACTATGACCTCAGGAACATTGACCTCATGAACTTTGAATTAAGGATATTTGATGTTAGGAACTTTAACTTCGCGAACTATGACCTCATGATCTTTGACCTTAGAAACATTTACCTTGGGAACTATGACCTGAGGAACTATGACTTCAAGAAATTTGACATGAGAAATTATGACCTCAATAACTATGACCTGAGGAAATATGATCTTATGAACTATGACCTTAGGAACTTTGACCTCAAGAACTATGACCTTAGGAAGTTTGACATAAAAAACTATGACCTAAGGAACTCTAACTTCATATTTCCTAAGGTCATAGTTCCTGAGGTCAAAGTTCCTGAGATGAAATGAGGAGCTTTTGTTTCCCCAAGTTTACAAGATTTTTGTACAAACGGAAACATTCTCTTTAATTAATATTTTATTAGGTTCCAACAAGCTCTGTAAATATGAATAGTGAATCTATTGATGAACTATGATGATCCGGATTATTTTCGGTATGAAATGAGAGAGGAGATATAATAAAGAAATGCACAAAGATACCATAGATATTCAATAATATAACAAAAATGTATCAGCGATGCAACCATAAACATAGATATACAGTAATAAATGATATCTATTAATGAAATAAATGTACAAAGACTATAAAAATATAGAGTGAACGACTCGTTAGAATGGTGGCAGCTTATCTCTGAGAAGAGATGTGACGACTACTCGCATTCGCAAGAAGATGATTACAATGAGGCTCTAAAGGAATTTTTACAATAAACAGGAATTCCAAAAACCCTATACATCCAAAAACCTAACCCTAGGAGATGAAGCACCAAAATTCATGTGGGCCCTGTTTGGATAAGTTAGTATATCAACTTCCCGTGGTCGTAACTTTTGCATACGATCTTCGTTTTAGGCGCAAGATAGCCCATTGGAAATGTATCTTCAAGGAGATTCATTTTGGGTGAAATATCGAAGGAACTTACATATTTCAAACATGTTTTCCCAAAAAACATCGTTTAGGGCCTCAAAACGGCTCCGGAAGTGAAAACTACTAAAAAATAGTAAATTACCAATTGCCAGAAAATTGTTTTGAGCCAGTTGGAAAAGGTGGGTGGCCACCTATATCCACCTGGATCAATCCTCCCTCCTTAGGAAGAATTTTTTTCCATTACGTTGAGTTATCGTGGGAGAGGAAAAGTGTTTGTTGAATATGAATCTTTGTGAGTTGTTTGCCTTGCTAGAGACGTCGCACTGCTTAGTTTGTGGAAATCTGTCATGAACCTGTTGAGGTTGAGGCTGTTCAAAAATTCAAGCTACACGAGGGGACAATGTGCATAAGGAATCTTTGCGCTTTGTTGTAACCCTGTCGACCTTCTTTTGTTGGATAGAAGGTGCCTGGGGCGAGGTTGTAGTGGTTGCAATATCCTAATGTTACCCTTTTGAAAAGATTGTGAAGAAGATGAATTTTGCAGTATGAGATACTACCTTGCGACACTTATTAGGTGGAACAATAGTTGGAACTACCTCTGGTATTCTGTAGAGATGACCCCCGAAAGTAACAATGACACTACGGGTTCGAGACTCATAACCTGAATGGCGTCTCCACATATATAGTTGGCCCAAGAGAAAATCATAGAAATCCAGTGGGGAAACATCACATAATACCTCATCCTTGAAGGTTTAGATTTCATATGACAATCGACACTGTTGGCTAACACGAAGGCCTCATCCTTGGCGAAACCATCCGATGTTGTATGGCTGTGGGTGTCGTGTTTTCGACAATCCCAACTATTTGATGAACTCTTCTGAGATTAGGTTCTTCTGTCTTTTGCTATCAACAATAAAATGCAGTGGGGTCCCCTTCACCCACATCTGTGAATGAAAGAGGCACTCCCCCTCTTCAATATATGTTGGTTCTTCTAGTTGAATTATTGCAGTCGCGACAATAGCAGTGAGGTTTGCGTCAATGATCTGTCCTTTACCAATATTTTTAGAATCAGATTCTGAATCAACGTTCGGCTCCTTGTCTTTGATCTCAACCAACAATTATTGGTTTGAGTGACATTCATCGGTGTTGTTCCATGAGATTTTGTGGAAATCACACCATTTTCCGATGTCCTTCTTTGTATTCCCGTGACCCTTCTTTTCTTGTGGATTGGACTAGTTTTTGGGAGGCTGTTTGTTAGGGTTGTCTTTGTCATACTTTGTATGTTGTGGAATTGCAGACCCGAACTCTTGTTTGTTCTGGTGCTTAAATTTCTTCTCTATTTTAACAACATATAGATATGTAGCACTGAGTGATGAGATGTCTAGAAAATCCATTTCAGTTTGTGTATCTGTGTAGAGCCCCATGGTATTTTAGAGCCAAATGTTGTTCATAGTCTTTGATACCCAACTTGGTGCGCAAGGTATGGAAGGTATTGGTGAAATCCTGAATAGATTGGCCCCTCTCTTTCCGCAGTGTGGTCCATCTCATGTACTGTTCCTCATAGTTTCCAACAGGGTAATAATGTTCCTTTACTACATCCACAAAAAATTCTCAAGCGGGCTCGACCCCATATATTCTAGACTCCTCTGTGGAAATTTTCTCCCAGTAAGTTTTCCACCAATGTTTGACATGGGGGAGATCCTTAAGGAGCATGAAGATGATATTTTCTCTGTCGGAAAAATTGTGAACAAATAAATAACCTTCTAACAAATTTAACCATTTATCTATGGCATTCGCATCTATCTGACCTTCAAATATAGGAATATCAAAATTGACATGTACCTTAAAAGACAAGGTTCCTCCAAAGTAGTTGCTTGATGAATATGCACCTAATGCGATTGACAAGCATTGAAGGATGTGGGAAAAATTCTCCATCATGTCGTCCCTCTGTCACGTGAGAGCTTGCTCAAGCAACAGACTTATAGGATCGTCTGCTCCGTCGTTTTTATTTTCTTCCGCCATGGAGGTTTTTTTGGGTATGCAAGAGCGATTATCTTCAAGAGAGACAAGCTCGAGACCCAACTTTCTATACTCGGACCTCATCGGGGACATGCACTGAAAAATGATCAAGAGCAACCTACTTTGATACCACTGATCTAGATTATTTTCGGCACAAAATGAGAGCGAAGATATAATAAATAAATCCACAGAGATATCCCAGATATTCAATAATATAACAGAAATGTATCAAAGATGCAACCATAAAAATAGATATATAGTAATACACGATTTCTATTAATGAAATAAATGTATAGAGAGTGTAAAAATACAGAGTGAAAGACTCGATATAATTGTGGCAACTTATCTCTGAGAAGATATGTGACGGCTACTCGCATTCGCAAGAAGATGATTACAATGAGGCTATGAAGGCATTTTTACCGTAAACATGAATGTTAAAAACCCTAGACATCCAAAAACCTAACCCTAGGAGATGAAGCGCCAAAATTCATGTGGGTCCCGTTTGGGTAAGTTAGTACATTAACTTCTCGGGGTCGTAACTTTTGCATACAATCTTCGTTTTAGACGCATGATATCCCGTTGGAAAGGTATCATCAAGGAGATTAATTTTAGGTGCAATATCAAAGGAACTTCCATATTTAAAACATGTTTTCCCAAAAAACATCGTTTAGGGCCTCAAAATAGCTCCGGAAGTGAAAACTGCTAAAAATAGTAAATTACAAAAATTTCCAAAAAAATTGTTTTGAGCCAGTAGGAAAAGGTGGGTGGCCACCAATATCCACCTGGATCATATGAACTATGGCTTTGTGAGGAGACATGCCCAAATTGTATTTAAAATTTCCAATTTCTTAATTGTTTTTTAAGATTTCCAAATAATATGGATTTGATGAAATTACTATAAATGTGAATAATATGCTTCATTAACATGCGATTGACTTGTAATATGCTCATGTATATTACAACCATGGAGAATCAATTCCAATCTACAATCTTTTCTACTTTATTAGAACCGATTTCTTGAATGCACATATACTTCTAGTTTAGTCACATATGGCTTTCAATGTCTTACTAAAATTAAAGAAATTTAAAAATCCTATAACTGATATCATAAATGAGAGGGTTCATCATTGAAAAGTGGAAACTCTATGTGTTGAAGGTTTCCATTGACAAAATCCAAAACCATTTTGTAATAGTTTCTCAACCAAGTTTACTTCTGTATAAAGTTTTGGTCCACGTGCTTTGATGTCGAAGAAAAAACTCTTCAAAAAACACTAATGTAAGGTTACAATGTTCTATCCCTTTTTTAGAATGATTTTCATCTCAAAAGTATTCACTCATGATAAATGGAGAATTTCAAAGTCAAAATAAAAAAGAATAGTATTTCTTTAACTTTATTGTAATTAACCATATTAGATATTAAATATGGAGTAATCTGGAGTAATCTGAACAGTAAGATATAGCTTAATTGCAAAATATTTATGAAAATTTTGATAACAATAGAGTTAATTTCACAACCAATTCTATGAATTAAAAACAAATCCTAATGAATGTAACTAACAATATAGCATGCATCAAATGTGCATGAAAAATTTGTAGCAATTGGTGAAGACGTAATAACTTTAATGAAATATGGAAAATTTAAAAAGTTATATGAAAATATAGAAAAATCAAAATATTTAATGAAAATGTTAAAGAAAAATCACTTTGTTAAATACACTTTAATTTAATATATATACTTATATGATAGGAAAAGAAAACAAATCAAATAAATTAACCTTTATGAAAACATAAAACCTTATTTTATTTATTTATAACTAATGTTAAATGATTTTTTATTAAAATTTAATAGTATAGTATTTTACAGTCGACGATTTTCCCAAAATATATCACTTTAATTGGTTAACCCTTGATTTATCATTACCCCACTTGATAATATACAAACAAGCATGTACGGTTTTCTAGGTAACGTGGGTTTGGCTCAAAGACGTAAGTTGCATATCACTTGGTTAGATATGCGTCAACTAATAAGAACCCCTTTACAATTTTTGAAATTGACTCAAAATATGTTTAAGTTGCATATCACTTTGTTAGATATGCGTGAACTAATAAGAAACCCTTTACAATCTTTGAAATTGACTCAAAATATGTTTTTTTATGTTTGGTTTGTTTTTTAATTTTGCTTGAAATTAGATGATAAGATTAGAGTCATTATGTATTCTAAGCGTTTTTTTAGCATGCTAAATTTATTTTTGTATTTAAAAATACAATTTAAGCAATGTCAAATTTTTATTTCGCACACATTTATATTGCTTATAAATAATTTATTCACCCAAGATAAAGTGCTTTTCATATATAAGGAAGTCATTTCTCTGGTAACATTCCAATACAGAAACCATTTCTCCTCCTGCATATGCAAACCATTTGAACCTCGATTTCAATGCTACTTGTTACATATTATATATGGATTACAACAACATTCCTCCAATCAAATTTTTCATTCAACTAATTTTTTAATACTCTTTCTCTAGTATAATAATAATATAATTTCTTTCTCTAGAAAAAAAATGTTAGTTTTTAACTAAAATATTTAAAAATATATATTTATCTTCATCTTTCATGTCAAACTTTATATTCTCTACACATTATAAAAAATAATGAACATTGTAATGATAAGCATCTATCAAGTTCATGTTCATTCAAATGAATGCAAAATCTAAATATACATCTTAAATACGAAAACATTCACCACCTTTAATTCATATTCACAACCATCACCACCACAATAAAACAAATTTCAAGTGAACTCATTCATTCAAAGGTTCTAAACCATTGGAATTTTAAAGAGAAACATTGTTTATCCCATGTATGCGATTTGATAGAAAAATATTAAAATCTTTGAAGACACTTGGCCATTAAAAATAATAAATAAATTTAAATTCCTTGACATCAAAATTCCAAAGAAAACTTCTTAGATTTACCTTTAATAAAAAAATTAAACATTGATAACAACCTATATTCCCATATGCCAACACCAAGACCAAAACCACCACCCATAGATTTAAAGATACATTGTGCTTGCACAACAAAGGAAAATTTCTCTCATAAACCGCATTTGAATATTCATACATTCAGATCAAAACCCTCCTCGTTATTGTAATCTAACATTTTTGTGAGTTGGCAAAAATAAACAACAACTCTATCCAGAAAAGATAAATATAAATATATAAATAGACAACTAAATATATGAGTTAATGTAATTTTGGAACATCGACTTTTTGATAGCACAGATGCTTGAAATCAAATGGAAGAAATTAATACCCAGTTGCCTTAAGAAAAGGGAGAAATAAATTCAACTAAAAGATTTCATTTTGTTTGTAATTTTATACACAATAATTAAAGTGAAAAGGAAGAAAATTATATTGGGTGTGGGATCTGGAAAGACAATAATCTCCCATATTTGTAGAGAGTTGAGTGATTGTCAATCACTCAACCCAAAATAATAGTGTTATCCTCATTTTGTGGATAACTAAAGAGATTATGTCTTGAGGCCCTTAGGTTGTAGATATGGAGTGTTGAGAGACTACATGACCAATAATACCCTTTTGCATACTTGGAAACCCCTCTCACCACTACAGATGGTCATGGATTTCCAAATGGGATCCACCACATCAGTTGGCTTCTGGAAGGCAATGGGCCTTGCTCCATGAGCTACAAGTCAGTATTATGGTGAGCATCATTTCAATATTTATGCCAGTTGAGTATGTTGTATCTTATATTTCTCTATATTTCATGATATATTCTTTTACATTATGCCTTTTTCCCTACTTCCCCTTGGTTGTTGACATTGTACCCTAGTAAGTGGTCTTCCCTGGGGATGGGTTTGCTACTAGGAAATCCCTTAAAGAGCCATTGTATAGTTCCCGGCCATACTTACCACTTTTCATCATTGTTCCCCTCCATTTCCTTATCTCTTTGGATTGTAGGGTGTATTGACACAAGCAGGGGTTATCCCTCATTCTATGGGAAGAAGGGGAAGAAGGCCCAGAGGGATTGATGTTGGGCAAAAGATAAAATCCTTGTATGAACCTTCCATATGATTTGCTAAGGGATCACCCAAGAAAGAAGTGAAATGATTATCTTTGAGTAAAATGGGCCCATAATATAATAAAGAATGCTTAAAAGGTTAGTTAAAGGATAAAAGGCCTCATCATGAGCCGATCTATCACGTCCATGAATATCTAGTGGTATGACATTGCCATCATCTAGTCACCAAACCAATGTAATGGCTCTCAATTGCATGACTGAGAGAAAGGGGGTCTCATCACGAGCCAAGCTTATCATTTCCACTAGGTGTTTGTGGGTGACATTGGCATTATCTAGTCTCCATGCTAGGGCAGTGACCTTCAACCTCTCCTTAAAATTATGAAAGAATAAAAGAATGGAAAATAATGGGCTTGAAAAAGTGCATTGTGGATGAAGTTACCACACACCCTCTAAAAAGGCACCCATAAATGAGACACTACAACCCATTGTGGGTCATGATCCCTATGCCCATTGAGTCTTGACCCCAACCATCTCACCCACTTTACATGGCTTGGAGATGGATCTCTTGGAAACTCTCCTTGACCTAGGGAAATATCTACCCAATAGGACACCTTGTCAACCCTCCCATATTCAACCTTCACAAGTCGCATAATGTCTTTGAGAAATTAATTGATTGATATAGTGATATTTGATGAACATGCTTAGGTGCCTCATTTATTTATTGGATTCACTTATCATGATGTTATGACTTGATATCCTTGGAGGGAATTCTTGTTTGTCTTTGTAGGACCCTGATGGTGGACAATTTTGGAAGAACAAGCCTAGCTTGGGCTTCCATCAGGTTTGGAACCCATAGGTGGATGCCAAGGGCCCGCATGCTGGATGAAGAAGATCAAACTTGAAAGGCCTTGAAGATGACTTGGATTATATATCCTAGCCCCCACATGCCAAACGTTTTTCCTAGGAGAGGAAAAACATCTCCTTTTTGGGCATGGCATCATCTCAAGGGGTTAGGGCTTGGTGGTGAGGTGACATACATTTGCACTTGGATGTTTTGAAGGGGATTGAGCCTTCATCATGAATGAAGTTATTGGATGCTTAGCATGTGGCTTTGGGAAGCCTCTCTACTCTTCTCCATCACGAACGACCTCCTCCAAATGCCAAAACATCCCCTAAACGGGTGACATCCTACTAAAATTTGGGTTTTATTATGTGAAAAAGTGAATTTTAAATGAATTGTTAATACCACTTTAATAAAGAGGGAAATATTAGGGTTCTTGACATCTAGTCTTGTGGTTTACCCCTTAATATGTGGATAAGTCACCTTGGTGACATTTTGTATAAATAAGAGATCATAAGATCCCATTTTGACATAACTCTCCCTCTTGTGTGAAGTATTTGGTCTGAAATTTTCTCTACACTTGGATTATTTTGCCTCTTGTGCTATGGAAATTTGTTTTTTGGTTATGGTTTGATGAAGATGACGGTGCACTATCTCTAGGAGGTCATTCTCTTTCTTTTATGGAGGTTTACTTTGGCACCTAATTTTTTTTCTTCATTGGTATGGTCTCTCTACATTGTTATTAATATTTATGATTCAATATAAGGTTGTTTTTGCCAAGGATAGATAGGGAGTATAAGGATATACACCCCTGTCCTAGTTTTCATCATAATTTTTAAGATTTTATAATTGTTTTGCAATGGTTTAGTTGAGGAAGTAAGAGGATTTACACCCCTCATGTTCAAACCCTAGCTAGGTTACATTTATTGGGAAGTAAGAGGTTTTACACCCCCAATGATTTAGTAACCCTAGATATTTATTCTTGACCCCATTAACCCATAACTAAAGGCACTAATCTTGCATTGGAGAAATAAAATATTTCATTGGGAAACATGATTTTTGGTCATTTTTACTTCTTTAAAAGTAGATTGTATTCCTTGTGCCTTGGGAACCTCACAACCACTACAACATCTCCATGAAGGGGATACTTCTTTCTGCTGTTATAAAATACATATTCATCCATTAGGGCTGAAGAAACCCTAACTCATTTTCTTGAATAACTCTCTTATCAACCATTGGATTTTCCTCAAAGTTTGCACACTTATAGTTCTTGGTCTATTGGACTTTTTTTGGAAAAGTTTGAGGGGTTTTTAGTGGCTAATTATATTTTTGTAATACATTAAATTTAATATCCATAAGTCTGATATAATTTTATGTAGACAAGTGTTTACAACAACTTTATCTTTTTATGCTAGAATATTGGTTTTTCATCTTGAGTTTAGCTAGTCATTAACTAGTCTTTCAATTGTATCTTATACTTGATATCTATCATTTATTGAGAAGTGTATAGTACCATATTATTGATGATATATAGTGTTGTATATTTCTTCAAATTAGGGACAACAAAATTAACTTGTTGATCCAACAAACATGCATCATTGCAAAGTGGTTTTTCTTGTGTCTTGGACAGGTATTTCACCATTTACAGGTTACTCAACATACTTGGAAACCCCTGTACCTTCTCAAGAATCCATTCCAAACTTTTCACTTCACTTAGACTTGACCTCTAGGGGCTCCACTTCCATATCTATCCATCTCCATCTCATTCCCCCTAGGGTCACCAAGATCACTTGCCAAGAGTGACCTAGTCACTCTTGAAGTGCAGGACCTACATTAAGGTGAAATTGGGTGTAGGATTCCCAAGTTGTAGGACTTGATTTTGTGGTTGGATTAGGATTTTATCAGCCTACAAATTGCACTATAACATTTTTGCTCCATTGTCAGGGAGGATTTTGAATCTTCTTTATTCCCTAACAACACTTTGGAAAGATTCCCTCCCAAAGCCTCTATCCCTTAAATTTCCTAGTGACTCCATTGAATAACATTCTCTTTTCCACCCTTGATAAGTTTATCTTGAAGCTTGTTTGGAGACTCCACATTCCACAAACCCACCTTTCCCTTTTCCCACTTTCCATCCTTTGATGAGCCTATATCTCATCTGGTGGCTCCATTGAGGTGTCCTTTTATTCAATGGAAATATGGCACCATGGGATGAAACCCCATCCAAAAATTATGATGCCTTGAAGAAGGAAATTCTACAGATGGAAATGGAAAAGGTTGTCGATAAATCTATTGAGGAAATGATGAATATAATAAGAGAGTTGTTTCTTTTCATTGACTATTAAGAAGTATTCAAACAACAAACATATGAATAAAGTCATCAAGAAGAGAACACAATGAGTTGTGACCCTTTAGAAGACCTTGATGATGCTTTATTCCATGACCTTGAAAGTGAATAAATCTCGGAGGAAACCTTGGATATGACACATCCCCTTGAAGAAAAGAAAGCAAAGAACTATGCACTCAGAATCAAGCCTCTTGTGATGAAGAGGTCATGGAGGGGCTTGTATATAAAAAGAAATACGAATTATGATAAAACAAAACATATAGAGGCAGTGTTATCTTTGATCCCTCTTGATGAAGGCTAGGTTGTAAAATCTTGTTCACCTCCTAATGTTGAAGAAGTGATCAGTCTCGATGATGAATAATTTGAAGATCCAGTTGAATATGTCCATGCATATTCTCCTCCTTCATACAAAAACAAAAATATGGTCATTTTTCAGTCATACTAATGGTCTTATGAAAGTACCCTTCGATATGGTTGATCAGCCTATAGACACTTTCATACAGACTGGCACATGCAGATGGGATCTTAATTGTCTCCAATTTGATAGAGACCCCATTTATGACAATGAGGGTAGCTCTCAGGAATATGGGGTTTCATCATCAGAAGAGTGGTCCTAATACATAGATGATTCAAATGTTTTCCATCTAGGTGATGATATGATTACATATTTGTTCCACCCCTTCGAGGATGACTTGACACAACATACTCAGAGTGATCTTCAATCATCCTTTGGTACATACCCTTTTGAGGATGTAGATTTGTTTTTTGAGGACTTTCAACCATTGTGCTCAGATATTGAGTAATACCAGGGTGTGGCCACCGTAGAGAAATCAGAGTTTCATTCTTCAAAGATAAAGTATTTTCATCTTGGATATTTCCATGGAGTTTCACAAGGGAATAGGAGGTGTTTTTCTACACCTGAGATTTTTCCTTACCTCTTACCCTCTTCTCCAAGATACCATGTAGTATTCTTCCAACATCTCATTTCTTATCAGTCCTCGACAAGCAGTGAGTCTTTGTGTGTGGATGAAGATGATCCTTCGTCTACATATAGTATCCCCCTTCAGAGATGGATTGATCGGTCTTGTGGCTACACTTTTTGGTGGGATGATAGAGCTGATGGTTTCACTTTCCAGCAGGATTTACTCCCTCCCACCCATATTCAGGATTGATTATATGTATGTTTATACTCATGATTATTATGTGATTAACTTTTTTTTTGTTATATGATTAAGCACAGGGGGAGAGACTTTGATGACATGATAAAATGGTTGAACTGGTTGTATGACCTCACATGACACCATCTACCATGTGATCTTCAAGTCCCTAAGGCCCCAGTTAAGTAGGTAAGTCATTTTGGTTCCTTGCATTTGCATCTTGATTTCTCATATTAGTTTAGATGCATTTCATTTTCATTTTTATCTACTTGCATATTGATTTCATGCTTAGCTTAGAATTTTTTTTTAAATGTCAAAATTTTATTTTTCTAGCGTAGTTGGTTTTGATTATGATCATATGAGAAAAAGGATGAGCAGACAATCCTTCAATTGATAGTTTTATGTTTCCCTACAGAAAAAAGTCTATCAGGAGATGTTACGGTTCTCATGCACTCTATGACGAGCCCATGTCTCCAAGTATGAGCTAGATGTTATCCCCATTTTGTGGATAACTAAGGAAATTATGTCTCTAGGCCCTCAGGTTTCATATATGGAGTGTCAAGATACTACATGATGAACAATACCCTTTTGCAGAGCTGGAAACCCCTCTCACCACCACAAATGGTCACATATTTCCAAATGGAATCCACCACATCAGCTGACTTCTAGAAGGAAGTGGGCCTTGCACCATGAGCTTCAAGTCATTATTATGGTGAGCATCATTTCAATATTTAATCCAATTGAGTATGTCGTATCATAGATTTCTTTATATTTCATGATATATGTTTGGACATTATGCCTTTTTTTGTGATTCACCTTGGTGGTTGACATTGTACCCTAGTAAGTTGTCTTCCCTGGGGATGGGTTTTATACTAGAAACTCCCTTAAAGAGTCATCGTATCGTTCCCTATCATACTTACGACTTTCCATAATTTCCCCCCTCCATTTCCTTATCTCTTGGGATTTTAGGGTGTATTGACCCAAGAAGGGGTTGTCCCTCATTCTATGGGAAGAAGGGGTTGAAGGACTAGAGAGATTGATGTTGGGTAAAAGGTAAAATCCTTATATGAACCTTACATATGCTTTTCCTAGGGATCACCCAAGAAAGTAGTGAAACACTTATCTTTGAGTAAAGGGGACCCAGAATATAATAAAGAATGCTTAAAAGGTTAGTTGAAGGATAGGAGGTCTCATCATGAGACAACCTATCACATCCATGAATATCTAGTGGTATGATATTGCCATCATATGGTAACCAAACCAGGGTAATGGATCTTAGTTGCATGGTTGAGAGAAAGGGGGTCTCATCACAAGCCATCCTTCTCATTTCCACTAGGTTTTTGTCGATAACATTGCCATTAACTGGTCACCGCACCAGGGCAGTGATCTTCAACCTCTCCTTAAAATTATGAATGAATAAAAGAATGGAAATTAATGGGCTTGGAAAAAGTGCATTGTGGATGAAGGTACCACACACCCTCTATAAAGGTACCCATAATCAAGACACTACAACCCCTAGTATGTGATGATCCCTATACCCATTTATTCTTGACCCCAAGAACCTCAACCACTTTACATGGATTGGAGAGGGATCTCTTGGAAACTCTCCTTGACCTAGGGCAAGATCTACCTAACAGGACACCTCATCAACCCTCCCATATTCAATCTTGATAAGTTGCATAGTGTCTTTGAGAAATTAATTGTTTGATATAGTTATGTTTGATGCACATCCTTAGGTGGATCATTTATTGATTTGATTCACTTATCATGATGTTATGACTTGAGATCCTTGGAGGGTGTGCTTGTTTCTCTTTGAAGGACCTAACTTGTAGAAAATTTTGGAAAAAAAAGCCTCGCTTGGGATTCCATTGGGATTGGTGATCTAGGTGGATATTGGTGGCCATCCACCTTTTCCAACTCACTCAAAACAATTTTTTGGCAATTTTGGAAATTTACTATTTTTAGCAGTTTTTAACTTCTGGGGCTATTTTGAGGGCTGAAATGAAGGTTTTTTGGGATAGATATTCTCAATGATATTTTAACCCTCTTATTGATCCCCCAAAATGAATCTCCTCAACGATACTTTTCCAACAGTCTATCGTGCACCTAGAACGAAGTTTGTATGCAAAAGTTATGATCTCGAGAATTTGATGTACTAACTTACCCAAATGGGGCCCACATGACTTTTGGTGCTTCATCTCCTAGGGTTAGGTTTTGGATGTCTAGGGTTTTTTACATTCCTGTTTATTGTAAAAAGTCTTTCAAAGCCTCATTGTAATCATCTTCTTGTGAATGAGCACAACCGTCACATCTCTTCTCAGAGATAAGCCGCCACCATTCCAACAAGCTTGTTTTCCATTGCATTTTACAGTTTCACCTTATTTCCTTATTCAATAGAAAACCAATTTTATTGTATCTCTGTTATTTTATGTTAAGCATATTTTAATAATTTGTATTCATTTCGTTCTACTCATAAAATCCATATCACCTGGAACCCACAGGTGGATGCCAAGGGCCCACGTGACAAATGACGAAGATCAAAATTGAAAGGCCTTGAAGATGACTTGGATGATATATCCTAGCCCCCACATTGCAAACGTTGTTCCTAGGAGAGCAAAAACGTCTCCTTTTTTGGCATGGCATCATCTAGGAGGGTTAGGGATTGGTTGTGAGGTGACATACATTAGCACCTGGAAATTTTGAAGGGGCTTGAGCCTTCATCATGAAGGAAGTTGTTGGATGCTTTACATGTGGCTTTGGTAAGCCTCTATACTCTTCTCCGTCACCAACAACCTTTTCCAAATTCCAAAATGTACCATAAATGGGCAACTTCCTACTAAAATTAGGGTATTATTGTGTGCAAAAATGAATTTTAAATGAATTGTTAATATTACTTTGTTAAAGGGGAAATATTAGGGTTGTTGACCCCTATTATTTTGGTTTACCCCTTAATATTTGTATAAGTCACCTTGGTGAGATTTTGTATAAATAAGAGATCATAAGATCTCATTTGGACATAACTCTCCCTCTTGTGAGAAGTATTTGGTTTGAAATTTTCACTACACTTAGAGTATTTTGCCTCTTGTGCTATGGAAATTTGGTTTTTGGTTATGGTTTGATGAAGATAATGGTGCACTATCTCTAGGATGTCATTCTCTTTCTTTTATGGAGGTTTACATTGGAACCTAAATGTTTTTTCTTGAATGGTATGGTCTATCTACTTTGTTATTATCATTTATGATTCAAGATAAGGTTTTTTTTGGCCAAGGATAGATAGTGAGTATAAGGATATACACCCCTATCCTAGTTTCCACCATAATTGATAAGCTTTTAAAATTGTTTTGCAATGGTTTAGTTCAAGAAGTAAGAGGATTTACACCCCTCGTATTCAAACCCTAGATAGGTTACTTTCCTTGGGAATTAAGAGGGTTTACACACCCAAGTATTTAGGAATCCTATATCTTTATTCTTGACCCCATTAAACCATAACTAAATGCACTAATCTTGCATTGGAGAAATAAAATATTGCATTGGGAAACATCATTTTTGGTCATTTTTACTTCTTGCAAAGTAGATTGTGTTCATTGTGCCTTGGGCACCTCACAGCCACTAGGGTGTCCTTATCAAGGGGATAATTCTTGCTTCCGTTATAAAATTACATCGTCATCCATTAGGGATGCAAAAACCCTAACTCATTTTCTTGAATAACTCTCTTATCAACCATTGGATTTTACTCAAAGTTTGCACACTTATTCTTCTTGGTCTAGCACACTTTTTTTGGAAACGTTTGAGGGGATTTAAGTGCATGATTTTCTTGATGTAATAAATTGAATGTTACAACCATAAGGATGATATAATTTGCTGCAGACAAGTGTTTACAACAACCTTATATTTTTATGCTAGAATATTGGTTTTTCATCTTGAGTTTAGCTATTCATTAACTAGTCTTTCTCTTGTATCTTCTACTTGATCTATAGAATTTATTGAGCAGATTATAGTACCATATTATCCCTGATATATACTGTTATATGTTGCTGCAAATTAGGGAGAAGAATAGTGAATTTTTTATCCAACTAACATACATCATTCCAAAGTGGTTTTTCTTGTGTCTCGGGAGGTATTTCACCATTTACAGGTTACTCAACATACTTGGAAACCATTGTACTTTAGCAAGACTCCATTCCAAAAATTTGAATCTATTTAGACTTGAACTCTAGGGGATCCACTTCCATCTCTATCCATCTCCATATAATTCCCCCTAGGGTCACTGAGATTGCCTCCCAAGAGTGACCTAGTCACCCTTGAAGTGCATGACCTACATCAAGGTGACATTGGGTGTAGGATTCCCAAGATGTAGCACTTGTTTTTGTTGTTGGGTCAATATATTCCCAACCTACAACTTGCACTATAACAAACAACAACTTAAATTGCAATGAGTTACATATGTTCTTTGTTGTCTCCCTTAAACTTGGTTGCACCAAACATTTCAGGTCACATGAGTGATCACCCCCAAAAAAGTTGATTGGAACACAAGATCATAGTTACTACAATTTCACCACACCTACATGAACAATCATTTGCACATCCACACAAACAGAATTAGGATTTAAGGGCCTCACCTAAACTTCATATCGATCCTAGATTTAGAGGTCATGACACACAGATACCCATTCTCTCTATTTATAGTTGTGGGTGTTTGAAGGCAACTCCATGTCTCTTCACTTAAATTGTAAACAACTACATTCATACATCGATCAAATGTGAAGTACATGAAATATCCCATTCCTACACACTCAAACAAATCAAAATGTGAATTGTTTTGAAAAATTTCAAACAGAGTGATAGAGGCATCCTTGTGATCTCCTTCCGACAAGAAGAGTTTGAGTCCTTGTGAAACTTCCACAAAAGGAGCTCAATAAAATTCTTCAGAGTGTACAAAAAGGAGTCCCTCTTTTGGCTTACAGCCCCAGTGAGTAGAATTTGTGACCCACTGAGAAAATTATCCCACATACTATAACCATTTTTTAATTCTAGAAAGGGTGTAAATCTGGAAGTACCCTATTCTTAGATGTTGAAACCTAAAACACTAATTCCAGCCACGCGATTATGTGTTATACAATAGAAGGCATAGCTAAAACAATACCCTGCAATAGACCACAATTTTCCAAATTCTCTAGCAGGTGTCCAAAAATCCCCCATAACTTTTCAGAGGAGTCGTATATTTTGACTATCATTACATCACTCCGAAGGGAAAATCCCACAGCCACTAGTGGAGAGGATTCAAGTGGCAGCAATTCCAACGTCTCTTCTCTTGTATCCTCGAGAAATTCATACCATCCTATTTAGGTTGAGTAGTCCTCTTCCTCCCAGCTCTCCAATCCAATTTTACACTGAATTTACAGACGGTAACGACATCAATACATCCAAGGCTATTAAGAATCGACTGTGGTGTCCTAGGATATCTTTCTTTCTTCCTTTCATCTGCAACTTTATCCTTGTTATTCCCGGTCATCCGTCTAAAGGTTGAAAACCACTAATTGAAGTGATAAATTACAACGAAACTATGCCATTATTTCTAAGTCGAACCAATTGGTAGAGTTACATAGATTCAGATTTTTTTTCTATTTTCTGCAATGTCTGTGTATCAGTTTGAAACAGGTTCAGAAAAAATCGGAGGAAATCAACCTACATCATTTGAGTTTGAAATAAAGCATCCCATCACATTCATGTTGCAGACTATGTTATCAACTCAAACGTCACGTGTTGTAGTTTAATGGAATACTGGAGGAATTATGACGCACTAGAAAGGAAATGAATAGTGAGAAAAAGGAAATAGTGAGAGAGGGGAGGTGTGCACCAGAACAAGGAACAAACATTGAGGATGTTAGAGGTACGAGCGTCGAGGGAAAAAAATTATAACAATTAAACTATGCCTTAAAAAAATACTACAACTACATGTGTTTAAGATATGTTTTATTTTTTATAGTTCAGGAGAGAATAGTGTTAATATTTAACAAGGAAACCCCTCTATAAGTAGGTATTTTTCCCAACAAATTCAAGTAGTGACACTATCCATTTGAGTTTTTTTTTTTTTTTGAATTTACTCGAAAAAATTTATTTTATTTTGATCTTTTTGCTGAAATAAGATCCAAGATCCAATATAGCTCAATTTCATCCAATAAATTTTCTTTTCTTTTCTTAAATGGGATCTGGTGTAAACCCCCTATGGGATCATGTGATCTCTCGTTATAGGATCTTCTCTCATAGGAGTTGAATTAGCTCTCGGGATACCACAAACCTCTTCTTTTACCTTACCCACAACATACTCTTCAAACAGGCATGAAATTCAAATCTGTCAAGGTCGCTTTTCTCTTGGCAACTCATGCATGTGACCACGACTTAGGACCAATCACTTAGCAGAATGGTTTTTCGATGCTCCGAGACTCCGGGCTATAGTGTTTCTCTGCTCCAACCTCAACCAACAAACTTCTCTCGAATAACTGAACCACCAAACTCCCAAAGATTATAGGGATCAACGGTCCTCACTCCTCTATATCAACGGTCTATGCTCACTTCAGGCTCTAGGGATCCAGAAGAATCTACTCCAACCAGATCTAATCTCAAATGAATCGGAGTCTTTACCCACTGAATCTGGTCATAAAGTAACTTAATCGATAGGAGTAGGTGTTACTCTATTCTTCCACTTCTCTAACGTCAATTCAAGACTTAATTGGACAATGAACAAAGATATGCCTCCCTTCCCTGATCTACAACTGACAATAACTTCGAGGATTTTCCACACCACACAATGAACAAACTTTGTCGAAGTGTCGATTCTCGAACGACTCTGAGGATATATGGATCACACTTACCCATTTATCGATGGATGAGATTAAGTACGGATTTTATATCTTTGGGGATCTTCTTCAACAACTAATTGCTCCAAATTGTCGAAGTGAAAAAGTTCGAAGGACTCGGAACTTAACAATCATAATCCTATAACATGATCGAATGGTTGTGGGGGATTTCAACTCCACATAGAAAGATCTTATCCTTTCATTCATTAACAAAGTAATTATCCACACTTTGAGTTCCTCCCTGGGACCTTACACTCATTATCTCTCTTGATCTTTGTCACTTCAATGAAGTAAACTCCTGTACATGGTTGCACTTCTCTCCTGAGCTTAGACCCTTAGAACTTTATGGGTCGACACACTTCCCACACTAAGTCTTCTGAGCTTGGGACTTTTAAAATTCACCTTGCGCACTCATTGCACTTTCTCTATGCATAATCACAGTATCTCTCCTGAGCTTGGGACTTTTAAAATTCACCTTGCGCACTCATTGCACTTTCTCTATGCATAATCACACTATCTCTCTTGAGCTTGTAAACTCTTGAAGGGTTGACCTCCACACACCTTGCATTTTCACTGTGCATCCCTTGCACTAAGACTACCAAAAGAGAAAAAATTGAAACTTATAAAATAATCATAAACTCATTCATTTAAAAAACATTGTCCACACACATAGATGGAGAAACACAATAACATAGTATCTATTTGGTTACAAAAGAATGGACAAGTTGACAATCTCAAAATTTTGAGAGCAATTCTCTTCTTCTATATTAGCCAAAAAGCTTCCAACCTCCTTACAACATAGATTACATTGATTTATATATGGAGGGGCTTCTCGAGCCTTCCCTCTAGACTATATTAGTGCTTTCACATCTCAATAAAGATAATCCTATCACTAAGCTTATTATAGTAAATGCACATTTACAATTTAGATATGAGTAGATGCTCAAAATATGTACGATATATAGTCATTAAGGAAAATTACAACCTTATGGAAGTACATACAATGGATATAATGTTTATATGATCCATATGGATATCGGTGGCCACCCACCTTTTCCAACTGGCTCAAAATAGTTTTCTGACAATTTTGGCAATTTACTATTTTTAGCAGTTTTCACTTCTAGGGCCATTTTGAGGGCCTAAATGAAGGTTTTTCAGGATAGATCTTCTCAATGATAGCCTAAGTCATTATTGAAGCCTTAGAGGTTGAATCTCCTTGATGATACCTTTTCAATAGGCTATCATATGCAAAAGTTACGACCCCGTGAAGTTAATGTACTAACTTACCCAAACAGGGCCCACATGACTTTTGGCGCTTCATCTCCTAGGGTTAGGTTTTTGGATGTCTAGGGTTTTTGGAATTCCTGTTTATTGTAAAAAAGGCCTTCAGAGCCTCATTGTAATCATCTTCTTGTGAATGAGCACAAGCTTCACATCTCTTCTCAAAGATAAGCCGCCACCATTCCAACAAGCTTGTTTCTGCTGCATTTTATAGTTTCAACTTATTTCCTTATTGAATAGAAAACCAATTTTATTGTATCTCTGTTATTTTGTGTTAAGTGCCTATTAATAATCTGTAGTCATTTCGTTCTGCTCATAAAATCCATATCAGTAGTATCAGAGGGGTTTTCTCCTTATCGTCTTAAAGCATGTCCCCAACGAGGTCGGAGTACCAAGAGTTGGGTCTCAAGCTTGTTTCTCTTTAGGATAAAATCTCTCGCACACCCAAGCGAACTCTCATGGAAGGAGAAAATAAAGATGATGGGATAGGATATCTTTTTAAACTGTTGATTGAGGAAGCCCTCATGCAACAAAGGAACGAGATGATGGATAGTTTCGCACAATTCCTTCGGCGGCTACCAACAGGTGATCCATCTTCTTCGAGAAGAGACGCCACCCCCTTCAGGGTACAAATAAACTTCGATATTCCTATATTTGAAGGTCAAATAGACACAGATGTTGTAGACAAGTGTTTGAATCTACTAGAAGGGTATTTTTTTGTCTATAACTTTTCAAGTAGAGAAAATATTACTTTTTCACTCCTCAAAGTCGTTCCCTGTGTCAAAGATTGGTGGGAAACTTTCTATGAGAAAAAGGAAACAGAGGAACCCTCATTATTTACAGTCACATCCACCTAGGATTCCTTCATGGATTCTATTAAGGAACAATACTACCCTGTCAGAAGTTATGGCGACTTGTATACCAAATGGACCACACTGCGACAAGAAGAAAACCAAGCAGTGCCAAATTTCATGAATATATTTGATACCTTGTGCACCAAGTTGGGTATCAAATATTCAGAATGGAATTTGGTGCTTAGGTATTGCAACGCTCTGCATATATACATCTAGAACAAAATGGAATTTTTGGACACCTCATCCTTGGGTGTGGCCTACCGATATGATGTCAAAATCAAGTAGAAGCTCAAGCAAAAGACACGACAATTTGGGCCTGGGAACCCCTCACAACAAAATCTAGGAAAGGGCGGCCCCAATTCATAGAACAAAGGATAGAGAAAAGATGGACAGTATCAGGACAAACAGTCCAAGACACAAGAAAATAAGGACACTGAAAAGACAAAGAAAGATACCAGGAAGTGGTGCAACTTCCATAAGAGCCCTTGGCATAACATTGTTGAATGATGCTCAAAGCAGTCATCGGTGGCTAAAGTGAAAGCCTCTGAATCAGATGTGGGTTTAGACTCTGACACATAACCAAAAAGGGAAATATGGATCATTGACATGAAACCCAGTGCCACTGTTGCTACGACCAAGCTTCATCCTGGTGAACCAGACGAGCCAGAAGAAGGAGAACGCCTCTTCCATTCACAGATGTGGGTAAAAGGCACCCCGCTACACTTCATCATGGATAGCGGTAGCTAGAAGAGCCTCATCTTAGTACATGTTTTCAAGTGGCTCGTCCTATTGACAACACCGCACCCACAACCCTACACCATTGGATGGCTCCACCAAGGAAGCTATCTCCACGTCAACCAATAGTGCCGACTGTCATAGGACATCAAGCCCTTAAAAGATGAGGTATTGTGTGATGTTACTCCTCTCAAAGTTTGTGATGTTCTTTTGGGACAACCTTATTTATGGAAGCATCATGTTGTATATGAGTCTAGGCCTTGTAATGTTATTATTACTTTGAATAGGAAATTGTACAGGATACCCGAGGCAGTCCCACCTAGTGTTATTTCCTTGATCTCTACTAAGCAATGCAGGAAGGTCATCTCTGATATGGGGAATTTTGTCTTCTTCATGATTCGATATTTGAATAAGAGAAATATCACAACCACATCCAGGGTCTCTACGACCGACCTCTCCACACAATAGAATCAAGTAGATAACGTCATGGAAGAATACTCAGATATCTCCTCCTCACCTACCAGAGTACCTTTGCACTACAAGTTCAAGCACCCCATCAATCTGACCAGCGACGCACCGCTGCCCAATGGGCCAGTCTATCATTTCTCTTTGTTAGAGAATGAGGAGATCAAGTGAGAGATCCAAGAACTGCTCCACAAGGGGCACATTCATCCCATCTCATCAGCTTGTGGGAGCCCAATCGTGCTGGTACAAAAGAAATATGGAACCTGGCGACTCTACATTAATTACTGGGCTCTGAATAAAATCAAAGTCAGAAATTGGTACCCGATTACCCAAATCGATGACCTCCTTGATCAACTCACAAGGGCCAAATACTTCAGTAAGATTGATCTGAAGTCTGGCTACCACCAAGTCCCGATAGAATAGACAGATGTATGGAAAACTGCCTTCAAGTCAAAGGAAGGCCTTTTTGAATGGTTTTTCATGTCCTTTGGTTTGACAAATGCTCCAACCACTTTCATGAGGATCATGGATGATATCCTGTGACCATTCACCAATACTTTTGTAGTGGTGTATATGGATGAAATTTTCATTTATAGCAAGACTTGGGACATACACTTGCAGCATATTCAGTAGGTTCTACACACCCTGTGACAGCACAAACTATATGCCAACTTGGAAAAATGCTCCTTCAACATGGACAGGGTCCATTACCTGGGCTACATAATTGATCAGCATGGCGTACATGTGGATCTGTCCAAGATCCAAGTCATCCGTGACTGGCCAGTCCCAACCACACACACTGAGCTTCATAGCTTCTTAGGCCTTGCCAATTTCTACCGCAGGTTTGTGTTGGGACTCTCCCATATTGCATGGGCCCTTAGCCAAATAACCAGTGGTGGTGGTAAGCAAAAATTTGCATGGGGCCGGTCCCAACAACAAGCATTTGACAATTTGAAGAAGTGCTTGTACTCAACCCCAATACTTTCACTACCAGACCTGCAACAACCCTTTGAGATCGAGACAGATGCTTCAGAATATGTGGTGGGAGTCATTCTCACTCAGCATGACCACCCCATGGCCTATCATAGTGAGACACTATCAAATGATGTCTGTAAGTACCCCACTAGTAGAGACATTACATTCTTGGGAAGTAGACAGTCATCCACACTGATCATAAGCCACTGCACTTCATACAGACACAAGGAAAATTGCAGAATGATTGCCATAAAAAGTGGTCCACATACTTGCAACAATTCCACCTCAACATCCAGTATGAAACAAGAAGCACCAATCACGTCATTGATTGCCTCAGTAGACCGCCAGTTACAACACTCACCACGATGCTAGAATCATGCAGCCATGAGACCTTTGGATGGCCCCAACTCTATGAGAGAGACCCAGACTTCTCTACCACCTACCAAATGTTGGGTGCAAATGCAGTTGTCGATAATTTCCTTCTTCAAGATGGGTTGTTTTTTCATCTGGGCCATATCTATGTTCCATCAAGCGAGCAAGCAAATATGATCTGGGAAGCCCACTACATTCTGGTGGCAGGACACTTCAATGTTGAAAAAGAAAGTGGTGATGCTACAGAAACATTTCTACTGGCCGAAACATCGACATGAGGTCAACAAGTATATCAGGTCCTGCACTGCCTGTGATGTTGCCAAACTGACCACTAAGAAACAGGGCATGTACACCCCTCTTCCTAATCCTAATAGGCCATGGGAATCCATCTCAATGGACTACATTTCGAGCCTCCTATCCACCAAGCAGGGAAATGACTGTGTTTTTGTGGTTGTTGATCGGTTTTCTAATATGGCGATTCTGGTTGCCTGGAAGAAGAACATTATAGCAGAGGCCACTGCCAAGATCTTCTTTGAACAATTCTAGGTACATTTTGGAATCCCACAAACCATTGTCTCAGGTCGAGATAGTCAATTTCTCAATACATTCTGGTCGAGCCTCTGTTCATTGCTGGACACCAAGCTGACCAAATCCATGACCTTCCACCCCCAGACAGATGGCCAAACCGAGGTCATTAATCGAATGATTGTGCATATCCTTCGCATGTATAATTCAAATCACCCTCGCACATGGGATGAGAGCCTTCCCTATGTCCAACATAGCTACAACCAAGCCCTGCATAGCTTAACCAACCACAACCATTTTCAGGTGTGGTTAGGATTCCAACCATTGGGTCCCATAGATGTTGCACTCCTCCTTACGGTCACCTCGAATGACTCATATCCTACTCCAAATGAAGCTAAAAATGCCACCCAGTTCATTGAGTGTATCCAACACATCCGCCAACAGTTCCAGGATACCCTACAAAAGTCCAATGACAAGTACAAGCAATGCCATGATCAACATCGGGTAACACATAAGTTTGGTTGCACTTGCAAAAAGAACACCTTACAAGACCCCATCGAAATCTTCAACCTCTCCGTTATGGGTCCTACACCATCACCAAGGCCATGGGAGATAATTCTTTTGATCTCAACATTCCTGCTTTCCTTGGCCTACACCCAGTGTTCAACGTGGATCTCCTTCGCCCTTATTTCACACCATTATTGGATACCTTAGACCTAGAAGAGAAGCTGACCCCAAAAAATATCAACCCCAACTACATAAAACAAGAATCCAACAATCATATTGTGTACACATAGATCAAGGGCACTTGACACCAAAGGATCCAGCTTTATCGAGTCATCAAAGCAGGGTAACTTCTGCACCAAGGCAAGTGGCTCACCCGGGGCTAAATTCAATAGAAATTTCCTCATCTGATGGGGGAACTCAATGCAATGGAGAACATTTATTCCTAATGAGGGAGGATTGATCCATATGGATATCGGTGGCCACCCAACTTTTCCAACTGGCTCAAAACAATTTTCTGGCAATTTTGAAAATTTACTATTTTTAGCAGTTTTCACTTCTGAGGCCATTTCGAGGGCCTAAATGAAGGTTTTTTGGGATAGAGATTCTCAATTATATCCTATGGAATTATTTAGGCCCAAAAATGAATATCCTCGATGATACCTTTCCAACGGGCTATCATACGCCTAAAACAGAGATCGTTTGCAAAAGTTATGACCCCAGGAAGTTAATGTACTAACATACCAAAATGGGGCCCACATGACTTTTGGTGCTTCATCTACTACGGTTAGGTTTTTAGATGTCTAGGGTTTTTGTAAGGTATCTAGAGAGGTCGTGGGGGGGCCTATAGGGCCCATAGTTATAATAGTGGAGGTCATTCAATGTAAGGTGAACTAGGTCCACTATATTATTAAATAAGGCCCACTATGGTAGTTAGATATAATAAATGGGTAATTAGATATAATTAATGTAAGAGGTCTTCTTAGAAGGTTCTAATTCTAGAATATTCCTCCTCTAGAATCTTCTTAGGAGATGATAGCACTATATAAAGGGGTTCAAGCAATGTAATGAGACATGAAGAGAAATATTGTATTTGGAACAGTAGCTCAATAGGAGGATGCCCCCTCGAAGAGGCAAGTGAACAGGAGAGGATCCCTTCCATAATAGGATCCATTGTATGGTTTTGCCCTACCTCAAGGGTTTGGTAATAATAAAGTGTGGTTTCTTCTATCTTGCTTATGGATCTATTGTGTATTCAGTATTTGTGGTGGTTATATTTGTAGATCTATCTTGGTTCTTAACAGTTTTTGTCAGTACTGTTTATTGTAAAAAAGGCCTTCAGATCCTCATTGTAATCATCTTCTTGCAAATGATCATATCCATCACATCTCCTCTCAGATATAAGCCACCACCATTCTAGCAAGCTTGTTTCCACTACATTTTATAGTTTCAGCTTATTTCGTTATTGAATAGAAAACAAGTTTTACTGTATCTCTGTTATTTTGTGTTAAGTACCTGTTAATAATCTGTAGTCATTTCGTTCTGCTCATAAAATCTGGATCATTATATCTCAAGGGATATTTAATTACAAAGGGTTCAAAATTTAAAGTGTTGCACCTCCTTGGAATCCAAACTAGTGAATGCACGTTGCACTGTGCACTGAGTCACATTCCACCATGCCTCATTAAATGATGATGTTGATGCTCCTGCATCATACTCCTATGGATAGAATATTCATGGAATATTTTCCATGATCTCCTCAAATTCCTTTCCATGTTGAATGTCTGCTTCATTCAACCAACTGATATATTCTACTAGATGGTCCTTCCATTTGACTAGATATTCATAATAATCCTTCCTTCTGGTTCTTTTAGCAATATTTTGCTCTAAAATATTTTTTATCTAGAGATTCTCTTCTATGGGCATCTGTTGCATCCACTAGACATCACTTTTATCATCCTCCTCTTCCATCCATACTATAAGGATATAAGTCTACTATATTAAATATTGAAGAAATTCCAATTCCCTCTAACAACTCAATCTCATAAGCATTTGCAACAAATTTTCTGAGGATTTTACAAGGCCATATACTCTTTAGCTTCATTTTATTATATTTCCCTAACGAGAATATTTCCTTCCTTATATATTCCAAAACTTGGTCTCCAAATTCAAAGTTTACCTTTTTCATTTTCGAATCTATCATGTCTTTGTATCTTTGATTGCTTTTCTGGAGCTGGCCTTTTGTTTGTTCATGCAATTTTTTCATTTCTATGGCGAAGTATTCTGCTTCTACACATCAAAATTCGGCTTATCCAAAATCTCTAAACTATAAAATCCCTCTCAAGTGAATTCCATATATCATATGGAATGCAATCTTACCATTACTCATGTTTGGTGAATCATTATATGCAAATTTTTCTTGAGGAATAATTTGATCCCACTATCTCTTATGTTTAGTCACTAAACTCCTCAAAAAATTCCCTAAGATCCTATTCACTACCCTAGTATTTCCATCTGTCTGAGGGTGATATGATGAACTAAAATACAAATATGTCTCCATTTTATTCCACAATGTCCTCCATAAATGTCCCACAAATTTTGTGTCTTTGTCTGAGACTATGCTTCTAGGAAATCTATGCAATCTGACAATCTCCTTGAAAAACTAGAGTCTTTGCAACAACCATCGACCCTTGACTAATAGGTAAGTCCTCCTATTTATAACATACTATTAACTAAAAATAACTATTGAAGTGTAGCTAAGTAAAATAAAACTCTCCACATGGCGCTTTCTTCTATTAGTCTTCATAGAGTCATCAAATTGTCTCATTTGAATGGATGAATCCCTTCGTACTATGAACACTATATGAAGATATCCTTGCATGTGTTAGCATACAATAATATGCGTTGTTCCATTGGGGCCAAAAGGATCTCTCAGATCTCTAGTTCCTATGTCCGATACTTGAGTATTTTGGCACTTAACTGCTGCAACATGGCTCGAGATTTGATCGGGTGCTCCATGAAATGATGGACCTGCCCTAGTGCCATGTATCCCACCTTTGCTATTTTCCCAACCCATGATGAGTCTTGTTTAGCGTGATATTTGACTATGTCGCGCAAGTCGACAAATTCATCGGGTGCATCGAATTATGGGAGGCTGATATCTCTCATTGCCTGGTTGATCTTGGTCCAACTTTTCTCACATTCCACCCATTTCTCTTGGATTTCTTGGTGAGGTTCTTGAGCCATTTTTACCCAATATTCGGTTGATTTCCTTATGCAGTCGATGTTGCTTTACCTTAGCACCTGGATGCTTTTCTCTTCGATGTCTTTGCCTTGTTGCACCACGTTGATATATTCGATCCTTTCCATGGCTTGATGTTCTTTCTCATACCACCTCTCCATATCCTTGCATGTCTCCAGTGCCATGAGGGTGTCTTCTTGAAGCTCGACTATCCTTGTAGTGAATAGGTGTTGTTCATCTATAAATTTGTTGTAGGTATCCTGGAATTCACTTCTCGAGAATGCCGCGACATGTGTGGTGTCTTGGTAATATTTCACCAAGTGTCATAAATGTTCCAATTGATTTAGAGTAGAAAACAACTCCTTTTCATCCCTTTTCACTCTGTCTACGGTGGCATCTATGATTTCCATTCTTGCGCTGATAAGTTTGGATGTCTTGGCATGCTTTGTGTTGATCATTTTTTTCTCCATGCTGATGAGGATGGAGTGATCTAGAGTAATCTTCGTATTCTTGGTGGTTCTTTGCATGATAGCTTTCAATTTCTAGTCGTAAGTGAGGACATGTATGTCAGCGACTTCATCCATGTGTTCGGGGATTTGCTGATCTCCCCAGGTTAGCATATTTCCTAGGCTCCTAAAGGTGTATATTTTCTCAAGACTAGGTTCTTGAACCTCCTCCATGTGTTTTGAAGGTCCGACCTATGTTTGTCGCTCATTGGGAAGTTGAGTATCGGATGAAATTGAAGCATCGGGGTTAGGCTTGGTACTTACATAATAATGGGTTGTTGAGATTTTGATTTCCTGTTGTGGAGCCTCTTTCTTTTCTTCACCTGACCCTGGCTCATCCTTCGAACTATCCACTTGGGTCTTTGCTACATTGGGAAGATTAGTGTCTAAGACACTTTCGACCTCTTGTTCATTCTGTGGAAGGTCCCATATTTGAGCATCGAGAGCTTGGGAAGATCGATTCTCTGGATAATTTTCCTCTGTGATTGGTACAGGGGTCACTAGGGATACCTCTGTGTAATATCCCTAAGGCCGAACCCAATTGTAAATGTAAATGAAAATGTACTTAAGTTGGTGAGCTATTTTTATATCATTTTGTATGCACATTTTATGGCATAGTGCGCACATCTACTGCACAGTAAAATGAGGAAGTGTGCACATTCCTGGATACCACGCATAGCAACTTGAGTGCGCTTCATATTGAGGCTAGGGAGACTTTGTGTATATGCTATTTTTTATAGGTTGGTGATCCAGTTACTATAATCTAGGATTCTTATGATTTGATTAGGTCGGAGAGCCCAGATGTTAAAGGCCAGTGCACATGTTTTTGTACATGTCTCATATTTAATATAAAATACGTCGTTGTGTGCATAATGACCACGATAAAAGAGATGGGGGACTAAAATCCACTAGTTAGGGAAAGGGAGGGCTAAAATTTAAGGAAAGTGGCTAATCTAGGGAGCTTAAGCCAAAAAGGAATATTATATTAATATTTATTAAATCATAAAGTATGGATAATTATTTTATCCTAGGTTCTAAAGTTGGGGGACAAGTAGGCCAAAGTAGCTCCCAACATGACAAGTGTTAAGTTGGAGACATTCATACATATTTTTGGGACTTAGTTCATTTCCAATCATATTTTCCATCATTCCTTCCATCATGCTTGCTAACCATTCAATCATCCATGAACATGCACACACCCATTGATCTATCCTTTGTATCTTCATGACCATACTTGAACCCGTATCCATAGCCATTTTGTGTTGGTGTAGCTGGTTAGCTTGGGAGCTAGATTGAAGAAGCGGGTTGTCCTCGAGGTGCTGAACTATAGCTACAGTGCTCTGAGGATTCCTGTCCGGCCTATTGCTGAAGCTCAAAAAAGAAGTGGGGAAGCCAAAGGACTCTTGAGTAGAGAAGGGGAAAACTTCTTGGTTGAGACAGGCATGTGGGGAATGAGGGACTGTAGGTTGTTAGTTTGATTTGGCACCTGAGACGAAGTCTTTCCTGTTGTCTATGAGCCTTTAGCCTAGTTAGGAATCCCTTTACCCGGGTGGAGTTTAGTCCCATATCGGGGGTGACTCATTGTTGAGAGTGATGAACTGTGTGGTATAAGGATGGGAGTCTTGAGGAAGGTCTTCACACAGTTGGTGACATTATTACCAATTTAAGTTCCAATTGTCTGATAAATTTACATGTTGCATGGTTATTTACGTGCTTATTTTTATGCTTATCATATGTGCGGTTATAACTGTGTTTATTTTTATGTGTATTTTCTTGTATATGTTTATTGTTATCTCAGTGTGAATACATGTATTTATAGATGTATTTTTATGTTTACATTTTATATATAATGCTTCCGCAAGAGTTCTCTATGTGTATATTTTAATTGCATGCAGTTCGAAAAGTATATGTGGCATAGTTTAGTTGGATGTTGGGTATGTTCTGTAGAGTGAACAGTAAATGTTATTTGGCATAGCGTGGCCCGACAATTTTCAACAATTTTCAACACTGAGCGTAGATGGGCCGAACAAGTTGATTTGAAGAAAAATTTCACATAGGATATATTTCGAAGTGGCCAAATTTTGAGTTACAGAGTGTCCAACTACAATATGGTACAAAAGTTGAGAAATTAGACCATGTTGTGAGATATTCCTGATTTAATATATGTTCTAGAAAATTCAAACATGGAATTGGTTGAATTTGAAGTTACAATGAAGCCATGATAGATGGAGCGAGATTAGTAACTAAAATTCTCAATTCGTGAATTCATTTTTGGGTAAATTCGTTCCATAAATGTCAACCCACAATGATTTTTTGTTGCAAAGATTAAATGGGTGTTATTGGGGTGAAATTGAGAAAATTTCATAGTTGTCGAAGGTATATGACAAATTGGGCAAAAAAGTTAGAAAAAGACCCAATTTCAGCAGCAAAATTCACGAGGAATTGATGCACATAAAATTGTATGTGCACAGGTGGGCGCACTAAAATGCGTAGTAAAGGCTTATGATATGTAAAAATTGGTCAATGTGCGGAAAAATGTTGGTGTCTTGGTGCGCGCGCCAAATTTTGACACCGCGCGAAAAAAATTTAGTGTGCGGGTGTATGCACTAAATTCTGATGTCGCGCGGAAAAATGTTAGTGTGTCGATGTGCGCACTAAATTTTGGTTCCGCATGGAAAGATGTTGGTGTGCGCACTAAATTTAGCATTTCCCAGTGTGCACACACATATTAATGGCGTGCATGGTGTGAGCAGTATTGGAAAAGCGTAGAGGAGTTTGGTTTGTGTGCGCATAATGTCGGTATATGTTGTCGCACAACAATTTAGTTAACCGTGCGTGCAAAGTATTGGTGAGTGGTGGGGCGTACTAAAATTTGTCTTGGTGCAATGCGTTGAGTGAAATGTGCACAAAATATTAGCAAGCAGTTAAAAAACTGCACAGGGTGGATATCAACGCGTGATAAAAAAACTGCGCACGGTGGATATTGGCACGCGACATAAATGTAGTGTGCGCAAGTTAGTGGCGCGACAAAGAAGTGATACACAATGGTTTTAAAGTGCGTGAAGCACGATTTCCCTTGTGTTTTTTTTGTGCATGGTAAATATGTGTTTACAAGTTCAAATTTGTGCATGCGAAGTAGTTTGGAAGGTGAATAACAACAAAAAACTAGTGATTTTCTGTGACATTTTATATCATTTGAACGTCATACTTTTGCAGCACGTTTTTGAGGGCCTTAAGAGTGTTTTTAGCAACTCAAAAGCCACAAGACAGAGGTGTATTAAAGGTACAATGTGTCTCTGCAGCGCAAATGAAAAAACTCAAAGATATCTTTCTAATGGTGTAAACCGTTCATCAAACATATATTTTTTGAGAAATTTACAGCTTAAATAGTGGAGGGTAAATTATAAGACCCAACTAGCTTCAAAGAGCCATAACTTTCTACTCTGGAATCAGATTGAGGTGTAGGAGAAATCAATGGAAAGATATTGAACCATAGAAGGTAGTCCCAAAGATGAATTAAATTTTTAGGCATGTTAAAGGTGTTTAATATGGAAAATAAGGTACCTGTAAAATTCCAGACCAAAAACATAAATTGGCCTACAACTTCAGTAGGTTGTAACCAGCATCCCAGAACCCAGAATAAGGTGAAACTTGGAAAAAATTTCCATAATATGTTTATGAAGAAGCCCAATTGAGCTCATATGAAAATTTCAATGGAGTAGGTGCAAAAATTCAGATTTGAACCAAGTGGAAGTATAAACAAAAAAGTTACAACAATATTCACTCTCTTATTCCCCAATGACAACCCTTTATCTCAACAACCATAGCGAACCCCTCTTCTCTCATCTAGGTTCTTATTTATACATTACAATACATCTCAGACATCCTTAGGTCAAAACCTAGGTGTCAAAGCCCTAAATACCAAAACCCTATTTGTTTAAAACCCTAGGTCAACTTGATTCCCTTTTTCCGAGCTTCTCCAGTCCATCTTTTCATGTTTCCCGTGAGGTGCTCCAAAGCATCCATTGATGGATTTTCCAGCTTGTTGAGTTTTCCATGATACATTCTCCTTTATTATATGTTTTCCTTGATATATTCATCCAACAACTTGTTTTCCCTTACTTCGCTCCTTCTTTTCTGCTTCTTTGACCACTTCAACCCGATCTGACTCAATGTGACTTCCGCACATTTTGTGGTTCACTTTTTATTTTACTTTTTCTTCGCTTTATTTCTTAATACATAATGACCAACAAGCCTACACATATTGTAATCAGACATTCATATTAATAGAAAGAAAGTAGTTTTTCTTACATATGAACATTTTGTTTGTTTATGTCAATCTAATGAATTTTATCTATGTGTGTTTATGTATGATGTAGATGCATGATAGGTTTCATATATAGTAGGAATATATATTTATCTATCTTTGTTGAGTTTGAGACATCATTCTGGATTCTTTAGGAAGTGAAAGGAGTGCACAATAGAACATTGGAGGTTTTGTAGCTAGCGAAAGGTGTGTGCATATGAACTCCATGGAGTCAGAAAAGAACATGCCAGGAGGGTGCACCAGAGTGATAAAAACTCAAGGGAAACCTCAAGGTTGTTGAATAACTTGGAGGGAAAATTGTGCATGGGAAGGATAGAGAGACAGATTCACTGAGAAATTTGTAGATCTCTTCTAGGTGGGAATTAAGTAGATGCAAGTGTGCACAGAAGATATCTCTATCAAGTTCAAAGAGAAGAGTATTAGAGGGGAGATACTCATAGAGTTATTGAACACTCTGTAAATATCTACAAGTGTGCATTGAGGAAAAGATGTCAAGAAGGAATAAGAATCCCTTTGAGGAGTAAAGGGACTGAAATCTTAGAACTTGACTAGGAAAAAGATTAAGAGAGGCAGCGCAAGGAGTGCACTCATAAGAGAATTTACTTCAAGTTCACAAGATTTGGAGGAGTAGTGCAAGTTTGTGCAATGAAAGTGTAAGTCTGCGCTAGAACTGAAGCCAAGTTACATTGGCCAAAGCTCAGAAGGGATAGCATAAGGAGCACATCGACATAAATCATTCAAGTCCCAAAGTTCAGGAGAAAGAGTGAAGTCAAGACCCAATAAGTCGTGCTTGTAGAATAATCAAAGGTTGCTACCTTTGAACACTCACAAATTTTCCCAAGTCTAGGAGAACAAAGAAGCTCACGAGGAGGAGCGACAAAAACTGTTAGATTTGGTGCAAGAAGAGATATGGGCCATTAGATCAAGGTCTAGAATGAATAAGGAACATGCTAGGAGGAGAAAATATCCCAACGATTGGATCTGAGTGCGATGGATTGACATCCGTCGGATACAGGAAAAGTGCATGAGCCATAAGTCCTTTGTGTGCACAGGAGAGTGGACTTTCCAAAGTCCCAAAGTCCCGAAGTGATTATGGACCATCCATCATCCAAAGGGACAGGTGGTGCAAGATATACAACTTCGAAAGTTTGTAGATTAAGAGAGACATAAATCTTCGAAGAGTGGATCCTGATTGTTGATTTCCAGGGGGTTATATGTCAACGGATCATCAACTTGGGGTGGAAGTCATACAAAGGGAGTAAGAGTTGAGAGTTGAAATTCCAAAACCCCGAAAGGAGAAATTAATCATAGCCATCTGATTCAGAAGGACACACGACAAAAATTTGTGGACTACGAGTAAAGACCCGAAGTAAATTGTAGTTGTCAGATCCAGAGGGACACATGACCAAGATCTATGAACTTCGTTTGAAATAATATCAAAGAGATGAGGTGAGTCTGGATCATCAGATCCAGAGGGACACATGGTGGAAATATATTGTCATTGGGAAAAAGCATCTCAAGAGAAAGAGAAGACTGAGAATTGAAACTCCCAAGGCCCGAAGAGCAGAAGTGAACCACATTCATTGATCTATGAGTGACACATGTCAACAGATCGTTGAATTTGTGTGTAATTAATGTGGAGGAAGTGAGAGTTGAGATTTGAAACTACCAAAGCTCGAAGGGTGAAATCAATCATAGTCCTCGATTTGAGAGGAGGGCACGCATTGATAGATCGTGAGATTTGGGGGTGCATGCGGAAGGAGGAAAAGGGTCATTGGGTGAGAGTTGAACAAGGTATATAGAGGAAATATTGTATCCATTGATCAAGAGGCATATCCTGATATTGAATATCAATGGTCACGCTTAATTGTGGGGTCAGAAGCTCGAAATTTAAATTTCTTAGAGCGGGCCGCAATTGAAACCACGATACTTCCAAAGGGACATGTGGTGATTGATAGTGTATTGTGGGGAGAAAAGAGGTGTGGTCTTAGACCACTTTTGGCTGCTTTGCAAGAATGAGTGTATGTGAGGTCATAGCCCGAGGTCATATGAAGGAAAGAACCTAGTGAGGGAAGCTAGCATCTGTTATTCAAATTCTTCAAAGAGGCCCGGAAAGAGCCCACTAGTTTGACAAAACCAAACTTTAAAGAAAAGGGGACCTGTGTAGATTGATTGGGGTCTAATAAATTCTCGAAGAGTTGATCTGACTCCTTTATGTGAATGATCCTATATGAGAGGTCAAGGAGCCCTGAGGGGAGAAGGGGGGTCTGCATCAACCTGTCACAAGGCATGGTGCAACATCCTACTACCTATACACAAAATCCCTCAAACTCAATTGTTGGTATATGTCTTCGTTGCAGTAGGGATGATTCAATGAAGTTGTGTGAAGCACCTCCATCAATGAGAGCTAAGACTTTCTTCCCTTATAGCACTCCCCTCATCCAGAAAGTATTGAATTTTGGTACCCTGCTAATGGATGTAATTGTGACCTTATGATTTGTGGTAAGGTCATGACTTCCATCTTCCTCTTGTTCTTGACCTTGAGTTTCTTCCTCTATGTTTTGTAGGTGGCCAAAATATTCATCCTCCTCATCATCTCAAATCACCTCAATGTACTGGGATTTTCCCTTACCCATGCATTTGTGTGTTGGGTCCCTTGGCTCCTTGCAGGTGAAGCATAATTTCTTCTTCCTCAGTTCCCTCATAGTGGGATAATCCATATGACCCCTTCCTCAGTCAAACCCCCTTGGGTATATCCCTTCTTCGTTCATAGGAGGTCTTTGATCTATACCTCGTTGGTTAGGAGGTCTAGGGGTGAAACTTGTCTTTGTTTCCAATCCAATGTCCTTGGTTTTCCAAATGGAATCATGCAATTTGGTAGGCTTAAATGCCTTGACCCAACCCCTCAAGGTTTCCATCAACCCTTCTATGAAGAGAATCAAAAGTCTCACCTGAGTCACATCCTGCACCATCACTACTAGTCTCTGGAACTCTTCTATGTAAACCTTTGGTGATCCTATTTTTCTAAGTTGTGTGAGCTCCCTAAAAGGTAGCTTTGGGTCCCCCTAGTCAAACCTACCAGTGGGCCTTTGTGTGAACTCTGTATAGGACATAATCTAATTGTGACCCAGTGTGGTGAACCCATGGTACCACCAATCATGATCTTTTCCATCCATGTACATGGTGGAAAATTTGATGGCGTCCATCTCACTCATGGGGTTAATTTTTAGGTAGGTATCCAACTTCTACACCCATGCTTGTGCAATCATTTTAGCAGATCCATCAAAATGAGGTATTACTATTTTTCCTTCCCTGCGCTCCAACTCATAGTTGGACGTTTCATACTGCTTAGGCTTAGCCAAAAACTTGATTCCACAATACTAATCCAACATGAATTGCCTCTAGAAACCTACACTCAAAGCATGATACTCCCTAGAATACTGCACAAGTTTATCCTCATTCTCATCCTCATAGTTGTGCTATGGTTGATTATCAAAGAATGTGGGTATATAGGACCTATGGGTGGTCCTACTGTGCGTTTTCCCCTAACTTTCCCTGCCTCCATATCTTTGTCCCTCGTTGTGATAATGAAGGTTGTGCTCCTGTTGAGGTCGATCCCCTTCATGAGATCCACTAGATTATATGTTTGCATAAACGTTTGGGCCCTTCCTTGCATGATTCATCTGCATCAAGAGTTGCGCTAATCTCTCCTCACTGGCATTCACTCTTTCCAGAGTATCTTTCATTT